>LPNX010160748.1:132552-170175 GCA_001517045.1 Pseudotsuga menziesii | reverse complement strand
TTGAGGGTTTCCACAAATACTTAGTCTGAGTTTGAAGGAAGGCTGCCAACAGTCCAAATTCTTGGATTAAGATAATCTACACACAGTCCCAAGCTTGGAAGGGAAACCAGNAGTTCTCAGTACTTGCAGACTTCATCTGTAGCGGTTCAGCCGGTTATCAGTGGTAAGTGTGTATTCTGTCTCACAAACCCTAACCCTAATTTTTCCTATTAAATAGGGATTTTTGGCTGGCAGTCTGTAAGCCCAGTTATATCCGCATAATGTTTAGAAATAGAAAATATCAGTATTTGGGATATTTTAGAGACACATCTAATTTGGATGGTTTGGTGACTGTCTGAGTTTCATCCTAGCACTCAATCCAAATTTGTCAAAATGGACCACAGTCCAAGATCCGAAGTGACTGTGTTTGGGGTTGACATGTTTGAGTACAAACAGTCCAAGGATGGCTTGGCTTGGATTCTTCCTTAGCATATACATACAAGTCTGATTGCTGCTAGAGTTGGATGGTGACTGATATCCTTCCACAGTCCCAAATTGGTGACAGTCTTGAGTCTTGACCAAGGTCTGACATGGTTTAGGGCTGTTTGACAGTGTTCATGACAGTCTTAGTTAATTTACAGTCTGTGTATGTCAGANACAGTCCCAAATTGGTGACAGTCTTGAGTCTTGACCAAGGTCTGACATGGTTTAGGGCTGTTTGACAGTGTTCATGACAGTCTTAGTTAATTTACAGTCAGTGTATGTCAGAGTATGACAGTGTTTGAGTTCACCTTGCACGGTAAACACACGTCTGGTTTAATGATGACAGTCCTTTGAAGAATGTCTTCTCAACTCAACGTTGAAGGTTATACACATTTCAAGGCATCCAAAGCAGAGCTATCTAAGGTGTACTCACACTCGAACAATTGAAGAAGCATGTCCTAGGTATGTTAACTTTGAAGTATGTTGAAATAGTATGCACAAGGTAATCAAGCCTAAGGCATCTGAAAGCTTGCAAGTTGCTTCATCTGGTTAAGCTCTGATTTAAGTTGACTAAGGTAATTAAGTACAACTCAGGTGCAATGTATATGCATACATGATTTATGTGAATGCTGGTTCACTGATGGCATCTGACCTTGGAATATCAGTATAATATGACTGAAGTTTGGAGTATTTGTAGATATGTTTTGTAAGGTCTTCCTAGAACACACACAGTGCAAGCATACACAAATCTATGCATAGAGGTTGACAAGCATGAAGATAACAGCCCCAGAAGCTATTAATGAAGTATAAGGATGATGCACAGTTTAGGGAGATGACTGCCCTAACTTGATGATAAGAGCAGACTAGATGTGATTGGCATGAACCTTGAGCAGTAGAGCTGATGATCAATATGAGCAGAGATGATGAGCAACGTTGATGATGAGCATGAGCAGAGATAGTTGGCAACAGATTGAGGAGATAGGTGATGTTGATGTGATTGATGAGATGATGTGACAGTGAGCTTTAATTGTAAAAGCAAGCTTGTCTTGCTTTTGAGGTTAGGATACCTCAAACCCTTCTTAGCAGGGTCTAAGAAAACCAGGCAGGGTCCTGGATGCAGAGTAGGTGCTCTACATATCAGTAGGTGCTGATTTTACCTCACGGTTGTAGCCGGACCAAAACTAATACAAAAAGATTACAAAATTATATGGTGTTGTGTTCTTTTGTGTTATGGTTCTTGATGATTCAAATGCTTATGATATGTGAATGATGAAGTGAAAGATGTTTATGAAATGATTATGCATTGACGAATTGGTAGTTAATTGTGACAAGTTAAGAAAAGTTATAAAATTGCTTTACATTGATTCACCCCCCCTCTCAGTGTTTAACAATTCGTATACATCAGAGAGCAAAATTCTACCAAGGATCCATATACCTGATCTCACCATGTACATGTCTCTACCTGATATGCCCATCTGTGAACTGTGTACCATATTTGCTGCTCTGCTCGGATGAACTAGGTCACCACTGAAGTTATCTCAATGGACAAGGAGATCTCAGTCTTGACAAGGAAATACTTCGTATATGCTGCTGAATAAAGGCTTTGATTTGCTCATGCTGTAATAATGATCCATGGTATAACCCATATGAATGTTTGGCTCAAAAAAATAAAGAGATCAATTTGCATGTCGCATGCTGCATCATGGTAGCCCAACTACAATATATCTGTGATAATAGGTCCTCGCTCTTATAAAGAATTCAAGTGACCAAAACCCTAACCCTAATACAAAAACCCTAACATTTAACCTAAAGTCAATCAAGTGCTTTCATTACATGTGTACCCTTGTATCTTAACACCCCCCATAAGGTGTACTTTTTTTGTTTGTTTGTTAGAAATGCACGCCACTCAAGGCCAATGCATTTCAACAATTGGCTAGGAAACTGCAACCAAGGGGAATCTAATCTATCAAAATAATCCTGGGATCACACTTGGCACTGGCCTCACCAATCGTTAACATTGTTGGAATTTTTGGTGTCTCCTCCCAACTAAGTCACTCGAAAGGGTATTGAACTTGGGTCGCCTGCAAACCAAACCCACACCTTAATCGAGTGAACTAGTGAGAATTGACCCCATAACGAGTACATTGCTAAAAGATAACAAACTGAAATCAAGTATATATATTGAGTGAATACACAAATTGAAAACTAAACATTAGAAAACATTTGTTGGAAGCTTCTTCTTTGAACGCAATTCTTGGACTAGGTTGAGCTCCATCAAGCTGTATTGTAAACCTTTGAAAGGTATAGTTTTTGAGTTGAATTCTCGAGTTCTCAAAGTCCAACTCCCCAAATTTCCGAATCACGAATCACTAACTTCCTGAACTCAATTAATGGATATCAATCCACATGCATGTTGCGTAACCTCACTAGTAGACTGCAATCCACATGCATGTCTTAACCAATGAGGGATCATTCCTTCTGTTTCTCCAAAAGTAGTTCTCTTTTCTTTTGCTAGTAATGCTGCAATCATTCCATGGATGCTTTAGGAAGGTATCCTATTCTAGGTAAAGATAGTGCCACTGTACGTAGGTAACAAACTATTCATGAAAATAGCCTTGGCATCCTCTACATCAACCATTGCCCTGAATTTTGCAAGTTGTCTGATAAGAGATCTGAGATTGTTGATGTGGCTTGTCATTATGGATTCCGCTGGCATTTGATAGCTGAACAAGTGTAACTTTAGGGAAAATTTTGCATTCATCACTTATGCCCCAAACAATTTATTCAGATTGTTCCATATATCGTTGGAATTTTTATCTAGATCTACATGATGTAGTTTTGAATTTGAGAGGGCAAGGCCAATAATGGATTTTGCCTCATCGTCTCTACATTGCTATTATATTGATTTGTTTGAATCGTTCGGTGCTATTTTCGTTTCTTTGACAGTACCGTAGATATTTTTATTCATTAATTGCATCTGGATCTTCACTTTCCATGTGGACAAATTGAAACTAGAGTATTTCTCTAATGGCATCTCCATGGCTGATCATATTTGATTCCTTCGGCTCTGTTTGCTATAAATATCTACTACTGGAAAATAAAAATTCTGAAAATAACAAAATAAATAAATTAATTGTTGGAAAATTGCAACTGTGCAGAATCATATGGACTGTACATATCGTTTTGATGGTTGAAAACTGCTATATGGTGCACGGATCATTTTGATGGCTGAAAACAACTATATGGAAGTCTGTTGTGTTGTACATATTGTTTAATATTTGTACAGATTGTGCATTTTAACAAATCGGGACTCTCTTTGGCGGCCGCAAAAAAATTTGGCAGATGGCAAAATAAAACGATGGTTGTAGATCCTTTGATGACTACGACTGTGACCTCGACGAAAGTAGTTCCTTTGACGACAAACTGAATTAGCGACTATGATAGCAATGGGAATGGTGTCTTAAAAAAACGTGCTAGCGACTACTTCATAACCAAATCAGTGTGTTAAACAAAAAATGATGTTGGGTTGACTTATTTCCCATTCAAACATTTGGCAGTTGGCTGCATCCTTGGTGGCGTATGGCGGCTCACTACAGCAATGATAACTCCACTATCAATTTTTGTGACCTAGGCTCACTCTTGCTCTGATACCATATTGTGAAAATTGAGAAACCTTAGAGCGGGTTAATAATCAAACACATGATATCCATAACACACAACACAATATTATTATGAGATAGTACAATGCAACAATATATTGAGGGTCCTTGCTCTTATAAAGAGTCTGAGTGACCAAAACCCTAACCCTAATAAATAAACCCTAACATTTAACTTAAAGTCACTGAAGTTACTTATATCTTAACACAACTATTGAATTAGGGTTCGTATTTAGGAAACAAATATTGTTTGTTTCATTTGGTATCAGAGCTTTGCCTCGATCCTAGCTTTTGGCCAATTGATTTTTTTCAGGGTTTCTTGGTTTACCAGTTCTTTGACCACTAGATCAACCTTTTGCCAAGTTGAGAAATTCTGTTGTAAGAAAGTGTTGGAAACATTAATCTATTTAGGGTTAATGTTGATGTTTGTAGCTATACGTGAGGTATCCTCATTTGCAAAGTCGACCCAGAAATAAATAATAAACAAATATTATGTTACTCCAAAGAGAACATCATTAAATATTATGTTACTCTCCATCCTTTTTAGGTACCCACAACAGTTCCCTTGGACATCATTATTCCAGACTTCACCAACCCTCTCAACTAGACAGTACTAGGATGTAATGTTTCGTTTTTTATAAAAAGGGAATAACTGAGGACTGATAGCACTAGGAGCAGAAAGTTACATCAATTCAGTATTATTAAGTCATCAGTGTAGAAAGAAGGCCATCAGAGTTCATATGCTAAAGCATGCAGAGCATGCAGGCCTTGTTTAGTCAATGTTAAAGTCAACATCAAATTAGAATTGCATGTATGCAAAAGTGAAGCATAAACCCTAAAAGTGACATGGAAACCCTAAAAGCATATGAAGATCTATTTAAGAAGGGTTATGGGACTAAGGGAAATATCTATGATTATTGTTGATTGATTTTGGAGCTTTGAGCAGCAGCACCGTGTGCAGCTGCGACAATTGGGGTTGAAGACGACGTCTTCGGCTAGCGAGGGTTCGCTAGTGAGATATCTGCCCTAGTCTCTTCAGGATAGACCATCCAAGTTTATTAACGACATTCACCGTATACATCAATGTTCAGGATCCAGCACACTCATAAGGATTAATGATTTGCAGGTTCACGTTTTGCTGCTGGGGGTTTAGCTGGATACCCCAAAGTATTCACTGGGTCTCTGATTTCTAGTTTATCTTCCGCATGTCAGCTTCTTCTTCTTCAGCAGGGTCAGTCCATTGCATTGTGCGGTTCCCAGTTCTTCGTTTGCTCATTTTGAGGAGCTATCAACAGATCAGAGGGATTTGAGGGCGTGAGCACCAAATCTTCCACATGCTCCAGCCATTCTCTTCAGGAGGGGAAGACCATCAGCTCTGCAAAGTTTCGAGGGTATCTGACCTCTCCTCCTACAAAAACGTCACCTTCAGTGTGGAGGGTGCTTACGGTACAGCGGGGCGGTAACACCGGAGGAAAGAAGCAGTACTAGCCCACCTATTCGGATCTTTATGCATGCAGTTATCTCTAGAGTCATTATCAACCGAGATATCAGTGGTATGTGCTAATTTCTCTTTGCAAACCCTAGTCCTAATTCAACTACATTGTAGGGCATTTTTGCATGGCAAGTTTGCATGCACAGTTATTTCGTATCTTTGTATAAGATTGAGCGTGTGAGTTAGTACTACAATAGAACATTAGAGAATATCAGTATTTGGGATATTACAGTGGTATCAAAGCATGATCCTTGCCAGTTGTGGGCATAGAGAAATTGAATAAAAGTGCATGTTGATGCATGCTTGTACATGCAAATGCATGTCGGTTATGTCGGTGAAGTGTATGGCAGTACAAAGGTTTTGTTTTGCTAGCTTGTGAGAACATGAAGACAATGAGAAGGATCTTGACTAGAAATTTGTAGAGGTTAGCAACACTTCAACACTTGCCTCGATATTGGGAATATCTAGCCTTGGGTGATGAGGTATGCACAACATTGTCCTTTCGAGATTATTACACCCTCAAGTTCGGGAGCCAACCCAAGGATTGGGATGATGATCTCCTTAAAGGCATAGTTGGGGGAGTGAAGAAAGATGAGCATGAAGTACAGGTTTTTGAGCTGGATTGGGAGTTAACAGTACATGATGAGGATGTGCATGAGGAGATAGCATTAGAGCCATCCTGTGAGTCTAGCGACACAAGCACATTTGTTAGTCAAATTGTGGACAAGCCGTGTGATGAGTTGGAGTTGGTACACTATTCGTCCACTACAGCAGGAGTCTAGACAGTTATAACAGGCGAAATACATGAGGTGCAAGGCAGTGAGCACAACAGTCGAGACAGAGGGCAGTCACACATGGAGGTTAGGGAGAGTTTATACATGCATGAGATAGAGCTTCCAGATGATATTCATCGAAAGAAGATTGATCGTGTTAAAGAAAGCATTCTAGCAATGAAAGAGAGGACCAAGATACTCCGAGACACCATAATACAACGAGATGTTGAACTTACAGTGCTTCGAGTTGCATGTATCGAGTCAACGGTCAGGCTTTCTAGTATTGAAGAGCAGTTGGATTCCTTGATGGGGCAGTAGAAGAAACATACTATTGCATTTCAAAGCAGTCCTCTTCAGAAGTACATAGACAAGGATTGCAGTAGCTTGAGTCCACATTTGCATAATGGTAGATGGTTTTACAAGTTGGCCAGGATCGAGAAATTAGGCAGCAATATATGAGCATTCCAGTTGAAATAGAAAAGGAAGAATGTCAGCTTGGTAGGATTATTCCTTGTGATGGTGCTTATGGACAAGGTCCTTTTTGGGGGGTTTGATTGGAGAGAGATTAAGAGTTCCTATTGAGTGGGCAATTCTTGGGAAGACATTCCTAGCCAAGGGTATAGTCCCATAAGAGCCTTGGGATATTTGGGATGAAAGATGCACAAGTTTGCATTGGGATGCAGGTGGGAGACCTTATGAGGGATGGATACAATGTTTACTGATGGGGTTACTTGGGAGTCTTCAAGATGCTCCTTGTGTTGATACTACGCAGGGTAGCGGTGGATGCATTTTGACTTCTGCAAATCCCAGATTGATTTGGGACCCTGGGATTACAGTGACTGGTAGTTTGGTGATTGCTAGAGGATGCTTTCAGGAGGTCTATTGTGATGGTACCTCGTTTACAGCCTCGTTAGTTACTCTACTTATAGAAGGCTTCCATGGGATATCTTGTGATGGTATTATGCAGTGCAATGCTTTGAGCAGAGGGTGCTACAAATCTCCTAGGATAATTTGGGACCCTGGGATCATCCCTGAATTCAGTTGGTTCAGTTTGATTGATTGTGGAGTTGCATTGACATTGCTTCAGGACAAGCAATCTTTGGCGAGGGAGGACTGTAACGTTCCACTTTTTATAAAATGGGAATAATTGAGGACTAATAGCACTAGGAGCGGAAAGGTACATCAATTAGTATTATTAAGTCATCAATGTAATCAGTGTTAAAGTCAACATCAAATTAGAATTGCATGCATGCAAAAGTGAAGCATAAACCCTAAAAATGACATGCAAACGCTAAAAGCATATGAAGATCTATTTAAGAAGGGTTATGGGACTAAAGGAAATATCTATGATTATTGTTGATTGATTTTGGAGCTTTGAGCAGCAGCACCGTGTGCAACTGCAGCAGTTGGGGTTGAAGACGACGTCTTCAGCTAGCGAGGGTTTGATAGTGAGATATCTGCCCTAGTCTCTTCGGGATAGACCATCCAGGTTTATCAACGACATTCATCATATACATCAGTGTTCAGGATCCAACACACTCAGAAGGATTACTGATTTGCAGGTTCACGTTTTGCAGCTGGGGAATTAGCTGGATACCCCAAAGTTTTCACTGGGTCTCTGATTTCTAGTTTATCTCCTGCATGTCAACTCTTCTTCTTCAACAGGGTCATTCCATTGCATTGTGTGGTTCCTAGTTCTCTGTTTGCTCATTCTGAGGAGCTATCAAAAGAACAGAGGGATTTGAGGGCATGAGCACCAAACTGCCAGTTCAATTCGCTAGGGCACTTAGAGAGGCCAGATCTTCCACATGCTCCAGCCATGCTCTTCAGGAGGGGAAGACCATCAACTCTGCAAAGTTTCGAGGGTATCTGACCTCTCCTCCTACAAAAACGTCACCTTCAGTCTGGAGGGTGCTTACGGTACAGGGGGGCGGTAACACCGGAGGAAAGAAGCACTACTAGCCCACCTATCCAGAACTTTATGCATGCAGCTATCTCTGGAGTCATTATTAGCAGGGATATCAGTGGTAAGTGCTAATTTCTCTCTGCAAACCCTAGCCCTAATTTAGCTACATTTTAGGGCATTTTTGCATGGCAAGATTACATGCACAATTATTTCGTATCTTTGTATAAGATTGAGTGTGTGAGTTAGCACTACAATAGAACATTAGAGAATATCAGTATTTGGGATATTACATAGGATGATCACATTTGTTGTTTGGTGGTCTTGATAAACACAAGTACCAACATGCAAGGAGATAGCAACACCATTTTAACATTGTCTAGATTCGTGACACCTTAGGGAGTTCAATGTCCATCAGTGAGCCATTTTCAAAGTTGTTGGCTCGGATCTCAAAACAATTCTCACCTTTGCAAGAAGCAATCCTCCATGCCCAAACCTCAATAGTAGCTTTCTTCCTTGACACAACATGAATTGTGACAGACCAACTCTTCTATCCTAACTAGGCAACTTGCTCTATGGTATGACACACTACTAGATCTGTAAGACTTAGTTGAACCAAGTGGTGAATGAACTTTTGGGGAAGTCAACTCACCGTGCATGGAGCCACTTGATAGTACTCTAAAAGTCTTTAAAGATGCGTCAATTGGGGTCAATATCCCCAACTTGGACCTAAATATGCAAGTGGAGGTTGGCAGAAATTATAGCCCCATCATGCTTGGTAAACTTCCATAAATGAGCATTTTAAAAAATACATATGTTTCCCATTCTTCATATAAGATATAAAATCTATATATTAACAAGATGCCATATTGCTTGAAATTTGTAGGCTAAGGGAGGCTATCACCATGTAGAGAAAACTTATGGGTAATAGACACAAGAAGGAGATTGCAAGACAATAACATAAGTTTGAGGACCATTGCTAGACTCAGTTAGCAAAGGGTAGAACTAAAATAGGTGTTTGATTGTTTCTTTGGACAACAAAAGGGCATTTGTGTTGGGAAACTTCAAGGTGCTTTAGGCATTGGCTAAGAGGAAGGTTGCACAAGATTATGGACAAATCAAAGTCTTCTTTCTTGCATTCATTTTAAGTTTTCCGCACTACTCAAAGATGAAATAACCAACTAGATTGTCTAGATGACATCCTTCAAAACTTATTTAACTTCAATTAGAGGATTGGCTTCGCTATCAACCATTGATATCAATAAGTTAGTTTCTATATTTTAAAACCATCTAACTTGTACCATCTCCTGTATTTTCACCATGCAAATGGTGTAGGCTACCCTTGCTTAAGAAATAGGTCATTTGTGATTAGCCCCTTAACTTGCTCAATAGCAAACTTATCTATTAAGTTTAATTGAATTTTTGTCTTCAATTTTGGCCAATACTTTGACTCGTGAGCTTCATTATGAAAGAGATCCCTAGTTATTATGATAAAATTCTTGAAGAGTTGCTTGGCTGAGAACCAAACAGATTTTTCCTATGCCTTCCGATTATATTACACCAATGGAGACCACCAAATGTAATCATCGTTAAATGAGAGGCATGTTTGAAGTGATTCCCCTTTAGGGTAAGGCCATACTTAGTTGCCTCTTATACTTTCCATATGAGTTGAGTGACAAAGTTTCCTTGGGTGTTGACCTTAGCTAAGTTCACAAGATAGTTTGCAAGTTGGAATTATTTCGGCTTATGTTGCTCAATTGGGTTCCTCAAGATTCAATGGCACATAATAACCTTTTAGCTCTCTTTGTCATCCGCAACCCAAATTTTACCATTCTCACACATAGCACCTAATCCTATCCAAAGGACCTGGTCCCAACTATCCGAAGTCGTCCCCACTCATCAAGACGATAGTAGAGACCTTGATTCACTTGATGAAAGCCTTTCATGTCTTGCAAGTTAGTGCAAAGAAAGAAAGGGACGAGTTTTTGTAGCCTTTCATTGGTTGTAGTAGATGAAACCCAACAAGATGATCAATAATTTAATACACGTGGATAGAAACAAGAACATCCGAACAGGTAATGAACCTTGCTAGGCGTGAAAAATGTACGGAAATCCATGTGTCTACTTTGCTATTCTTCAGGACGTGACCTCCTGAAGAGCGTTGAATGAAGCTTGAAAGGCAAAGGTATCCTGAGAAATTTGAACACTTGGCCTCATCCTTGATTGGTTACCAAGTGAGGGATGAAATTTTGAGACAACCTGTAGCATTGAGTCTTATCCATTTGGAGTCTGGAACTCGAGGCTTCATTGAAGATCGCAAGACATTCCATAAAGTTATTGATTGATTCCTTCTCCTCTAGAAAAAGGTTGCAAGGAAGCACCCCCCCTTGCTCCGGAAGCTCGCTCTGTAAGGAAGCACTGCGGGAGCTAACCGAAAGCGAGCTTCCTGGATCGCTCCTGATCTGGAGCGCTTTTTGGAGTGTGCTTCACCATCGCCCCCGTCGCTCCCTCCCACGCTTTCGACTTCGCTCCCGCCGCTTCCGAGTTTGCTCCCTCCTGCGCTTCTCGTCGCTCCCCTCGACACTTCCCCCATTATAGGACGCCCACGACCGGTGGAAGAGAGGAAAGGGATGCGAGTTGGTTTTTGGAGGGAAGGAGGAGGGATTTGGGGGATACAATCCCTCTTCTCCAACTTCATTATCACTTTGCAAGAGAAGAGAAGAAGAGAAGAAGAGAAGAGGAGAGGAGAGGAGAAGGTTGCCGCCATTGGAGAGCAGGAGCCAAAGAGGTAGGCTCTGTTGATGAAATTGTCATTGATGCCAACATAGTCCTTGATGTCACAGCAGTTGCTGAAGATGTTGATAACCCTAGATGATGCCCTTGCACATGACATGTGCATGGAAGCCCTAGTGGCTTAATGGAAAGTTGTCATAAGCACTAGAGGTTGTTGATGATATATGGTTCTACTTATGATCATGGAGATGGAGTCCTTGGATTTTTGAAGAAGACTTTAAGATATGAAGAAGGCCTTTTATGTTGATGACCCAAGCCACTTGAAATGAAGTCAGGTGTTCCTAATATGGTTTGAAGAAAGTTCTTCATAAAACATAATTTCATTCAAATGGGGTAAGGTGAAATAAAAAAAAAAGGAAGGGGTGATTTAAAATAAAATAATTAAAATTAAAATACAAAAATATATATATTCCTTACTTTATGGAAATGGGCAACCAAAAAGGTGTATATATTACTTCCAAATTAAAATACAAAAATAGATATATTCCTTACTTTATGGAAAGGGGCAACCAAAAAGATAATGTGACAAATGGGTATAAATACCCCCATCTACGACCTCTTTTAGATATAACAATTAGGGGGTTTTGCTCTGATTTTTTTTGAGGAGATAATTTGTGGCAGGAACTTCGCTGGAGAAGAAGTCTGTGGAGTAATTTTTTTTGCAGCAGCTGGAAATTTGTTATGACAGCAAAGGAATTTTTGGTAGAACCGCAGTTCAGCATGGATCAGTGGAGTATTCTCTGAGGTAGAATCTCTTGGCAGCCACAGAAGTTTTTAAGCCCTATTTTTTTGGAAATATACAGCAGCGTGGAAATTATCAGCTTTTTATCAGCGTGGAATGAAATTATGTGACAGTCCAATCTTTTCAGCGTGGAATGAAATTATGTGACAGCCCAATCTTTAGCAGGGTGGATTTTATTTTTTCTGGGAACTTTAGCGTGGACATATATTTGGCAGCGTAGTAATATTTTTTTTCATTAGCATGAGTTTTTTAATTGAAGGAAATTTCTGTGAAGAAGCTGAAGGAAGAGTTCACGTGAAATTTTTGGCTGAAGAAAATTTGGGCTTCTCTCCGTGGGGTACACGTGAAGGTGCAATGTTTAGAGGAAGAGGATGCATGTAAGGATCACTGCCTCTGTGAAACCCTGCATTTAGCCACTATTGTGAGGGACGTGAGACCATTATAAAGAGTCGTTGAGTGGAAGGAAGCTGCCAATCTGGAATCCCGCATGGAAAATTGTAAAGGAGAAGTGGAGATCTGTCGCTGAAAATATCAATAGTGCGATTGCTGCATGTAAAGGAGGATTCTGGATAGATTGCTGATGATTTGCAATAAGAGCACATAGTCGCCTCAGCAAGATTGGAGCCACACCATTGTGGAAGATTGGATAAGTGAGACTCTTCCGTCTTACCTTTGTTGGCAGCGTGAAAGAAGGGATCCGTGGAGAACCTTGTGAAAGAACCGAGCTGTGAGATCTGTTCAAGTGAAAGAAGAGGAGGCCGCAACTGTGGATATCACTGCCTGGAAGGTTTGCTTTGTTTGTGTCGTCAAGGAATCTGCTGCTTCCAAGGTTGTTTGAAGTTTGTTTATTGCTGTGTGAGGTTGTTGTTTGAAGCCGCAAACTGAGAGCTGTGTGGAGAAAAGTTACCAAAGTGAATCTGGTGGTTTGAGCCAAATCTGTTCAGTTTATCGTTGAAAAGGTGGAGAATTGTGCAGTATGATAGCACCGCCTGAGAGAGAAACCAGCCACCCTTCTCTTGTTGTTGCGTTGAAGATCTTATGAAAGGAGACAGCAGATTTGGTATTGGTTGAAAAGTCAGCCGCAGGAGATGGGCTATCTTCACTTTAATTACAGCAAAGTTCGAATTCCTCAAGACCTGGGTGCTTTTGGAGACAGTACAGTTTGAGTCTTTTGGATGTTGGCTACCTGGGAACCAGAACAAGGCTGCAAAGAACAACCAGACCGTCACTCTTCTACTCACGCCATCTGCTGTTTAAAAGAGTCTGCTGACCAAGAGAAGGGCTGCTCTTTATTGAACAGGTGACTGCTCTTTCATATACATGGTTGATGAGCTGATAGAACATTGGACAGTGCAGATTGATAAGACAGTTAATTGACTCGCCAATGACTTGAAGGGCATCTCCATCAAAGGCACATCAAGAAAAGCACAGTATCAGGTATGCAAATAAGTATGATCACAGTGGTAGATAAACTGTGTTTTAGACAGCAAAATAATTTTCTCAGTAGTGGAATATAAGCAGTGAAGCTTACACAGTCTGAGTTTGTGTTAGCAAGTGATCTCAGCAAACTCAGAAACTGATCAGCGTCAGAGGGTTTACACAGTCTGAAAGTGAGGTTGAAATGCAAAATCAAGGTTTAGGTTTTTGCACTGTTTGAATGTTTGATGCAACAGAAAGTTGGTAGAGTTTTTTGATGACCTTTTACCATCATCTAGACAAGGTACGTATGTATGCAACCAATAAATAAATAGTATATGTACAATGGTGTATACAGTGCATCTACAGTGATGTTATAGTACAATGTTGTGTGAAGTAAGACCAGGCATTCCTATGCACTTCTATACTCTGATATGATAAAGATATGATGATAATGAAGAGATGAGCATGATATCTCAGTCATATATATATGCACAGTGTATGGGCAGACCAAGTTAATAAAAGAAGATTACCTTGGACATCTACAGCACTGAAATCCTTTACAAGCATTCTCTCAGTTTCCTAAAATAAGATTACCTTGGACAGCACTGAAGCATATGCTTGGTGAGCATCCCACAGCTTGTCATCTACAGCAGCAGTAACTATGATGATCTAAGCAGTTTGACATGATGATGATAAGTCTGTGAATAGATTGATGACAAGGTAGTGACATGTTTGTGAAAAGTCAGTGAACTCATACAGTAATGAAGTCTGTCTAACTTATGCAGTGATGTGTGAAGTTTGACGAGTGAAGTGGACAGGAATGAACAGCAATAGAGTAGCAGTCCAAGTTTATTTTGTCTGATTGAGGCAGCAGTACAACAAGGTTTGTTGTTGGACCGAGGCAGCTGTTTGATGAGAACATGAACAGAAAAAGAAGATAGACATACATACAGTTTTTATCATTGATTTCTGAACAAGAGAAAGAGCAGACTGATGGTGATTGGCACGAGCAGCACAGGAGCAAATCTTTTGTTCATTGGCGTATGACCAGAGTCCTGTGCAGCAGTTGAAAGAGGATTGAGGTGACTGGCAGACCTATGACATTTAGCAGCAGTGATGACCAGCTGAAGATGAGCAGAGAAGATGAGCAGCTTTGATGTGTTAGAGATTTCTTGTGTGACACAAGTATACTGTATTGTAAAAGCAAGCTTGTCTTGCTTTTGAGGTTAGGATACCTCAGTCCCTTCTTAGCAGGGTCTAAGAAAACCAAGCAGGGTCTTGGATTAAGAGTATGTGCTCTATTTATCAGTAGGTGCTGATTTCGCCTAACGGTTGTAGCCGGACCCAAATAATATAAAAAGATTACAAATTCATATGATGTGGTGTTCTTCTGTGTTATGGCTCTTGATGGTTTAACTGCTTTTGATTTATGAATGATGATCTGGAAGATGTTTATGAAATGAAATGTTTATGATAGAGTAATGAATTGATGAATTTGTAGCTAACCCTGATAAACTATGAAAAGTTGTAAAAATTGGCTGCACACTGATTCACCCCCCCTCTCAGTGTCTACAATTGGTATCAGAGCCGGCCTTTGTCACGAGCCTAGCAAGCTCGAAGGAGATCCTTAGATACAATGGAGGAAAAGAAAGAGTCATCAAGCAATGACGTACCTGTACTGGATGTTACAGATTATTTCAGTTGGAGGAGCAAAATGAAGGCTTATCTGAAGAAGTTCGGGATTTGGGAAATTGTCATCAATCCACTCGTTCCGTCAAACAAGAAAGGAAAACCAGCTGCACAGAAGGAAGCAAAGAAGGACAACACTACAGCTTTGAAGTTCCTCATGGATGGACTTCCCAGTTCAGTGAAGGAAAGTGTAGGAGAGTACACTTCAGGAAAAGACCTATGGTTCAAGCTGGAGAGTGAGTATCAGAAGGCAAGACCAGAACTCGAAAAGACAGATCAGAAATCAGAAGACAAGCCCCCAGAAGAGCTAAATCAAGAAGAAGATAAACAGGAAGATGACTCTAGTAAAGGTATGGACTCTTGTGATTATAATGATAGCTTGTGTGATGAAATTGAGAAGGTTCTTGCAGAAGATGATGAAAGGCTACCAAACTCTGCACATCAGATACATCTCACATTGCTAAATATTGATCTTAGAGCAAATTGGTTCCTAAACACAGTAGATCTGAACCAGAGTGAATTCACGAAGTTCAAAAAGGAAATCTTGGACTCCTTGAATGAATATCAGCAGAAGACCATGTCAATGAAAGTGTTGCTCCAAAAGCTTAAAGTCAAGGACAAAGAGTTGCGAGATCAAATGAAAGACAAGGATGCTGAAATTGAACAATTAAAGACCAAATTGATCAGCCAAAAGGAAGAATCAGAAAAGCCTGCTCAAGAGCTTGAAGAATCTAGAGAGGTCAATCATGATCTGAAGACTCAGCTGGAGGAAGCCAAGAGGGCAGAAGAAATCTTGAAGAGTCAGCTAGAAGAAAAGGAGGAGACAGTCCAGAAGCTGGAATTGGAGGTAGTTGGTCTCAGGAAGAAAGATAAGAAAAATGAAGCCTTGGTCAAGCTCCAGGACAGTTCAATTGTCCTAGATAAGATCTTAGATTGCCAAAGATCTCCTCTCGACAAAACTGGTCTTGGTTACAGGAAGAACAAAGAAAAACTTGAAGATGTCACTTGGTCTTTGAAGACTCCAGAAGCAGGTCCATCAACGTCCAAAGATGCTCCCCAGGCACCTGCACAGGACATTGGAAGTTCAAAGTTGAAACAAGGAGTTAAGTCTGTTCATCAAAGCAACTTCATCAAGGAAACAGCTCCAAGACCCAGGTATGAAAGTAGATTCAATGGCTATTGTTATTGTTGTTCTAACTTTGGTCATAAGGCTATGGATTGTAGGTTCTACGGAAGGAGAAGGGTTGGAAGCCCCAATGTCTCAGTGAGATGTTGGACATGCAATCAAGTCGGACATGTTGCTGCCACATGTCGCACAGTGAGATGCTACTCATGCAGTGGGTTTGGACACAAAGCACATGAATGTGCCAGTCAAAGAAGTCAAGCAAGAAGAAATACTCCTTACATATCAGCAAGAAGATTTGAAGATCAGAAGACAAATGCCTACAGTCAGGGATATGCTCAGGCATGGAGAAATGAAGTGGATCAAAGAAGTATTGGAAGTTCCAACAGCTCAGTTAGGTGCTGGTCATGCAACAAATTTGGGCACAAAGCGCAAAACTGTTGGAATGATATGAGAAGACTAACATATAGCTCAGCCAAGAAAACCAGCAAGGACTATGAAAGAACAAATGCTCAACAGACAGATATCAAAAAGCAGGTATGGATGAGGAAGACAGAGCAATTGCAGTTAGGAGAAGCTGATCAAAACAGGAAGGATGGCTGCCATATGCTGGCATGGTATCAAGTGAATCATGACAAGTCTTGAAATATAGGGCTACATCCACATTTGACAGGCTTGATTTTCAGGATGTGGAAGACATAGTTCTTGATGGTCAATTTTGGGCAAGTGTCAAGTTTGTTTTGCAGTTCACAAAGCCCATTTATCACATGATTCGGTTTGTAGATACAGATAAGCCAGTAATTGGGGAGGTGTATGAGCAGATGGATAGCATGTTGGGCCAAATTAAAGATATTGTTAAATCGAATGATCCCATCTTGTATGACCATATTCACACACATGTGGTCAATAGGTGTGAACATCTCAACATTCCACTACATGCCTTAGCATATGTATTAACACCAAAATATTATTCTCCATCTTGGTTGGCCAAACCAAAACTTGGGGTGGGGTTAGGAGAAAGCCCCACACAAATACAGAGGTATAGGTTGGGTACATGGCTTCTATAGACAAGTTGGTCCCTGATGAAGAGGAATGTGCCTTATTGCGAAGTGAATTAAGCAAATACCTCAGTGATATTGGTCCGTTTGGTACATTGCATGCTAGAAAAGATCGAGATAGGGCGCCTCCTATTGAATGGTGGAACATGTATGGCTCATCATGCCCACGCTTGCATAAATTGGCAACCAAAGTGCTTTCACAGGTGGTAAACAGTTCCTCTGCAGAAGGTGTTGGAGCACCTATAGCTTCATCCACTCGATGAAAAGAGACCAATTAAATGAAAATTGGGCAGAAAGCTTGGTTTATGTACATTACAACTTGAGGTTGTTGACTCCTTATTGTGAGCGGGCCAAAACCAATAGATCATATGTCACTTGAGACAACAATTCGGAGGAGCATAACTTGGAGGATGGAGCCTTAACTTTAGAGTGCTTGGAGGATGAGCTGTTGTGCGATGAGGATGACCATGTAGCAGTAGCAACAACATTGCCACCGCCATCTGCTATCTTGTTTCCAGATGCACCATCTTTGCTTAGTGGTTCAACTTCACAACCCCCACCTGCATCAGCGAGGGGGGTCCATGCAAGACCAAATCTTAGACGTGGTTCAAGCCGCTCAACATCGGTGGCTACTGGGGATGAAAATCCCGCTCCCTTTGTTCATAGACCATGGTAAAAGAAATTATAAATTTCCCTTGGCAAGAGGAAACATCCATGATTCCATAAAATCTATTTTTCTTGTCTTTTCTTATTTACAATGCTTTCAAGTTTCTGCATTGTTGAGATTTGAGAACTTGAGTCATTGGCTCTTTTATATTTATTACGGTATATTTTGTGAACATTACATGGCAATTCAAGTTTGAAGTTTGAAGTTGAACTCTGAAGCTGTCATGTTGATAACTTGATGTTATGGATAATTGACCTATGTTTGACAAATTCATTAGTATATGATAATTGATTGAATCATTGATGGTTGATGAATGATGTTATATGGTATTATGATTTGTCATGTTATGGTTTATTTCATGTTTTTATGCTTTCCATAACGAATTCAACATTCTACAAGCATTTGTTGGCATATATACATCAAAATATATTAAAAATATATATTATATAAAAAACGCTCCTGAAACGCTCCCAAACTGGAAGCTTCTGAAAATTTCGCTTTTCGCTCCACCTCCCGCTCCTGCTCCTGTTGCCAAGCAACCTTGCTCTAGACCGATGAGAAGGGAACCATGTGTAAAATAGCCATTGGCCATCTTCCTAGCATCAGGTTTAGGAAGGGGGATACCCTTAATGAGTTGTTAACAAGTCTGGTGGTGAAGAAGATAACCTAGGGTCTTCACTACCATAATGCGTAGGTCTGAAGCCAACTATACAAATTTAATACCAATTTTAGCTGCAGTGATTAGCCAGTCCACCCAGGCTAAATCTCCATTGCCCGTTGCTGCCCATTCTATGTTTTGTATATAATGCAGTAAACTCTAGATAGATGCAAGATGGACTCAAATATGACAATATGTTCTTACACTTCACCCAATATTTCATTTAACAGAGCGGATAAAGTAAACATGTTACTCTAGCAATTTATTCTGGTCATTGCAAACTAGATAGAAGGGGAGATGGGTGTGTTTCCATATTCGTTTAAATATGTTTGTACCTGCATGTGCGATTAGTGTTGTTCTTATTTGTTTGTGGATTTTGAGATAATTCTGTGTAATTTGGGTTAGATGTGCTAAACATCTTCTGACCTCTATTACAAATGCAAAATGAAATCTCATACACTCAGGTCTTAGTAGCAGATTCCTTGCAAAATGATTTGTGAATTTCTTGACGTCAATGATGTTCATTGTCCACTATTCCAGCTTGATAGGAAATATACTCCCTGCATTGTTATTCCTTCCTGAACGCTAGCAAAATGAGTGTTGACACATTGCTTTGATATTATTATATGGTATGTTGCCACCAGGTCAAAGGAGGTAATAGCATCTTTACGCGCAGGAGCGGAGTATGCAGGTATGCCAGTTCAAAGTTGTATCCTTCTGGCAGGAAGTCAAACAGGCGTGCTTGCAGCTGAGCGCATTGGGATGCCTTGCATTGTCATGCGAAGCAGGTAATGCTTGTAGCATAATCAACTCTGCTCACTGTTTAGTAAATAGATAACATGATAGGTTGATGCACTTCATTCTTTACATGAGACAGGAAAAATGCGTATACAACAGACTGCATAAAATGTCTAAAATATGATTGCCTCTATAAATAGCATTTAAACATGCCTTGTTCTGAATTGCTTCTGATAAATAACCTTTAAACACACCTTGTTCTGAATTGCTTCTTATAAGGGAAGAATTAGGGGCATAAACTCTGGCAAGCAAATATGATCAACAGGCTGTGTATAACCCACATTAGCAAGGTGTTTTAAAAGATAGAAATGGTAAAAAACTATAACAAAAATGCTTACTCTATTTCTGTTAGCTGTTTGCTTCTGTAAGAGTAGATTAAAAAATGCTTACTCTATTTCAGTTCCCTAAAAGCTTGTTATTACAAAGGAAGTAATCTCTTCGAAAATCATATAAATATGAAGTTGAAAGAAAATCAAACACCTCCATCAGCAACTCTAATGAAGAAGGAAAAAGAGGTGGTAAGAATTGGGTTTCAGGGCATAGATGTGCATACATTCACTTATATCAACGCAAAATTATAGATGGAAAGGAAATAGAGATCTCCATTGAAGAGTACATGTTTGTTAGAATTTTCACTTGAATAGTAGTTATGTTAGATATTTAATCAAATTCTACTATATCACAATAATGAGCAATAGGATCACTGAAAGATAGACAAGCACAACATACACGAGACACAAATATTTCTCCACTGGGAAACCCTTAAAGGGAAGAAAATCCAGCAACTTCTTCAGTATAGATTCAGTCAGCAAGTGTAATGTCAATCTAGTACAATGAAGAGCTAAAGGTCTTTCACACAAAGATCCTGAGAATAGATAAGATAAGATGTCTTCACAATGCAGCTACTTTTCTCCCTCTAGCAAACTTGTTCTTCTCTCTAGCGAACTTGTTCGAGTGCTTGATGTGTCCAAATGAGAAGTGTGCCTCCCCTATTTATACTTGTCTGTAGGGTGACCTTTCCTTGAAGCCGACTTCTCTAACTGACTGGGCTGACTTCACTAAAGGGACATTAAATAATACTTAGTTAATGTCTCTTCTGGATTCTTTTGAGCCAACCTTACAGGTGGGGTTTACATTTATTCTTTTAGGGTTTTTACATGATCAATTACAATATGAATATCTCCTGAAGGAAGTACAACAAGAATATCTTTCGAAGTTACATAATTTTCAACACTCCCTCTTAATAAGGAAGGTATTCTACTAACACGATCATCATCACTACTGCTGCAACTTTGTACTCTGACCATTGACTTGTGACATCTCTCGAATCTATACATCACTAGAAGTTCTTCATGAGCAAGCCATCATCTCAATCATGCATCTGTTACGATCATACATCCAGGGGCATCACCATCACAACACATAAGAGCACAAATTACATCAATATAGGACTTCATCTAATTCATAAGGAATTTAGTCACACACATTCGACTGGATACATAACACTATTGGATACGCATACTCGCTTGGATACACATACACGACTGGATATGCATACCAGGTTTGATACACATACTAAGTATGGTCACGCTCTCTAGTTCTTGCAAGTATGGTCTCTCTCTCCAACCCTCATGAGTATGGTCACTCTCTCCAGTCCTCATAAATATGGTCACCCTCTCCAATCCTCGTGAGTATGGTCATGCTCTCCAATCCTCATAAGCTGGTCACGCTCTCCATTTCACACACACATATAAGTTCTAACTAGATACACATGCAAAGTATGGTCACTCTCTCCAATTCACCCATACATACTAGCTCTAACTGGATACGCATACAAAGTATGGTCACTCTCTCTAGCCCTCACACAGTCTAGTAATACATGCCCGTCAATGACTACCTGCTGTCGCCGCACTGTACACCTACAATTCCCTAAATTGTATATCGAACTCATCCCCCCCTCTTACAAGGGACATCTCTTTGCATTACGCCAAGTTTGTCGTTGAAGTACTCAAACTTCACTCTCAACAAAGGCTTGGTCAACGCATCGATTGTCTACTTGTTTGACGCAATATAGTAGAGCTTCACTAATCTCTTCTGTACCATATCTATGATGTAATTTACCTAATATCGATATGCTTAGACTTGTCATGAAACACTGGGTTCTCGAATAACTTCACACAACTCTGGTTGTCACAGAAAATACAAGTCACCTCTAACTCAAGATCAAACAACCCTGTAAGTAACTTTCGAAGCCACACTGCAATGTACTCTGCCTCGACTGTATTGGGTGCCACACTAGTTTGCTTCTTGCTGAACCAGGAAATCATGCCTGATCCTAAACTAAAGCAACATTTTGAAGTACTCTTCATGTTTGTGACACTACCAACCCAATCTGAATCAACATAGCTTTGCGGGCTAATCTCTTGTTCTGACACATATCGGAGTCCATAATCAAGTGTACCCTTCAGGTACCTCATCACATGCTTTGCCGCAATCAAGTGAATACGTCTTGGCTCAACCATGTACTGACTCAAGGTGTTCACTGCAAAGAATATATATGATTTAGTATTCATCAAGTACATCAACAAACCAATCATCTGTCTGTATAATGTGCCATACACTGTTTCTAAAGAACTATCACACGACAACTTCAAGTTTGATGCCATCGATTTAGCCATGGCCTTACAATCCAACATCTCGAATCTCTTCAGGATCTCCATGATTCCTTGGCTAAAGTAACTCTCATCTGGACTCTACCACACCTCTAGACCTAAGAAATAGTGCATCATACTGAGGTTTTTCATCTTGAACTCTACAACAAGCTTCTTTCTGGTTTCTGCAATGAGCTTCTCCTCTCCTGTTAGAAACAGGTCACTACATATAGCAATATCACTGGTTTCCCATCCTCAACCTTGTAGTAAAGGTTGGAGTCTACTTTACTCTTGATAAAGCCCAAGCTCATAAAAAAATTATCAACTTTGTCGTACCACGTCCTGGGTGCTTGCTTCAATATGTACAAGGCCTTTTTCAACGTGCACACATGTGTCTGCCTGACTTTTGTCTCAAATCCTAGTGGCTGCTCAACATACACTTGTTTTACTACACCATTCAGGGAGGTTGTCTTGACTCTTCACGTCCATCTGGTGTATACCTTCCACTTCATTACTGCAGCTATCGCAAGTCTAGCTCTAATTGAAGTGTATCTTGCTACAGGAGCAAAAGTCTCTTCATAATCAATTCCTTCTTTCTAGGAAAAGCCATGAGTGCACAAATCTTTCCTTGTATTTCTTGACACTGTCGTCTACTACATGCTTTATTTTGTAGATCCATTTGGAAGACACTATTGACTTCCCTTCTGGTCTTTGAACCACATCCCAAACACCATTCTTCATGATTGACTGAAGTCTGATACTCCTCGATCATAGCTTCCTTCCATACTTTCTTCCCGGCAATTTCTTCATAACTGGAAGGCTCTGCATCAATGGTATCAGATAGTAAAGCTACATAGATGGAATATGGTTGAGGCCTTTTACTCTCTCTAAAAGTCCCATCTAGAGCACCATACTTTTCTACATCTTGAATAATCTCCCGTGCCCAAGTTGGTCTTCTCTTCTGTGTATTCACCTCTCAGGGTGGATCTACAGATCTATGTGGTTCTTCCATATCATAATCTTTTGGAGTCTGATCTTCTAGAACCATATCTTCTTCTACACCTATGTCTGTAACTCTAGGAGCTTCAGGCTCCTCATGAACTTTTTTGGAACGAATTTGCCTTGATATGCTGAAGGTTGTGTCCTCATTGAAGGTACATCTTTGCTTCTCTCAATTTGCTTGTAACCTGGAATATAGAGTATATATGCCTTTGATGTTTCACTATACCCAACAAATATGCCCATCTTGCCTAAAGGATCCAACTTTGTTATTTGTCCTTGGGAAATCGTAAAAGCATTTTTAAACGCTCTTTCAGTTCTGCCAGTAGAATACTTTTATTTTATTTGAAAATTACATGGTTCATAACATGTAATTGAAGTATATTGCTCTTTGCAGTTCCACGTCTAGGGCAGAGTTTCCCTCTGCAAGGGCTGTCGTGGAAGGATTTGGAGCTGGAGACTTGACAATATCAAGATTACTCAGGATGCAAAGTAGCTAGAGATATTATCAATGTTAGTGACTTATTTCTAGATGTTTCTTGGAAAAGGCACTGCCTGAATTGGCCAATAATCCGAAGTAGCATGATTGTTATATATTAAAAGCTATATTGCATTAAATTTTCATGAGAGAGATCCAAGTATCTTTATTAGTTTACCTCAGCTTTTCAGGACCTCTATTATTTTCTGCTAAAGGGAGTTTGAGGGCTTCTTTAAAGGCTTGGATGTTAAGTGCCCATACAAAATACAGTATAGTTTTGTAAAGAGAATTTACTAGCATTATTAATCTAAATTCTGAATAGCATTTATTGCTGATTGATAATGTCCTTGCAAGATGATATGCAGACTATCACAGTGCCTTTGTGCTATTTGCAACTTTGCATCACATCAATTAGTCAGTGAAAGTGGGAGACGGCATTTTAGATATATGATTCTGGCGTAACTATTGCTATGTTTTCAATATTTAAAATAAATGTTACTTTCAATTGGTAAGACTTGTCAATATAATTATGTCATGAAATACATTCCATCCGAATACAGCTGGAGACTACAAATTACACGTCTCAAGCCACTCTTTTCCTTTGTGGGAGAAGAATATGCAAGTTACTGAGCTACAAAAAATAATTTCCAAGTTATCAGCTACAAAAAAAATTCCAAGTTATCAGCTACTGAAACTATTTTGCAATTTTTCGGCCACGAAAATAAATTCCCTGTGTCCTTTCCTGTTCTTCATTGTGAATGCATTGCAGTTCCTGTTGGATACATGTGTTAGCGGGTTTCTCCTGCATTGCTTTGCCTACCAAGTCTCCATTCATTGCTTAGAATGAACAATTAGTTCATTGATCCATATATCATCAGAGTTCTTTGCAACTTTTCATAAGGCTGAGCTAAGCTCTGGTTGGCTATCAGGTCTAGTTTATTTTCAGTTACTTGGTAAGCTTATGTCCTGTCAGTTTTGCTTTCTGTATATAGTCTGTAAAGGTTCTTAAATGCCTTGTTTGCAAGACTTTAGCACTGCAAAACTGTTGTTAGCCTGGGTATTTTTGCTGAGAGGATGCCTATCTGTTTCCGTATTTTACTTGCATTTTGTTGTAAAAAAGCATCAAGTTGGTGTTGAATCATATTTCTCATGCAAAATAACAAATATTAAATACAGGTGTCTGAGGAAAAAGGCAAAGCATGGATCCATGTTAATGCCCCATGTCACCTAAAGAATTCCCAAACACTATCATTTGTATGACTATCTAGTTCAGTTGTTCAGTTGAAGTTAATGTACTATCATTTAATCTTTTAGTCCATAGCCACACTAAGCTTGGTCAAACCTCTGTTGGCTAATCCGTGAGCTTTCATGAGATTCATGGTCATATGTTATAAAGATGACCATATGCCATTTCTTATTTGCAGTCAAATTAAATATAAGGTTTGGTTTCTCTTCGTTTTCCGAAAAGAATGGTAAAAATTACAACTACAAAAACTCCACTATTTTCAATGCTTGTTTAAGTGTTTCTCAAAATATATCTATGGTACCTTAAGAAGCCTCCTCAAGGAACTTTTTGAGAAAAATACATTTGAGCTAAGTCACTTGACACAAGGACACGGGACACGGAGATTTGAGTGGCCGACACGGACAAGGTGACCCCCAAATTCAGGACACGTAGGACACGCTATATATATATATATATAAATTATATATTTTAAAAAATATAGACATATAGATCCAAATTTTTATAAATATTCAGTAGAAATCAAAATCAATGCACATTTAACATTAGTAATTACACATTTAAATCCTTCAAATCTTTTTCACTTGCACAACAAACACACTTTAGAGCCCTCTCCACACTTGCAAATGATAAAAAGAAAGTGAAAATTTTGATTTAAAGCAATTCTGGGTGTTTTTTTAGTGGAAAACATGTCATGTTTTCGGGACATGCACTGATAGTCCTCGGACATGCGTGTCCAAACACGGGACACGCTGCAGAGACGTGCCAAACACGCTCTATCAGCGTGTCTGTGTCCGACACGAGGACATGGGTCACGTAGGCCCTTTTGGACGTGTTCGATTTCATAGCATTTGAGTCTTATCCATTCAAGCCTACATAGTGGAAGAGGTTTGTAGAAGATATCATTGTGAAGTGGGCTCATACATTGAAGAGCTTGATAGGTTTCTCAAAAACCTAAATTTTCATTTAAAACACATCAAATTGATCATAAAGGTAGGAGAAAATGGGAGCATACTATTTCTTGATGTGTTGGTTGTCACAATTATTCAATGTTCCCCTAAGTTTCCGGGACGGGGGTATGCAGGAGTGGGGAAATACACATTCGAGACGCGTGGAGACTACTCCCAAATTTAGGGAAATTTTGGGGGGATGTGGGGACATTTCTAAAATTATAAATATAACATAAAATATAAAAAATAATAATTCATTTGATGTATATTCATGATTGTGCAATGTAAATACTAAATATATAGATTTATTTTCAAAGTAGTACCAAGTAGGGATTGCAAAATTTGAAAATAATGGGAAAACATTAAAAAAAAAATTCTTAGGGGCATGGTGGGGGGGAAACGTTTCGCTAGGGATCCCCAAATACCTGGGACGCAGGAAACATGGAAATGCGTCCCCGACCCTGCGGGACGTGTCCTCGTGGAACACTGCAATTGTTTAGTTAACGTTGGATTTTGTAGTTCGGATAGGTACTTCATGGGTGTGTTTTGCATGTGAAAGTTGTCCGGAAAAGTGGCTCTGTAGACAAACTTTGTAAACGTGATTTTTATAACACCTTATATAAATGTAAATGGATAATTTAAGTGATCTCAATGAGAGATTAAGTCTCAGTGGTTGGTATATGACTTAAGTGATCTTAATGAGAAATTAAGTCTTAGTCATTGATATATGACTTAAGTGATCTCAACGAGAATTTAAGACCCGACCATTGGATTGGATCTAAGGGTCGGTATTGGAGAGCCCATGGTATTGGAGGGCTCATGGTATTGATAGAATGTCCCATGGTTTTGCATGAGGTTGAGGGATATAAAAGAATCTATGGAGGGTTGTATAACACCTTAGTTACACGAGTGATTAGATCTAGGAAAGGGAGTCTGTCAGAGGCTTGGGAGTGAGGAATTCGCTCAAACCAAGGTTTGTTGATATTCCTGAGGATTTGGGCTCCAGTAGAGGTGAGTCAGAAATCTGAGATTCAATATGTCATATTCGGAAGCCTAGGGACGTTAGTGTTGTTTAATAAATCTGCAATAAAAACAAATTGCTTGCTAGTTTTCCCCAAGGATTGGGGTTTCTAGGGTAAATATTAATGTGCCAAATGCTATGATGATTTCTTTTTGTTTTCCGTTGTGCATCATTTGTTAAGTTATCAATGTATTTTCGATTAGAATTTAATCAATAAATTATTGAGGTCTAAGATCAGATCCAGTAAGTGAAAATTTCACATGGTATCAAAGTGAGTAAGAGAAACCCGACACAAGACATTAAAAAAACGAGTATTGTATGACCACGGTATGAGTCGAATCTCTGATTGTTCAAATCAAACTTGTGTGGCTAGCAATCATGCGCAAAAGTGTTGGGATCGATGATCAGTGTGACAGCTCATGCCCATACCGTAGATCAAGACTGTGGGAGGCAATTGGATTGGCAAAAATGACTTCCAGTGGCACGACGATGGCGTTGGTTGTTAAGGGTTCAACAATTGTGGAAAGTGGTGGATCGACCATGAAGGCAAGAGCATTGGTGGCGTGGAGGTTTGGCAGATTGCGACGGTTGATCAACCAAGCAAATGGGTAGTGGCATCGTTGTAGTGTGGGATTATAGATCACTATGGACGTGGCTACATGAGGAGAGTCAACTGACGATGATGGCCAACATAAGTCGTGTGGCTGTGGATTGGAGCCACCAGGGATTGGCGAAGTTGTGATCACAACAATGTGTAGCAGTGCGGGTGGTGCACGATTGCATGGTAGGAAACGCAAAGGGACAAGATAGCCGGTAGTGGATCCCTGGCAGCAGGGTATGCAGAAACTGGGCAGGTGAAGTTGTTGACGAGGGAACGTTCAACATCCAGATCACATGCACACGGTGAAGTTGTCGGGTAGCTAAAGCATGAGTGTCGAGGAGCCTACAACTGGAAGGCTCACGAGTTGGGAAGTTGGCCCATGTGAAGGGTAGCTAGCCAATAATAAAGTCGTGTTGACTACGTGGGAAAGAGGCCCAAGGGCAACATAGTTTAATAGAGTTGGGTAGAACCAGCGACACCTGCATCAAAGTTTGTTGAGTTCGACAGTAACAGTATGAGTGGTAGTTGTGTTTTACAACTACAGGTAGTTTGTTTTGTGATCGTGGGCAACAAGAAGCTGCTGAGAAGTGGATAGGCCTCAAACAAAAGGCAGATTTTCCCAGAAAGGTTTTAGGCACAGTTACTTGAGCCCAAGATTTTTCAGGTAGTTGTAAATCAACCTCAGGCATGGGGCAGAAGTGATCCATCTAGTCATATGGCGAGAATGAGCTCAGTGTTCCTTAGTGTTTCAGAGATAGACTCAGACTAACATATGTGTTGCGGAACTAGTACCATGCATGTAGTGAAGGGGGTTGGATGTGTGAGATTCTAGCTAGAGTCTGAAGGGCGTCTCGAGGTGGCAAAGATGTTGTTGGTTCTAGAGATGAAGATGGGGTTGTGTTCTGGGACGAAATTGTACTCATACATTCAGAGGGAGAAGGTACCCAAGATGCAACGATGAGGCTTGGCATTAGGGAGGGTGCATTGTATAGGTTTTTGGTACAACTTGTGGTAAAGTCCAAGAAGAGCTTGGAGTATGGATCAATGTCAATGAGTTGAGTGGTAGAGGGAGAGCATGAGGATTCTCTCAATAAGCCTACTTGGTATGAGATGACACTTATGGTTGAGGAGAACATATTATCATATCAAAGTGCAACAGATGCAGCTGAGAAGTCTTACAATTCAGAGAGAGCAACTGTAGCAGAGGATTTGATGGATCCAAGTGGATGCTTCTCCAAAAGTACCTTCTTCACTAAGAGGGAGTGTTAGATTTTGTAACTCAGACAAAGACTTCTACATGGGGGTGTCTAGCATGTAGAAGACATCTAGAAAAGTGACTCTCGAGACAAACCTTGTTAAAGATGATTTTATAACACCATATGTAAATGTATAAGGGTAACTTAAGTGATCTGAATAACAGATCAAGTCGTAGCCCTTAATATATGACTTAAGTGATATCAACGAGAGTTTAAGTCCCAACCATTTGATTAGATCTAAGGGTCGATATTGGAGGGCTCTGTTGAAAAAGTACCAAGGAAAATGTTGTTCACCTAATGATGACTAGGGGTGGACAATAATAACATGTGGTCCCTAGTACTTTATTAAGTGAGAAGTGCTTTATATTTATAAAGTCATCTTATAAAGGTGGGTTGTGGTTATAACATTAAATTAACTTTATGAGAATTCAAAAGGTGGGTAAATTATGTAAATGACTCATTAATTATTTAAATGGAGATATGTGAAATTTATCAACAAGAAAAATGTGAGCATTTAATGAGAGCCCTAGATCTCATCAAGTTAGGTTTTAATCCCAACCATTGGATTAGATCAAAGGGTCAGTATTTGAGAGCTCTGTGGAAACAGTGCGAAGGCAAGTGTTGTTCACCTAATGATGAAATAAATGTGGTCAAAAGTGAACAGTTTAAGGTACTTCTTCATTCAAAAGGATTTAAATGAAAGGCAACAAAAGTGGGTGAATAAGATTCAAGCATTTGACTTTGATATTGAATATGTGAAGGGAAAAAATATTGTGATCATTGATTCCTTATCTAGAAGACCTTCTATTTCTCCAATGGATGTAGCAGAAAATTGGAAAGCTACATTAGAAGTAGAGTATGCCAAGGATAAATTTTTTTGTGAACTTTTTGATGGGACTAACCATGATGATAGGAATAAGGTGTTGGAAGGAATCGTCTACTACAAAGGTAGAATCTATTTGGTCCCTAATTTGAGTTTGAAGGAGGAAATTTTAAAGAAAGTTCATGATTCTCCTCTAGCAGGTCATCTCGGTTTCTTCAAAACATACCGAATGTTGAGGGAAAGATTTGCATGGAAAGGATTAAACGCTGATGTGCTGAAGTATGTTAATGAATACCCCACATGCCAACAAAATAAATTGGAGCACACTCATCCAGTTGGTCTCTTACATCCCTTACCTATTCTAGCACAAAAATGGGAGAGCATTTCCATGGACTTCATCACTGGTTTTCCCAAAGTATTTGGTAAGGATTGCATATTTGTGGTGGTGGATAGACTCACTAAATTTGTTCATTTCTTTGTTGTTACTACCACTTTCACTACTACACAAGTGGTTGAATTATTTTCTAAAGAAGTTTTTAGATTGCATGGACTTCCTAAGAGCATTGTAAGTGACAGAGATAATAGATTTTTTAGTGCATTTTGGCAAGAACTCTTCAAAATGGTGGAAACAAATTTGACACTTAGTACAAGCTATCATCCCCAAATTGGTGGTCAAACAAAGAGGGTGAATCAATGGTTGGGAGGCTACTTGAGGAACTATGTTAGTGGGCAGCAAAAATCATGGATAAAATGGTTGCATTTGGGTGAGTTTTGTTACAATACTACTTTCCATGTCTCATTTTAAAGCACTTTATGGTTATGATGCATCCACCTTTATTGACCACATTTTTTGTAATAGTAGAGCTCCAAAGGCTAAAGATTGGATTGAAGAAAGTCAAGAAATTTTGAAGGTTGCTCAAAATCAGCAGAAACAATATGCAGATCAACATAGAATGGAGAGACAATTCCAAGTGAATGACTTGGTGTATTTGAGGTTGCAGCCCTACAAACAAACCACCATAAAAGGTAAAAGTTCAGAAAAGCTCAAACCAAGATTTTATAGTCCCTACAAGGTGATTCGAAAAGTTGGAGAAGTGGCCTATCAATTGGAGCTTCCCATAGGAAGCAAAATTCATAATGTATTTCTTGTTTCTTGTCTAAAGAAGGTTATAGGGAAACACATTTCAGTTTCAGATACTTTACCACCTTTGGATGATAAATGACACCTTGTTCTCATTCCAAACAAAATCTTGAGAACAAGGGAGAGAAGATTGCAAAGCAAAACAATAAAATAATATTTGATACAATGGAAGGATTTTCTTAGTGAGGAGGCCACTTGGAAAGATGAGAAAATTTTGCAACATCCAAACTTGGCATTGCTTGAGGACAAACAATATTGGGTGAGGAGGACTGTCATGTCCCCATTCCAATAGGTCTACTAGTTGACAATGTTTCACCCACCTACTAGTTCCCTAGGTGGGGGGAGGAGGCATTAAATATTGCAATAAGAGAGCTATGGGACCCAAGAGAACCTTAGTTTATCATTTACACATTAATTTGGGTCATACAAATAATAAATATGGAGAAAATAAAGTGGCATTGCTTCATATGGACATTTGGAGGTTCATGGGGGCCTTGGGTGGATAGATTCCTTCGTACAGATGTCATGGCTTAACCCCAAATTCGAAATTATGAGTGATGGAATGTTCTTGGAAGGTGAAGAGTCATCAAATGACGTATCATGAGCCCAAGAATTCGAATGGGTGAGGAGTAACTCCCCATAGAAGAGGAAGAGTCTAGGAAGAAACTAAGTGCCATGTGGAGCTAGATTGCCTACGCTTTATGACAACAATGATGGAAGATTCTATGACAAGTCATACCTGATTGCATACCTATGAGAACCTGACATGTCAGGGCTAAAAATAGCCTTCAAGAGGTCGCACTTGGGACTAGGTGGCAACCATTCAAATTTGGTGGAAGATGAAGGGTTGAGGAGAAGGCCAAGTGGCATGGAGGTTATTAAACATCAATTTTCAACTCTCCGAGGCTGCAAAACAAACATGCAACCAAAAGTATGTAATGTCCCAATTCGAAAATTCCCAATAAAGGCAGTTTTTTTGCAATGTGGTCTCTTGAATTGTAGCCAGTATTGCTTTGCATAATCAATGATGAAGCTTCAATGAAAAACATATTGGGATTAAACATTAGTTTTGATAAGATATATGGTTCCATTGCATGGAATGATATTATAAATAAATTATTTCGAAGTTATAAATGGCTTTATGTTCTTGCTTAAATGAGATGTTGTCACCCATGCAAACTTTGTCGAGACTTCCCAAAAATGTTTACAAGGTTAAAATTGGAAGTAAACTGAATTGGTGAATGTAAAGTAAAGTGTGCCTAATTAGTTCTAACAATTGGCCTTACTTTTGTGTTTAGATGGATTTTCCCAAAGAAATGATTAAAAATTTTGGGTGGAGACATAACATAAACATGAGGTTCTCAATGCATTTCATTTTTATCCTATTTTTTTTAAAAATAAGTATGATACTTTGAATTTTGGAGAGAACAAGACACCACTGAACAATATGAGGGATAAGAACACTAAGGGGGCTTGGAGGTGTGGAAATGGGAGTAAACCTCTAGCTAATCTTCGATGACAAGTTGTAAACCCTGCACCTACAAATGGCTAATCTTCCTTATGAATTTGAGTATAAGCCCCTTTAACACAACATAAATTGTAAAGCAAAATATTACAAACAATTGGAATACCCTTGTTGTCTCCTCTCAAAATTGTAGGTTGGGAAATGATTAGCAAAGACAATGAATGATTGAGCAACCAACACTTTCAAATTCACAATGAACTAATCTCGTTGAACCTAAAACATCCAATGTCTTATCACCCTAAAATTGAAGAACATTTGCAAACTTGGGTTGAAGTTGATGTTAAGCCATTGAAACATTATTATTTGCCATGGGGTACATTGTTTCAAGACGATCTTTTGGTGACAATATGACATAAACACTACTATATATATATATTAGTCCAAGTGGATAAAATTGCCATGTTAGTTAGTTCAATTTACTTGTGTAGTTAAGGTGAATATTTGATATGCATTCGCATTTATCTATTGCTATGGATAATGTGGTTATAAGACTATATGTATGTGTGTGGAGTGAGTGGAGGAGGGAGGGGAGATGTGAAGGGGTTCAATTGATTTGTATGTGTAAGGTGAATATTTGATACTCATTGGCACTTTGTATATCATTATGGATAATGGGGCCAAAAGGAGATATTTATTAGATTGATAATGATGTTTTAGGGGTAAAAAAGGATATGAAAATATTTCAAATATCATTTAATTTAAAAGTCAGAAGGGCAAGTTTGTTTCCATTGCCCATTAATTTAGAAATCTAAACATTATCATGAAGTTTAAAGTAGATGATCACCTTAAAGGCGGTGGAACCCATGGTGTCATTATTATTGTTAATTGCTTCTCATTTCTATAAAAGAAATGTATAAGCCCCTTTAACACAAACATAAATTGTAAACCAAAATATTACAAACAATTGGAATACTCTTGTTGTCTCCTCTCAAAATTGTAGGATGGGAAATGCTTAGCAAAGACAATGAATGATTGAGTACATAACACCCTCAAATTCACAATGAAGTAATGCCCTTGAACCTATAACATCCAATGTCTTATCACCCTAAAATTGAAGAACATTTGCAAACTTGGGTTGAAATTGATATTAAGCCATTGAAACATTATTATTTGACATGAGGTACATTGTTTCAAGACGGACTTTTGGTGACAATATGACATAAACACTAGTGCTTATATATATATAGTTGTCCAAGTGGGTAAAATTGCCATGTTAGTTAGTTCACTTTACTTGTGTAGTTAAGGTGAAGGTGAATATTGAATATGCATTGGGATTTATATATTGTTATGGATAATGTGGTTATAAGAATATATGTATGTGTGTGGAGTGAGTGGAGGAGGGAGGGAAGATGTGATGGGGTTCAATTGATTTGTATGGATAAGGTGAATATTTGATACCCATTGGTACTTTGTACATCATTATGGATAATGGGGTCAAAATGAGATATTTATTAGATTGATAATGATGCCTTAGGGGTAAAAAGGGATATGAAAATATTTCAAATATCATTTAATTTAAAAGTCACAAGGCAGGTTTGTTTCCATTGCCCATTAATTTAGAAATCTAAACAATAATCATGAAGTTTAAAGTAGATGACCACTTGAAAGGTGGTGAAACCCATGGTGTCATTATCATTGTTAATGCTTCTCATTTCTATAAAAGAAAGATGAAGTGGAGAGCTAAGGATCATCACGGGCCTTAATACCTAGACTTTGCAAACTTTTCAAAATGTGTTTCCCATTCCATTTTAAAATTAAGTCTTCCAAATCTGAAAACTTTAGTGTAGATAGTAATAGAGTACCCAATGTGGCATTTACTAGGTTGAAACTTTCTTTTTAATGGGTAGGTATAATCAATTATGTGTTTATTTATTGTTAGTTCTTCACTATTGTTATTTAACTAACCAGCTTGTGATTTAACATCTTGTAACACTTTTGATGTGTTAAAAAAATTAGGGTTTTCAAGATTTTTGTAAATGCATACTAATGTCCTTGTCTAATGACATTAGTATATACTTGTAATAAAAATATACTTGTAAGACAGTTTGGATTTTCTAAATGCATACTAATGTCCAACCAGGTAAAATATATCTTTGAAAGATCAAAATAAACAATCTTGTTGTGTTTATATTTAATACTAATTTTAAAAAAAAATTAAAGGATATATATGTGTGTGAGAGAAATAAAATAAATGAAAATGACAAGAAATTAAAATAATAATTGATATCGCTTAATTTTCACATTTATTTGTTTTATTTTCGAGATTACTATTGTCATTAGACGTCTTACAAGTATATTTTTATTATCCTAACCAGGTAGTAAAATACTGTATTAATTAAAGTCTTACCTCTTATCTCGATCTACACATTGTCATGCCCATCTATATAGTGATCCCTTTCATCCTCCAAAATCATGATTTCTAACTTGATTTTGTCTTCCACAAACTCAACAAACCAGTCACTCTTGTTAGTCATATGCACCAAATGCAAGAAATCAAATCATCAATGTATTGGCTTACCCAAAATGTAAAAAGCAATGAAGGCATAGAACTCTTCTTCTTCATGTTCTACAATTTTGGCCTACTTTTTTCACTGCTCCCCATGGTTATTTTTCCACAATGTTTTATAATATAACCAAATTTTACAATACTAACTCTTCGAGTTCATTGTTGATTTCCTTGAACCGTACCACAACCTATTTTTCCACAATGTTTTCTAATATAACCAAATTTATTACAATACTAACTCTTCAAGTTCATTGTTGATTTCCTTGAACCAAGATTTATCGCTTCTAGTATTTCTCCTTGTACTTTATCTTTGCTAAATAAGGACTCTCGGATACACCATTGCTACCCCTAAATCATTTTTCCATCTATATTTTGTTGGGTGTGTTATATTCTTTACATATGTGTGTTTTTGAAGAAGTGGGGGAGTGGAGGGGGGAGTGCATCTGCTAGCGGCATGTCTATTTTTGGGTTTTTTTCTAAAAATATGTAATTTAATCTTAGTTAAGGGATTGAGGCCTATTTCTAATCCGAGTCAATAGATTAGGGTTTTGGTTGTTGCATAATACATACATATTGTGTTGTGAGTTGTTAGCAATCATAACAAGAAAAATAAGAGGTGTGGCTCCAAGTTTTGTTAGTTTTCTCGATTAGATTTCTAGGGTAAGTCTATGTGTATTATGTGTGATGTAATCTCTATTTTTCTTAAAAGAATTTGTATGCTTTACTTCTCTACACAAGTTTAAAACTTATATATTTCTATAATAATTTGCTACATCATTTATTGTATATGGTATTAGTTGAGTACAAAGCGGCGTTCAAGATTTCAAAAAAAGGGACAATGCCTTCAAAGTAATCACAATAAAATCCTCCTCATTGTAATATGCTTAAACCCATAAATTGGTAGAAAATACAAGAAAGAATAGATAAAATAGATAGCGATTGTCACTCGCCTCTTAATGGGGGCAACCTCCAAGAAACAAGCTCCAAATATAAGGACATTTTTTTACTGAACATTACATATCTTACTATATATAAATTGTTTCAATAGCCAAAGTCCTAAATACTTGTGGTCCAACGATTAACAAGCATCAACCACCCAGGGGATTTTATTCAATAAAAAATGTCATTTTACATTGAAACATTACCCACTAAGTAACTAATGGACCTTATGTCCTTGTACATTAACAAAATAGAGGGGTTAGGGTAGGATCCTAACACATCTATTTCTTTTCTTATTATGAGCAATTATTCTCAAATGTATTTTGATTTTAACAAGTGTTCTAAAATGAAATTTCCTCCATCTTCATCGAAAACAACAAACTTTTGAGGTTAAAAACCAGTGTTTATCATAAGTTGCATGCATTTCACACAACCTTCCAAACCATGAAGACATCCTTTTCATTTTGCAACTGTGGAACCATGTCGACTATCATTAATAGCTTTATTGGCATCATTGCTTCTATATTTTTATTATTGAATTATTCATATTGATCTTCATCTCAAGGTCTCCTTTCCTTGTCATCCCTAACAATCTCATGAAAAAAGATGGAGATCGTGTGTAGCTTCCATTCATTAAAAGAGTGACTATTGAACTTATATATAGTGCATTCAAAAACTCATTCTTTCGTTCAAGAGGAACACACCAACAACTAATAAAAGAGTCAAACTACCTCAAAAAAAACTTAAATTTGCCTCCAAATTCTTTTTGTTGTGAAACATAAGAGGAAAACGCCAACCACTAATAAAAGACTCAAACTACCTCAAAAAAACTCAAAATTCCCTCCAAAATCTTTTTGTTGTGATAAAACACCATTGTCTCTATTTTGACCCACAATTCTATTGCAAAAATAATTATACCTTTCCTACCCACTAAATGCACACTCAGCACACAACATTATGTGCAAAGATTCTATGTAAAATTCCAAAATATCTTTGCTAAAACATAAGTTCAAAATTTACAAACCAATTTCAGGATTTGTGCTCATGTTGGATGTTTATGGACAAATCAGCTTTAGGATTCAATGCCAAATTTCATTGCCTTGAGAAATGCATGGAATTTGTATCCTTGGGAATTGGGCATAGAGCTTGTTATGTGAAATGTGTTGACTTGGTGTTGCTGCCGCAACTCTTCCTCCCGATTTTATTTTTTTCACTTAAACTCTGGGACCCCTCCTCATCATTTTGCTGGGATTGATTGTTAAAGGCTTGACCCCTCGAACATATCTGTTCGTCTTGAAGTTGAATACCCGCTATTTTGTTTGCCTCGTTCAGTTTAGTTTGGGTCGTATGGTCTGTTTAATACCCATAGAACATGAAAATGTTGCCTTAGCAAAGAAAAATGTTTTTGACGCTGTTGTTTTTTCGCTTTGGATCGGACCTCTTTCGGAAGATGCTGAACCTCAACTCACCCGCCGTTGCGGCTCCTTGATCAAACTTTACGCCCGATTGGAGTTTCATCCGACGCCCGATTTCGTTTGTTTCGATCGCTTGCTCCTAAGTTTCTAATTGCCCGCCGTTGCGGCCGGGAGGATAAAGTCAGCTCCCGATTAGAGTTTCACCCGACGTCCGACTGATTGCTCTTTTCTCCCGCCCGCGTCGCTTAGCCTTTGCATCATCCGCCGTTGTGGGTGGTAGAGCAATCTAGCCTCCGATACCTTCCTCCACGGCGTCTGATTGCCTTTATCGCCTGTGTTGTCACTTTCCTGGTTCGTATGCTCCTCCACCGTTGCGGCTCCTAAAAGCCTTATCCCATCCGATGCAGGAGTCTTTTCCCGTCCGATCCAAGTATCGCCCGACCGCCGATGTATTTTTGCCGCGAGTTTTCGCTCGGATGAACCACGCTAGCCCCTTGTGGATTTATCATTATGGTTAGAAATTTTAGATGCCTAACATCTAAATTTAGTGGATAATGCACCAAAGTTGTATGCAAAGAGAATCCCATAGATCGCTGAAGCAACGTATCGCAAAGAAAAGGACAACATAAACGAATGACAGAGGCACCGACGATGCATTTTCAGCAGTTACTGTCAGAAGGTAAACGCCTGTGGAAATGATGGGGAAAACGTAACGACCAGAGAGGAAACTGAATCGTGAAGGGTCCTGAAAGATCATACGCTGAGGGCAGCCCATGAGGCAGCGGTTGTGGTTTAAATAACGGGAAGCCTGACTGAAAGAGGGCTTTTTCCCCTGGAAAAAA
>LPNX010160748.1:105441-126060 GCA_001517045.1 Pseudotsuga menziesii | reverse complement strand
ATGTTCATCACCTGCTACAATCCTGTGGTGTCCAATGTCGTCAGCTACCTGAAAGCAAAATTAATAATGAACTCATATTTTGGCCTCAGCAGAGTTATCTGGACTCTAAAATCTTGACTTTCATCGCCCAAAATGGACTGATATCAATGATTAAGGTACACACTTCTGTTATTCAGAAATCTGTATAGTTGGAAGAGTTCAATGGATACATTTGTTATGGAACAGTCTGCCATTCAAGAAAGAAATCACCCAGAGATCTAGGTTCACCAGGAAATCGCCAGTTGTTGCTGCCGCAACTCTTCCTCCCCGATTTTATTTTTTTCACTTAAACTCTGGGACGCCTCCTCATCATTTTGCTGGGATTGATTGTTAAAGGCTTGACCCCTTGAACATATCTGTTCGTCTTGAAGTTGAATACCCGCTATTTTGTTTGGCTCGTTCAGTTTAGTTTGGGTCGTATGGTCTGTTTAATACCCATAGAACATGAAAATGTTGCCTTAGCAAAGAAAAATGTTTTTGACGCTGTTGTTTTTTCGCTTTGGATCGGACCTCTTTCAGAAGATGCTGAACCTCAACTCACCCGCCATTGCGGCTCCTTGATCAAACTTTACGCCCGATTGGAGTTTCATCCGACGCCCGATTTCGTTTGTTTCGATCGCTTGCTCCTAAGTTTCTAATTGCCCGCCGTTGCGGCCGGGAGGATAAAGTCAGCTCCCGATTAGAGTTTCACCCGATGTCCGACTCATTGCTCTTTTCTTCCGCCCGCGTCGCTCAGCCTTTGCATCATCCGCCGTTGCGGGTGGTAGAGCAATCTAGCCTCTGATACCTTCCTCCCCGGCGTCCGATTGCCTTTATCGCCCGTGTTGTCACTTTCCTGGTTCGTATGCTCCTCCGCCGTTGCAGCTCCTGAAAGCCTTATCCCATCCGATGCAGGAGTCTTTTCCCGTCCGATCCAAGTATCGCCCGACCGCCGATGTATTTTTGCCGCGAGTTCTCGCCCGGATGAACCAAGCTAGCCCCTTGTGGATTTATCATTATGGTTAGAAATTTTAGATGCCTAACATCTAAATTTAGTAGATAATGTACCAAAGTTGTATGCAGAGAGAATCCCATAGATCGCTGAAGCAACGTATCGCAAAGAAAAGGACAACATAAACGAATGACAGAGGCACCGACGATGCATTTTCAGCAGTTACTGTCAGAAGGTAAACGCCTGTGGAAATGATGGGGAAAACGTAACGACCAGAGAGGAAACTGAATCGTGAAGGGTCCTAAAAGATCATACGCTGAGGGCAGCCCATGAGGCAGCGGTTGTGGTTTAAATAACGGGAAGCCTGACTGAAAGAGGGCTTTTTCCCCTGGAAAAAAAATTGTAAATGTTTGCTTGTAAGAGGAACTACTTCGTTTTACAAAAGGAACTGCAATTCTACCTGGTTGGAGAAAGTGAAATGGAATGTATCAATGCGTTTCGATGAATGATGTTGGAGAGGAACTATTTCATTTTCAGCTGCGTTTCATTTACGATGAGAATGTTTAATTTCCTGAACCTATGTTCTTATTGAATGTTCTTTGGTATTTTCATGATCTTTCCATGTGAGTAATAATGGTATTCATACAACAATTGGCTACCTGGTTGTTAAATATTTGTGATTGTTCATGTGTCTGAAAGGAGTATCAGCTAACTGTAACCCTTCATACTGCATGTGCAAAAAATTGAATTACTCACTTAAAATTGATGGCTCGCTCCCTAGTGTTAGATTAGACAATTAGTTTCTTTCTCATTGTATATGATTTGGTTGCCTGCGGGTCTAAGACGAGAGGTAAGAACCTGCGCATCACATCGTGACCGCCCCTCGCAGTCTAATCACCTTGCACTTAGTTAGGCACGTGCATTTTCATCTCTTAAGTTAAAATACAAAAACTCGATGGACCGGGCCGCGACCGGTAAAGCTTTGTTTTTGTTACTTGACTCACGGTAGCCGGACCGCAAACCGGACGGATTCCCTATACCAAACAGTCAGCGGGCTAGTTGGGAACGCTGATTGGGGAGAATCCCTTACTGTTGCCGCCTGCGATTTTCCAGGCCTCAACACTTGGGAAGCATACCACGATTTTGTTGCATGGAATCTAATGCTTTAGAAAACATCTCATATTCTATTGTGTGGAATCTATTGCCTTGGGAAGCATGCCTAAATTCTACTATGTGGAATATATTGCCTTGAGAAGCATGACCAAATTTTGTTATGTTTTGGTGTGGGGGATTTGACCAAGTGTGCACAAACATTGTTGTGTGATATCTACCACCTTTGGATGTGCATATAAAACCTTGTGATTGATATCTACCTTCAAGTGTGTGAAATCTTCTTCGAAATCCATGCCCAAATTCCCAAATTATGGGTGTCTATATAGAAATTATTATTTCTTCAAATTCTTGCAAAAACAATTGCTCCATCATGTGCGATGTTTCGAGGCTTGGTTTGGGTTATGTGATCTCATGACGCTTTAGCGTCCTCACTATGACTTCCAAATGCATCCACTTAATTAGCGAAAATTGCAAACACAATGGAAAATATTTCAAACCAACAATAGAAAGATATGAAAATTGCTTACAAAATCTTAATAAAAATTATATTCATTCACATTCCCAACATCTACTTATTGGTTGACTTAACTAAAATTAAGTCATGACAACTTAAATTGATTACAGCATGGCTTTATTAACACGTAAGGCAATCCCAACTTGAAACCTTATACATATATTAAATGACGATTATAACATATGTTTTAATATAAAGATCAATAATAAGCCATCATTTACATTTTTGCAGCTTGTGCCCATCTCATGCTTTTTTTTCATAAAGCACAAATTTATTTTTGAATCAAATATCAATAATAAGCCATCATTTACATTTTTGCAGCTTGTGCCTATCTCATGCTTTATTTATTTATTTATTTATAAAGCATAAATTTATTTTGAATCTCATAAAAACCTACTAGTTAAAAAATGGCATAGAAAGGAATATGTGAAAACGCTAGGATAAGATTAAACGCACATTCCATAATGGGTAAATGTGCATATTGACACAATCACGAATATGCCATAAATATTTGAATACTATTATAACATTTAGAACAACATAAATCATTTGTTTTTGTAAGCAAGATAATACATTCTATTCTATTAATAGTACAAATGGATACATAGAGTACAAAAAAGAATTGCCCCTCCCACGGAAAATCAAAGCAACTTAAGGGCTTAAAACTGAAATCCAAAGATGTCTTGAAGAGTCTTTTCTAAAAAGTATGCTTAAGCATGAAGAGCGTCAAAATAGACTAGATCAACAGCCAAATTTAAACAAAACTTGAAGTTTAACAACCTTAAAGATAGATAGGCTCAAGAATCAAATTTAAACAAAACATTAAGACTTACAACCTGCAAGACAAGAGATTTCGAACAAAATACTAACAAAGCTTTAACAGAGAAACAAAGGAGGCTACTCGCGGGCCTTTTGAGTGTGGCCTATGTTAGCTTCTGGAATAACACCATCTTCATCATCATCATCTATGATGATCAGTTGCTAGAGCGGTCGGGTTGGGTTTGGATGTTAATGTTGAACCAGGTTCAGATCTTCCTCTGTGACTTTAGTGACTTCGAATCTGAAACCCATGACTTTAGCCAAAATATTTTGCTTTGCATCAATGACTTTCATATTAAATAGCACTTTCTCGAGTAGTTTTAGGCGTGGGTTGATTTCTTCCAGGTTGTTGTGAAGGTCCTTAGAATTGTCCCATCTTCCTTCCATGGATTTCATTCTAGAGGTCCTCAACTTCTTTCTTTACGCTCTTTGCAATTCTTTCTTTGTAGAAATGGGTCGTGGGGTAGACTCTCTTGATGTCTCTAGACTTGTTGAGGTCGTAGGTGTCGTTGCTTGGTCTGTGAACCCTTCTGGCTTTCAAGTTTTTTGTGTTCACCAAGGGACCTCCCTTCGACCAACATTGTATGTTGGTTTAATCCCCATAATCTTTATTCTCATTCTAATTCAACATTTTGACCCTCACCCAATTATCCCCAAAAGGAAAAGAGACCAGCCAAATATCCTTGAAGAGATTTCCAATGCTCAGCTCAAGTGTTGCAATTTCTCGGAAGTGGCAAGCTTTTGCCATAGAACTCCTCTTTATGCTGGAGGGGTTGGGATGAAAAATCATTATGTGAATCCTTCGCATGAGGTCTGTCAGTGGCATTAAATTGACAAGCACCCTTAAGAATGAATGCCCATTTAAGGCCATGATTAGGAAGTACGAGCAGTGTAGGATGAGCTTGCAGTGGATCATGGAAAGCAAGAGAGTGAAGTCTTGTGAATTACGAGCAATTATAGATAACAATGACTGACAAGTGGATCATCCTTTCTCGGTGTCGAGCTGACTTCATGGTTGTCTCATTGAACATCCTTTCTCCCCAACTGGCTTTGCATGCAATTAACCACGTGATCGTGTATATTAAGGTTGGTGAATAGTGGGTTGCATGCATTCCCCGCATCGAGCCTTGCGTCCATCTGTCTTCTATCACTACGAGGAGTGAGATGCATTGAATTGAACTTATGATCCAATTGATCCTCTAGTTTGGATTGGTCGCTTGGATCATTACTATAGTTGTTGGAATTGTCGTGGCAAGCCTTACCCCACGGATCTAGTTGAATGTTGGATACCACCACTCTGAATTCGCCCCCTTTGGTCTCAAAGCCTTCGTTAGTAAGCATATCAAAACGTTGGTTTCCTAGGCATCCCACATGGGAAGGAATGGCTATATGGAGGTTTGGAAATAGTTGAGCCAATTCTGCTAGGCCATAAGTAAGATGCCAACTTCTGGAAAGTTTAGCCACCTTCGAGCCCTGCATAATTTTGTTGATAGTTGTTATTAGAAATTTAGAGTTCCCTACAATAATCAACTTGTGCATGTCATGAGTTAGGGCGGTTTGAATTCCTAAGAGGAGAGCTTGAAGCTCTGCAACATTATTAGTTTCTTTGTCGAGCGTGCCTACATAAACCCAAAGAATGTCCCCATGCTCATTTCTCAAAGCATCACCGTAACCTACAAGACCGAGGTTACCACAGGAGGCTCCATCAAAGTTGATCTTATTGAAACCTTAAGGAGGTTTGGACCAGGCTTTTTGGTTTTAACTGTGTATATTCTTTGTTGTCGAAGAAACAAGCTTGCTTGTGATAATTGGGTTACAGTTGTTCTAGATACTTTGTTTCTAAGGTTTGCAGGCCATATCTCCATGGGTCCAAGAGGACTGGTTTAGGGTCTCTTCGATGTTGGATTGAAGGGTTCTCCATATCTTATCCGCCTTCCATTTTTTTCTTTAAAAATACGATGATTGTATTCTTTCCATATTGGCCATACAAGGAAGACAGGTAGGAGGTGTCAAATTCTGTTAAGAATGATGTTTTTAAAAGGATCCTTTCACCATGTTGAAAGATTGTTCCTTATTGATTCTCCACCTCTGTCATACTACCAGAAGAGTGTGGTTGATTTGTCCCAAAACGAGTTGGTGAAAGCGCAATTGTTCAATAGTTGATCCATGTCTTCTTCAAGGTTCTGACAAAGTATGCATCTTGAAGGTCTTACAAAACCTCTTCACTTGAGTTTATCCCAGGTAAGAATTTTGTTATGCATTATCATCCAAAGAAAACTTGAAACTTTTAGGCCAAAATTTGTTTGTCCAATTTTTTTCCATGTGGTTTCATCTGGGTAATTGTTACTCTCTAAGGTTAGATGATAGGCCTCTTTAATGGTGAAGGTTCCTGTTGACATGTAACCCCATCGAAGTTGATCTTTGTCTTTCTTATTTTTTATTTTTCTAGAATGAATATCTTTCCAGAGAAGTTCTGTGTTCGGTTCCTCAATTTGAGGAATCCATTGATATTTGTCTAAGTACCATTGCCTCCATTCTTCCTGGCTACCATTAGTCTTCCAGTAGGACGAGATGACCTTCTTATTCTGATAGAGGGTTCGTTTATGATATGAGAGAAAGCTAGGTAAGAGGATAAGGGGGGAAGTTGTTGCCATCCATCTTCCCAAAATAGTGCAACGTTGCCATCTCTTATTTCCTAGAAGTTGTGTTTCCTCACCAACTCTTTTTGAGACTAGGTTGAGTTCCATATAATGGAACCTTTTATGTCCCTTTCTATCCTTAATAGTTATTCCATGAGGTTAGGGATTTTGTACTTGTCTCTCCAAATAAAGGCCCAACGGATTAGAGGGAAAGAAACTAGCTTCCATCGGGTTTTAGCTGACAAGACATTGATGAAAAATCCTAGATCTATGAGACCAAGCCCTCCTTTGAGCTTAGGCAAACATTATTTCTCCCAGTTTATCGAAGCCCATTTTTTTACAAAGCTTTGCCGCTCCACAAGAAGTTATGTTACAAGTTATAGATTTTCTTGAGGATATGCTAAGAAGCTTCCATCACCGAGAAAAGGTAGAGAGGCATTGCTTGAAGGACATCTTTTATAGCACCACTCTTGCAGGCAAATTGAGTGGTCTAAAGGTCCAATTTGAGAGCTTGAGAGTAAGAGAGTTGAGCGGGCTTTCTTAGGAAACATTTATGAGGACATTTTCAATCGAGGGGCTCCCAAAAATTTTCAAGGGAGTGTTCATTTTTAAAAGTAGAGGATTTTGAGGATTCTTGCTTGACCATCAACTTATCCAAGTTGATGGTAGTGCCAGAGGCTTGCATGAAGGTATGAAGAAGAGTCTTTAGACCTTTTGCTTCCTTGACAGAGGGACCCATGAGCAAGGTATCATCAACAACCTAGAGGTGAGAGTGATTGTGGGAAGAAAGTAATTGAAGTCCTGAGATAAGGTTGGCATCTTTGGCAGCAGAGAGACTCCTCCCAAGGACTTCAGCCATGAGAACAAATAGGAAAGGGGATAGAGGATCTCTTTGGGCCTTATGGCTTGAGAAGGCAAAAAGGTGGAGGAGGGGAATCCATTTAGGGTAATGGAAAAAAAGGTAGAAGACATGAGGGAGAGTATCCATTCCACCCACTTTGGGCTAAATCCAAAAGCTAGAAGCATTTTTTATGTATTGCTAGCTAATTTTATAAAAGGCCTTGGACATGTCCAACTTGATTAGAAAACCATGCTTCTTTTGAGACTTGAAAGAATGGATGGATTCATCAGCTAAGAAGATGCCATCCAGTATTTGTCTACCTTCCACATAACCAATTTGTTCTTCTGAGATTAGAGCAAGAAGAAGTGGCTTCAATGTGTTAGTTATCACCTTGGTTATGATTTTGTAAACCACGTTGCAAAGAGAGATCGATCGAAATTGACTTGGATCAAGAATTCCTTCCATCTTAGGAATTAAAAATATGAAGGTTGCATTTAAAGCGTTGTAGACTCCAAATCTTTTGCCAAAAAGTATAAAGTAATTACCAGATATCCTCTTTGGTTGTTGACCAACATGACTTGAAGAAGTATATTGTAAAACCATCTAGTCCTGAAGCTTTTCCAGCTTGAATCTCTTTAACTATTGATTCCACTTCTTGCATAGATGTGGGTGTAAGGAGATTATGGTCTTGGTCAAGGAGATTATGGTTTTGGTCATGGGTGATCATTCTAGGTATATGCCTAGTGATTTTTTCGATAGCTTCGGATCTGTCTTCTATGGATTCTTTTATGAGGTCTTGGAAGAATTGGTTTAATTCCTTCTCTCTGTCTTATTTGGTCTCAAGAATGATTCCTTGTCAAGAACAAAGATGGGAAATGTTATTGAGGTTTCTTCTCTGCTTCATGGCAGTGGAAAATTTTGGTGTCTTTTCCCATCTTTCAACCACAAAGCTCTCAAATTTTTCCTTTAGAGAGTCTCTTCTTCATTCAGTCCAGAGTTTGTCTGAAATTGGAGTTCCTTCTCTTGGAGATCCATCTCCTATGTTCTTCCCTGATCAATGATTTCTTGTTGAACTTTTTTCATTTTGCAGTCTAAGGATTTTTTGGCTTCAAAAATGTTGCTTATTCCATTTTTTGAGTTTGAGTTTAATATTTTATAAGCGTACCTGGAGGTGGTGCATTGAAGATCCAGGGCTCAGATCTGCATCCTTCCACCAGTTACCAATATTGTTGATGAAGTCTCTACCCAGCCTACGCAAGCAAAGGAGATCCTCAGTGGTTTATTCAAAAGCAAAGGAGTCTCTATCCAGGCTACGTAGAACTCCTTTCTTGTCTCTAAGATTAGTTATCGTGTAAAAATCTCTACCTAGGATCCAATTTTTCCCTATCATATTTTGACTCATGGAGCTAAGTTGACTAAGAAGGTCTAACTTTTGAGCTACAATGTTTGGACCACAAACATTGGTTTAAGGATCCCTTGGTACCGGAATCCATAAACTTGAAGCTCGCTAATAAGAAGTTGAGAGAGGAGATGAAGCTGTCCAAGTGAATCTCTTGGGGTTCTATATCAAGGCCAATCTTCTCGAGGCTCCTTGCGCATCTACTGCATAGGTCTAACTTCCTTTCCAACTTTGGGAGGCTATATGATTCTCTCTTTTTGCGGTGCATTTGGTTTATTGTAGCATCAAAACAGTTGGTTTATCCAATTGGACTTTGTGTCTTAATATTCTTTGCTTGGAAATGGAATTTATCCCTCTAATATTCCAAGATATCATCTGCATAAGGTAACATCTCATTCAGGCTAGCATACTGGCCTGACTTGATTAGATTTTCTTCTATATCTTTGATTTTCTACTGAATTGAGGGTCTCCCTCTTCTTTTCTTCTTTTTTGTTTCTTGGACTTATCCTTGAGGGTTATTGGCTTTATTCCTAAGTGAGTGGTGGAACTTTCCTCCTTTTTTCCTTTTTTTTGAAGGTTTGCTATTAACTTTGGTGAGGGCTTCTTTTAATAGAATAATTTGATAGTTTGGGTATGGCATCGAACTCTTTTCTGTCACATGCAACCTCTAATTCTTCTAGATCTAGGACTCTTGTTTCCATCTCGCCTTCCTCTGAGTCTTCTCTATCCTTTGTTGATTAAATTGGCATTGTTGACAACATGAGATCATAAGGCAACATTGATGAAATTAATCCACAAAGATAATGTGTAGTTCCAATGAGGGGATCAAGTCCAATGAAGTCCGATCAAGCTTGATTGATCGATCCTCTGATGAATCAATGCAGAGTCATGGAGTTGCAGTCAACCTATTTAGCAGAGGTTGGACGGCTAAAATCGTATCAAGAAAATATATTGACGACAAGGAAAGGATCCACAAAGTAAATATGCGTCGAAGATAACATTCTGGAGCGCCAAAGTGAAGTTCTGTGTTTGACAACTGATCAACGGACAAGGAGAATCCCACAAAGCGATCAACGGTTCATAGGAGTTGCGGAAAGAGATTTGTGGAAGCCCATTTTGAAAAAGTTGGGAGGCACATCCGCAATCCGTAAATTGCGGAAGCAATTTCAAGAAAAATCAAAATGCAGACCTGCAATGCGCAATTGCGGAAGGAAGGAGTTTTCGATTGCGAAAAGGTCATTGCGAAAATATCATTGCAGATACGTCGTTGTGAAAAGGTTGTTGCGGAAAGGTCATTGCAGAAATTGCACTGATAATTTCGCAAGTTAAAATAGAGAGGTAATTTCGAATTGGTCTTTACTTGTGAAGAGTCACGTTGAGGGTACGTGACTGTTATATGAGAAGGCATGGCTAAGGGTATATAAGCAAAGCTTTAACTATTCAGACAAGTGTCTCTATACATTCAATTGGAAGATCCATAAGTGTACAGATGTCTGAGATCTAATTATCATATGAGGGTGGTTGGGAGGTGCTAGGGCAGGCAACAGGCCTGCAAAGGGGGTCGTAGCCTCTTTCCAATAGTAGCTGGTAAATAGGGTGTAAAAGCATCATTTCAGTAGTAGCTAATAAACCAAGGGGTCGTAGTTGCTAGTAAATAGGGTGTAGTAGCATCCTTGTCTGTAGTAGCAAGCAGAAACTATTTGTAAATATAATTTTGCAAAATAGAAAGTGTTGGTGGTTTTCCCTATTGGGCTTCCACGATAATATTGTGTGTTATGTTTTATTGTTGATTTTGTTTTAAGTGATAAAAAATTTAAATAGATTGATTAATATTGATTCCCCCCCCCCCCCCTCGCTCAGTATTGATTGATATTCCAACATCCTGCATTTCTATTTCTTCTTTTATCATTTCTTCCTCTAGTTTGCTCATTAGATCTGTTTGGATTTCTTGGTTTCCAGTTCTTCCTTTTTATTTTCTTGTTGCCTCCTGGATTATCCCCGTGGTGATGCTTTCTCTTTCCTTTTCCTGGTTGTTTTGATCTAAATCTAGAGTTGCATAAGCATTCTTTGTTTCTAAGGTGTTATTTGAGGTTATTTCTCTTTGCTTTCTACCTTTTCTTTTCTTTGATGCGACTTTGGTGTCCATCTTTGTCTTTATTTTCCTTTGCTTTTGATTTTTCTACTACTTTATTCTTAGGATAGTCCCTAAATAAGTGCCCATGCCCATGACATTTTTTACATCTAAAATGTATGTGCTCATAGTCAATTGGTTGGTCCCATTATGTGTCTTTTTGACTCAAGCAAATGGATTCTAGAAGTTCATTTGCTATATTCATGTAGATGCATTCTTGCATAAACAATGGATCTAATGGATTTAGTGGGTTCAAAGGCTTTGACATATTTTCCGATTCCATCCTCCTAGTATTTCAAAGGTAAGGAATAAAGATGGATCTAAATGGGAGCATAGGTAAGATTCTCTTTATCAAGGCTGAAATTAGGTTTCTAGAATCGAAGATATGACCTTGCATAGTTAAAGAAGTAAGGTTCATTATCAAACGCCCTGATTACATCTTCCAGGTGTTTGAAGATGACCGTGAAAATTACTTTTGAGTTGAGTTGCAGGTCATAGTGGCCCTTGGGCTTCCATCTTGTGTTGATCCACCATAAGGCAAGTACAAAGAAAAGAGTACAATGATAATGATGAGAATAACTCTCTCCTTCCTCTATTTATATGAGAGGTGAAGGGAGATCTAAATGTGAAGTGCTCCTCCTACAAGTGACACATGTCAAGCTCCAAGGTGATGGTGATTTACAAGCAAGGCTCCAAAACAAAGCCACTCCTCATCCAAGCTCCAATGCTCCTCCTTTAAGGGCTACAACACCTCTCCTAGGCCATGCTAAGTCACCAGATTCGTCGATTTTTCACCTTGAAATTCGAAAATCGTCGATTTTTTCAGGCATACGAATTTATTCGTTCAAGTTCGGCGATTTTTTTGGGTGAATTCGAATTTTTTTAGTTCGACGAATTTTAGGCGAATTAATTCGCCACAAATTCGGAGAATTAATCTAAAATCGTAAAAAAATTGTCTTTAAGGTTCGTTTGATCCCCTTCGCACCCACAGGTGACCCTAATTCTTACTTGAACGAAGTCCCAAGTCCTCGCGCCGTCGTTCATTCTACATTCCATGCGATTGCTCATTGTTCATTCTAAATAGTAGCATTGGAGATCGAGCATCGAACCCACCAGTGAAGAGTGAAGTGTGGTTGTAGGAGCATAGCGCTGATTTCGAAAGAGTGAAGTGTGGTCGTTGTTCGTGGACCGTGACTCAGGATTCCACTGTGTGCAGAGTACATACTCACAAGTCGTAGAGTGCTGAATCGCTTGAAAGTTGAGGCCTGGCGTTGTTGCTGAACGTGTATTCATAGATTCTCGTTGCCGGATTGTTGCAGACTCCAAACAGGTCGGATTGAGGCTCCAATAAACTGTTGGCCATGTCCAGTGAGCATCGAGACTTGAGAGTGGGGGTCGACTCCAATCAATAGCGGACTGTAGCAGTGAGCGAGTGTCAGATTTCTACGGGCTAGGTAAAATTCCAATATCCCAGTCCAAGCTTCGAGCATCTAGCCTCAAGGATCCAAGTTTTGAATTTTTTTTCATCAATTATTTAAGTAGATTGCTTGCTTAGCCTATGTAAAATTGAAGTCTGTAAACTATTATCGATTAGGTTGTTTGCTATTTTCCTATCTTCATATTTTTCTCTATTAAACACCGAATAAAACCCATAGAAACTGATTATCAACTTATCAGTAATGTGCCCTATAAAATTAAAATTTTATCATTATGAATTATAATGAATTTTATTGATTTTTTTATATATTTTTTAATTTCCATATTTTATACTAATTCGAACTTAATGCCGAATTTTATGCCGATTTTATAGCCAAAATTTTAAGTGCCGATTTTTTGCCGAATTTCAAGGTCGTCGAATTCGAACACGAATTTGAACCAGGTAACTTAGAGGCCATGTGCTCCTCTATGTCCACTCCAATTACATGATCATTGCCACAACCCAAGCATCCCCAAGTCCACTCCAATCCTCCATGCAAGCATCCACACAACCCAATTCTATCAAGGGCTCAACGACCTTCATTGGAATGCCAAACGATCCTCCTACAACGCAAGGTGTTCTTTAAGCAAGCAACCTCCTTCATGTGACCAACATGTAGAATGTCACCAAGTTATCTCCAATGCTCCAAGGAAGAATGCCAATTAAGCATATTGCTTATGATTTCTAGAAACCAATGAGCAAACCACCTTCAATGTGCAAGTCCATCAAAGATCAATCAAGGGCTAGCCACACACCATGCACCCCACATCTCGTGAAGAAACCCCAAACATGGTGTAAACGATTTCAGAGTAACCCCAAAAGCTAACACTTCACCCCAACAGTACAACTAATGAAATCTAATAGTCTATTTGTAGTGCAGAGGTGACCAAGGACAGCCTCATAGAGGCACATGATAGCAATGATGAGAATCTTAGAAATGTTAATGTCCCTAAGCCTTTGGAATATGACCTCTTTAGGAACCTTCTGAAAGTCTACAAAGCAACAAAAGGCATTCAAAGAGCAATGCTTTGCATCCTCAATGATGGCATGCAAGGTAAGGATATAATCCATAGTCTAATACTCTAACCTGAAACCTGCTTATCCTCTACCTTGAATGTCTCTCCTCTTGAACTCCTGTGGTCGTTGCATATAGTAGTTGTAGTTGCAGATCTATTTTAGTGAGACGACCATTGGAAGATCCAAGGTGGTTTATAGATCACGTAGTTATACTCTTATGTGGCACACAAAATCTAAATTTGAGAGAGAATTGCACCTTCTGGATCCCAAGATTAGTGTGAGAAGAGTTAAGAAGCGACTAGAATCCTAAGAAATGGAAAACAAGCACCAAGAAGGACCCATTGATGAAGGGGAGAATAGAATTGCAAGGTTGGTATTTCAAGCAGACAACATTTATAGGAGTATGGCGTTACTCATAAAATCTCTTGAGAAGAAGCAAACTTTTGTTCAAACAGCCCAACTCTCATGAGAAACCAAAAGATTATGAGAAGCTAGGAGAAGAGAAGGAAGAACAAAAGCTTGAAAAAGGTGAACTCCAATAAACAACCTTCTTAGCACCTACTTCAAGATTAAGCCCTGCTAAGGTGCGATAGACACGGCTAAGTTCAATCATTGGTTGCAGTGGTTAGATGTCTATTTCAGTGTGCATAAATTGCAAGTTGAGCAAAAAATAACTTTCATTAGACTCAAGCTAAAAGGCCATACATAGACTTGGTTGGAAAGCTACCTCGAGACCCTTAGGCTAATGGGAGACTCACCAATGACTAAGCGGGGGTACTTAAAGAGCTCCTCAAGTCCCTATAGTACCCTAATGAGTACGAAGAGGATCAAAGGATTCGATGGTAGTATTGGCAACAACGACAAGGACATAGTATGCAAAAGTACACTACAAAGTTTTGGAAGCGAGCAAGTTAGTTTGGATAAATAAGGACCTCCACATGGTCATTATGTACCTAGTTGACCTTCACAATCACATAAAAACAGTTATGATATTCAAGCCCAAATCCATTGATGAAGATTATGTGCAAGCCCAATACATTAAAATTTTAAATCTAACAAAAATAATGGGTAGCCAAGTGGTTTGCATTGAAATTTTAGTCTAGGGAAATTAATGCAAATTCAAAAATTTCACCATAAAACCTAGGTTTCCAAATCTAAACGAGTAGCCAAGTAGTTTGCATTGAAATTTTAGTCTAGGGCAATAAATGCAAATTCAAAAATTTCCCACAAGGGTGGTTTCCAAATCTAATCCCTCTAAAATTGCCTTATGGCTGATGTAAAATATTAATTTACAACAACAAACAATGAACAATATTTCATTCTACTTCAACCCAACACACTACATAGTTCAAGAGAAAAGATACCGAACATAGGCCAACAAGTTTCAACCCTTGAGCAAACTTTCGCAAGCATATACCAAATCTGAAAATCTATTTATTACAGCAGTAAATATACTCTCTTATCTTCAAGCTATGTGTTAAATCACATTACAAGTTCAGCCTCTTATTACGTCAAATTAGTGTGAACAACAAGTGTTGGAAATTACTATCAATAAGATAATGCAAGTTAAAAAGCAAATATGCAATTACACAATTTTGGATAACTTGAAACATCGTGTATATAGAGAGAGAAGAAGTGAAGTACATGCACATACCAAAATTTTATCACAATTGGTACAAACTCTAGCTCTCCAAACCTTTGTTACAAACATCGTCAATATATCGATAACATCATGATATATTGCGATGCTAACTCACTGGCGATATATCGACAATATATAGCCCAACATTTTCCCTTATTTTTTGGCGATTTTTTCTTAATTGTATCACAATTTTTGCCGACTTTTTAAATATACCATGATTTTTTCAAATATATCGTGATTTTTTTGCATTTTTGTATTTTTTAAGTTTGTCTATTTTTGCCAACATTTTTGTCACTAAATCTGATCATTTGTTTTTGGACCCTCAGCAATATATTCATCGACACGATATTTGTAACTTTGCTCCAAACCTTAGCTAGGGAAAACCATGAAAACCCTAGCCACAACCAAAGATCCACAACATACTAGCATCAACAGTGACAAATCATCCTTGATTTCAACACTTTTTTCACAAGTGTCTTAGACATCTCCTCTTCTCCTCAATCAAGCATACCAAGTAGCACAAAGGTTTCCAAAACCCTAGTCTTCTCTCACAAGATCTACAAGAACACTACTTCCTTGTCCTCTAGGTTTTATCATAAACCTTAGCTTCTTTCCCTACTTTAGGGTGAAACCCTACCCCTAGAACTTCTCCAAGAACCCTAGCACTCCAAGACAAAGAGATAATATGACGAAGAGTACGAAAAGAGAGAAATAAGTTCACTCCACTCCTATCTATAACATGAGATGATGAATGAATTGAATGTATTAAAGGACTCTCTCCTTCCTCTATTTATATGAGAGGTAAGGGAGGCCAAGGATATAAAGTGGGCCTAAACCTCTACAAGCAACCTAACTCTGCACAAGTAGGCTCACAAGTGGAGCACTCTCTCTTTCTAAGCGACACGCATCAAGCTCCAAGGTGCAGATGTCCACAAGCAAGGCTCCAAGGTATAAGCACTCTACGAGTTGTGTCTAATGCTCCTACTCCACAAGCCTCCAAAGCTCCAATGCTCCTACTCCACATGCCTCCAAAGCACCAATGCTCCTTCAAAATAATATGCTCCTCCAATTACACCACACCTGCATGACCACTAAACCTAAGCATCCTCAATTCAAATACAAGCCTCCATGCAAGCAACCAAGTTCCCCCATGCCATCCAGTGCTCAATGCCCTCCTCCATAATGCTCAATGCTCCTCCTTCAAGGCAGGTTGTCCTCCTAAGCAACCAATCGACCTCCATGTGGACATTGCATGAAGAAGTCACCAAACTATCTATGTCTCCAACGCTCGAAGGAAGAATGGAATATAAGCATCCATACAAGGTCTAGCAATCAACAAGCAAGTTAACTTCGTTGTGTCTATTTATCACAAAAGAACCAAGGGTCATGCATACACCACGCAACCCACATCACATGAAACACCCCCAAAGATGGTGTAAAAACGTACGGAATAACCTCAAAAGCTAACAATTTGAAGCAGTCCAAACCAACATGAAGCTGCCAATACTGGTGAGAAGAAAGGGAAAAGGGAAACTAATGACACTTAGAAAACCACCTTCAAGACAAAGCCGACTCTCTACAATTGCTTAGTAATGTCTTTTGGTTTGAGTAATATACTAGCTACTTTTATGTGTTTAATGAATGACATGTTGCACCCATTCTTAGATTTATGTGTCATAATATTTGGATGATATTTTGGTCTTTAGTTCTACCTGGAAGGAGCATGTTGTACATCTAAAGCAAGTGTTAAATACACTAAGGGAACATCAACTTCTAGCAGACATAAAGAGTCCCAAATGTACTTGGAGTGCGTACTTAGTTGAGGCAATTTGAAGATTGATCCAACAAAGATGAAGGCCATCCCTAAATGGCCTACTCCTAATGTTACCGAAGTTAGGAGTTTTGTGCAAGCTACCCAATATTTAAGACAATAAATACTATCATTTTCCAATGTGGCAATGCAACTTCCTTCTATAACGAGTGGTAAGAGTTTCAAATGGCATAATAATCAATAGCAAGCATTTGAAGAAATGACTCAAATGATTAGTCAAACCTTGGTCCTAGCACTACATAATTTGTAGAAATCATTTGAAGTCGAAAATAATTCTAGTGGGTATGTTATGGGTGCAATTTTAATGCAAGCAAGAGGGGAGCTTGGTTTGCTATCATTTGGAGCAATTCCAAGGAGGATTATTGAACTGCCCTATATATAACAAGGAACTCTCCGCTCTGGTGAAGGGAGGAAGAAGCGGAAACACTATTTATTGGGTAAGGAGAGTATCACCCATAGTGAACACTACTGCATCCAAGAGTTGCACACTCAAAGAAAGACATTAAATGGATGGATTTCTACAACAATTTCATCTAGTGATTAAATAAAAGAAGGGTGCTGTCAGCGAGTTGGTTGATCTATTATCAAGCCCACCAAAAATTACAGCTCTGGGAACCATTATGCACATGGGGTCATTCACCTATGAAGCATACAAAGAGGACTAGTATGCAGAAGAAGAGGACTTCAAGGAGGTGTCAAAGATTATAGGGCCAACATGAATAAGTAAACATTGATTACCATCTCCAAGATGGATTAGTCCACATGCTGGAGTAAACATTGAATACCATCTCCAAGATGGATTAGTCCACATGCTGGAGTGGAGAAACTTTCTGTGTTTGTTAGCACTTGAAACCATCCGCTAACAATGTAACTAGGAATCAAACCACTGTCACCATGGTCCAATTCCTCTGCATGTCGACCTAGTACATGCTAGCCATGAGAGGGGCTTCCTAGATAATCTGAGTCTAAATATAAACCCTAACTTGCCAAAACAAACTCAAATCTGCAAAAACAGCTTGCTGTATATCAGATTTCTACATAGTAAATGAGCAAATAGCAAGCTAAAAGACGCAAATTTATACTTGAATTTGTCCCTTAATCTCATTTTCTATGCAAATCTATTGTTTGTACCTTCAAATCTGCAAGATAAACCCACATATCTACAAATTACTACTGCGGTAAAATGCAAAATAAATGTTGCTTATTAACTTTAAATTGACAAGTGCTCAAATCCCAAGGGTTATACAGTTAGAAAGATAGAAAATTGCACAACCAAACATTAGAACTAGGTTATGCAATTCAGAAGCTTGAATAAGTAAAATAATACCTCCACGATAATAAATTCATTGCCAACACTACTTCACCTTTATTCTAGAAATGTAAACACAACTTCCAAAACTTCAAGTTACATATCAAAAGAAACTGAGGGGATAGAACCTTTCCTGGTAGTTTTACCACTGCCTAGAAACACGATACAATGTTATGAACATAATCATAATAAAAATATAATTAGGCTAATGAAAGGTCAAATGACAAATATCTTTTCAACATGTGACCACCAGTCAATGCGTATAAGTATACCATCACAAGGCTCATTGTAATCATCATCTTATCAATTCTTATCAATCAAAAAATATATATATATATATATATATATATATTTGCAGAAATATTTCTATCTGTAAAACAAAAACCGCTTACTATATTTGGTATCAGAGCCGAACTTGGGAAATTATGTGGGTTAATGCCTCAAACAGCCAAACCAAATCTCATGTGTCAAGTTCCATACCCAGCTACCAATAAATTTCGTACAACCTGCAATCATTGTTTCATTCATCCCAATTCCATGAAACAGCCATCCATACAACTCCCAAAACAGCCATCGATGTGATTTTACAAAAGTCCATATGATTCCTAATTAATTTCAACCACTACAAATTCCATACATTTTCGTTGTCAAATCCATACACTTCGATACAATCTCATAAAAAATACATACTCGTACTGTCGTACATCATTGTCTACCTTCCGTGTCAGCTGTCATTTTTAGTTCCTTACAAGGTGCTAACAATTTCGTACATCTCCAGCTATTTTTTGACTTTTCCATAGGCTGTCGTGAGTCGTGACTCGTACTGGCTACCCTTTCTTTAATTCCATACATCTTTTTCGTCCACGAATAGTCACAAACTTTCGTTTTCACTTTGGAAATTATATAGTAAGGTCATCTTTGGTTATCAATTCTACAATTTTATTGCATTCAAACCTTCGGCTTATAAAAGTCAAATTTATTGAAAATTAAATTCCTACCTTTTATACATTCGAAATAAGGTAAAATTAAAGTGGGCCCCACAAGAAGCCACCACAAACATGCATAATGAAGATGTCCATAGTATGAAGATGAGGTGAGTATGAGGTGAGTAATGCTACACAAATTATGTATCAAATTGTGAAGTTGCAAAAAGAGTTAGGGAAAAAAATCGACAGAGTAATTGAAGATTCCCAAAGACGATGGCTAGAATTAATAAAGGAAAATTGATAAAATCTATAAAAGAAGAAAGTGAGCCTAAAATCCAACTGGGAAAATGGCAAATGTTATCCACTAAGTTGCACTTAGAGGATTTTTCAAGTGAGCCACCAAGGATTGGAACAAATCAATTGTTCTTACTCGGTGCTCAGGAATTTCACTGGTTTCATCGGGGCCAATTCTGGTCCCTTTTTCCCATGTTCACACCCCCTCGGGGGAATTGTATTAAATGACATAGAATGATGGTTTCTTTTGTAAAAGGCTTGGCCCTTTTAGGACTTGGTTATCAAGGTCATCATCCTTGAGTGGTTTTCCCTCGTCGATTATGTGATGTTTTTTTACGCGACATATAATTTTCGAGTTTTTCACTCAAAATCCTCTAAAGTCGGGATGGTGAAATTGGTGATTATGTCTTATAAGGTTATTAAAGCCTAGGGTCTATGTATTATACCATGCTAGTCATAGTCCCAAAGTTTTGTGTACATGCGCTAAGTCTTTCATAGGATTTTTTTAATTTTTAGATTTTAAATAAAATCATCGATAACTTATAAGGTGTATTTTAATTGTAAAAGTTCAAAAGGTCATAAAATTGGGCCTAGGGAGCCAATTTGGTCATGGGAATGCTCTTTTTTTTACCCAAAGTCCCCACTTAACCCATAAACCCACTTTTCCTAACTTTTAAGCGATTATTTATAACTAAAGTAAAATTCTCTCCAAAAAAGGAAAAAAGTGAATAAAAAATTAGAAAAAAAAGAAAATATGGAGAAAAAACACATCCCTAAATCAGTGGGAACTTGTCCCAGACATGTTCCAGGTTAATTAAGCATGATGTTGGGGATAGTTGGAGACCAAATCAAGATCAAATCGGCTTGATTCAATCAAATCCATGAGGGGGCGAATTTCTCCTTAGAGGGGCACATTTATCCATGAAAACACTCACCTCTTGTTGTATACGTGTCACAGAAAGAGGGGGGGTGACCTACCTTGTGAGAGGTGGCACCTACCACCTCTAGTTCACTCTAGTTCGCCCCTAATCATCTCAAAAAGCTCCAACACTTGGCAAATTCTCCCCCTTTGGGTTTGCTCTCATTTTTCCTATTTAAGCGAGGCTTTCTTCCTCATTTGAGAAGAGGCAAGGAACCTTTGCTTGTTGTAATGTTGATGCTATTTTGATTAATAAAGTTGAACACTTTGGAGGTCTACCTTGTGCCCTAAGTCACAAGATTCGGTGAATTTGAACCTTCAGGTTTGAATTTTGTCGAATCTCAAGCTGATTCGAATCTAAAGGCGAATTTTAAGGCAAATTTAATTTTTTTTAAAAAGTTGAGCTTGGTTTCTTCACTTAAACATTAGTCCTAACACCCTATGGTCTACCTACCCTAGTCCTGACTCCTAACCCGCGCGCAAAGTATTTCTTCTCTACTTGTCACTACTTAGGAGAGCAACCCTCATGCTAGTGCTTAGAATTCGCAACTCCATGAGTTTTGATCTCAGTGTTCATGAATCACTACTACTGCTCATTCACCAACTCACTGTTTTAGTTACATACTATAATCTATAAGTGCAACTGTGATCACAAACCCGCGATTCTATTTTGCCGCCATTGAAGACTGAAGTTAATTGCGATTGAGATTAAATTTATTTAAGCAGTTGAGCTGAAAGTTGAAACAAACCCTGAGTTGTGTATTTCCCGTTCCACGAT
>LPNX010160748.1:53386-87128 GCA_001517045.1 Pseudotsuga menziesii | reverse complement strand
CCCCCCCCCCCCCCCCCCGACTCCATCTATCCCACATTTTCCCGTGCGGAGCCGCTCTTCTCAGAATCCAAACATATTCCCAGTACCTCACGGTATATTGGGATTCCCCTTTCCCCCTTAACTCACTCATCATTGAAAAATTTAAAACTGACCAAGTACACTGCAAAACATTTTTCATTTTCAGCAACACTTATTTAATTTGACTCCATTTTGGCACTAGTTTAATTTGTCTCCTTATTTATGTTTTCAATTATATCATGTTATGAATGCCATGTCTTTTTATGCTGTCGAACTAAACTATAAATTTCCAGTATCTTGTTTCAGTGAATCACTTATAAACTCCTAACAACTATCTCATCCATAACTTAATAAAATCTAAAGCCTTAGTAACTCTTTAATAGGGACTACCCCCCTTGGTTCCGTTAGGAGTGACCTAAACGAAGGAGTCAAGATCAAGTGACAGCACCTGTACTCGAGACTTTCCCCCAAGGACACACCAAGCAGCTTGAATATTTATGCTGCATTCCCCCCTAGGTGTGTGTAAGGCGACAACAACAAGGAAATTGCAACCTAAGACCTTGAAGCTTAAAGGAATCATAAAAGATAGAAATGTAAGAGTACTCGTAGATTCCACCAATACTCATAATTGTATAGATATCAATGTCGCTAAACAACTAACCATTTTGTGTACCCCACCAAGGACCTCACAATTACAATCGTTGATGAACAAAAATTCAAAGTAGGAAGATATCATAAAGACTCAGTTCAAATACAAGAACTAGAACTAAAAACAGGATTTTACGCTATACCACTCAAAGAAATGGATATGGTACTAGGTTCAAAATGGTTAATACAATTGGGCACTTACACCACAAACCTTGAAGAACATTTCATGAAGTTAACTGGCAAGGTCAACATCATAAGTTATATGGTTTTGTGCTCAAAAGGTAATTTACAACTATTAAAAATAAAAATAAAAACACAACCAAACATACAATAAAATAAGTAACGAAAATATGTTACCAAGAACCAAAAAGGATTTGCAGTATACAACCAAGTCAAAAGACTTCAAGATATGATGCAAACAATACAAAGGAACCTTGCCAACACTCAAAGCAAAAACGAAGTCAAACCCCGAAAACCAAACAAACTTGATGCCACCACATAAACGTGCTTAGCTAGAGAGAATCCTATTTACTATGCTTTGAAGACAAAGCATTCCTTATGGGGAGGGCAATGTTATAAACATAATATTAATAATATAATTAGGCTAATGAAAGATCAAAGGGCATATAACCCTTCAAGTCGTGACTAATTAATGTATATAAGTATATCGTAATCTTCATCTTACCAATTCTTATGAATTAAACGTTATTCAATATATATATATATAAACAAGAACTGTTTACTACATACGATCAAGGCTTCTCCACAAAAGTGACCACCAACCACTAAACTAGGATGTACTCACTCACTCTCTAGCTTAAAGAATAATTGATACTTGATCAAAATCACAATCAATCAACTCAAAGGATCTCTCCAGCTCTTATAGAATAGCTCTTATAGAATAGGCCTAAGAATGCACAATGGAATATGTCCATGAATATAGTGAGAGAGAAGCCTAGAATTGAATAAGAAGAATTCCCTCTCTCTACTGAAAATAGAACATGAAGAGAATAGATAAGAAACCCTCAAGATAAACTCCAAGTAGGGAGCACCACATCCCTAACTCCATAAGTACCTGCTAGAAATATCCATAACTCCATATGATGGGTGCACAAAACAAGTGTGTAGCTGTCATGAAGCTTTTCTAAGTGGAGAACCTTCCTCTATCAAATATAGACGTACCAATGATAGATCAAGGAAGGTTCCAATACCCATGTGTAGTTCTCCTCATCTAGTTCTACTCGATGTATGAAATAGAACCTAGGCCCCCTACTTTATTTAGCTCCATGACAGAAAATAACCAAACCAACACTAAAATAGGACCACCAAGAGGAGAGCTCACCTTTAGACAACTATTAGCACATACATAATTAAAAAGTCATACAGAGTCCTTGTTGCATTTTCCCAGCCAAAAATAACAACTAACTTGAGGTACAAGTCAACCCATGAATAGAACTTGCACAGTTTAAGAGTTTCCCTGAAATAAACTTCAGCTACAAAAATAGAACCACCTTAGAACTGCATGGAGGCTTCTACATGTTGTGTACCTCTTCCATGTGCAAATGGATAAGGTGGGGTCCCAAAATCAGATTGCATGGGCTCTCCTCTATGAATGCGCTCTCTCCCCAAGAAATTCCATCCTCAAGCAATTGACAAATTAGCATGTGCATGATCTAAAAATGGGATCCACAACCAGTGAAGTAAACATCGGCGAAAAATCACAATTTTTTCTTCAAGTCGATTTTTCGGCGAGGAAAAATCACGATTTTTTAAAATTTGAATAAATCGCAATTTTTTTCCAAAAAAAGCGTGCTTTTCTTATTTTTTCCGCCAGGATGGAAAAAATCGCGGCGTCTGGGGGATTCGCAGCATAAAGGGGGAAATAATTTTTTTTTCATTTTACTTTCATTTTCTTGTTGGGGAAGGATGGAGAAGGGCAAGAGGAGACCAACAACCATTGTAAAGGCATCCAAACACCATTTTCCATCACCATGAAGGGTTTTTGTGGAGCAAGGGTTCAAGATTCCAACCAACCAAGTCAATCTTCCTCTCACAATCACAATTTTTTCTTCACGTCAATTTTTTGGCGAGGAAAAATCACGATTTTTTAAAATTTGAATAAATCGCAATTTTTTTCCAAAAAAGAGCGCTTTTCTTATTTTTTCCGCCAAGATGGAAAAAATCGCGGCGTCTGGGGGATCCACAGCATAAAGGGGGAAAGAATTTTTTTTTCATTTTACTTTCATTTTCTTGTTGGGGAAGGATGGAGAAGGGCAAGAGGAGACCCACAACCATTGTAAAGGCATCCAAACACCATTTTCCATCACCATGAAGGGTTTTTGTGGAGCAAGGGTTCAAGATTCCAACCAACCAAGTCAATCTTCCTCTCACATGTATATACATTGTATCCCTTTGTTTTTCCTTTCTTTTCCATGGATTGTTTGCATGTTTGCTTGCATTTTTTATTGCATTTTATCTCTGCCTATATTTTTATATTTTTTGTCATTTTGACAATGATTTCCATGCCCATAAATATAAAAAACAGTCACAATGTAAGGGAGTTTTTCAATGGAACAACAAGCTTGTGTTTTTAGGTTTTTAGCCACCCTCTTGTTCTCATTTTTCATGGCTTAAAATCTAAATTTAGAAGTCTATTCTTTTAAACCAAACTGCTGCTATTTTTTTCAAAAGGGTTTAATGTATTTTTAGTGTTTTTTGTGCCCTAGGCTTGCATTTTGAGGCTGTCATTCCCTTTCAAAAATGCCAAATCCTTTGGACCCATTTTGGCAATATGGTGAACCCAAGGATGGGACGAACAAGCAAAATTTGAAATGCAAATTATGTGGGCATCGCATGACAGGAGGGATTAGCAAGTTGAAGTACCATCTAGCTAAACTCCCTAGGCATGATGTTGGTCTTTGTACTGCAATGACCCCAAAGATCATGAGATCTGCGCATGACTCGATCCATGCAAAGAACAGAAAGAAGGATGAGATTGCAGCAAATAGAGCTGAGCTTGCAGCTTTTTGCTTAGCAAGAGGTTCAAGGGTATCAATGTCTACCAATGTCAGGTAGTGGGAGGGGCTCCATTGATTCACCTACCGGGAGGGGGGGTCCTCATCCTTTTTGGTTGCACGAACAGGAGTTGGAGCACAACCTTCTATCAATTCAATTGTAAAGAAAAAATGAGTAAGTACAAGCAGACAAGGTTATGGGGAGGTGTCTTTACTGGAGTAACATACCTCTCACCATTGTCAGAAATAATCCATTTTGGCAGCAGATGTGTGATGCCATTACAGTAGTTGGCCTCGGGTATAAAAGTGCTACCTTTAGGGAGTTGTGAGGGCCACTCCTTCAGGCAGAAAAGGACATCAGTTCTAGGTTGGGGGAGTTCAAGAAGTCATGGGAAACCATTAGTTGCACAGTCATGTCTAATGGTTGGACAGATGGTAAGGATAGAACCCTTGTCAACTTCTTGGTACATTGTCCTAGAGGTATGATGTTTATTTAATCAATAGATGCAGCACTCTTATGTGAGTTGATGGAGAGGTTCATACAGGATATCGGGGTGCATAATGTCGTGCAAATTATTACATATAATGTAGCTAATTATGGGGTTGCTGGTAGGATGCTTATGGAGAGGCACTCCACTTTATTTTGGACTCCATTCGCTACTCATTGTGTTGATTTGATGCTGGATGATATGGGGAAAATTCCCTTCATTAAGGAGGCGATTGATCAAGCTAAAGCATCCCCAAATTCACATACAACCATGCTTTTGTTCTCATCCTCATGAGGAGGCATACCAAAAACAAGGAGTTGAAGCGTCCTGAAATCATGCAATTTTCCACCACCTTCATTACTCTTCAGTCTTTGGTTCATTGTTAGTTTGACTTGAAGAAAATGTTTGTGTGTGATGAGTGGCATGATTGTGCATACAACAAGAGAGATGGGAGAGCCATTGCTAAGTTGGTGTACACTGACTCCTTTTGAGAAGGAGTAGAGGAAGTGTGCGCGGTGAGTGAACCTTTGGTAAAGGTTCTAAGACTTGTTGATAGTGATAAGCCAACAATGGGCTATTTGTATGAGGCCATGGATAGGGCCAAAGAAACCATCTGGAACAAGGGTACCCCTGGGCACAACAAACACAAGTTGTTTTGGGATTTGATTGATAGTCGATGGACCGAGATGCTTCATTGACCCATTCATGCAGTAGCACTCTTCTTCAACCCTGCATTTGCCTACAAATGCAATTTTGATTTTGATGACGAGGTGTTGGAAGGGATCCTCACTTGTATTCAAAGGAACAAGATGGTACCTAATTATGAGACTCACAGTGCAATCAATCGCGAGATAGAAGAGTATCGAGATGGTACTGGAGCATTTGGATTTGCTGATGCTATTGGTGACAAGACCATTTGCATGCCAGGTAACTTGGTAAGTTATTATGTTAATAGAGTGTTTTAACTTTTAATTTTTATAATTTTATTTGAAAGTTGAACTATGATTTATCATTTAATTATTTCTTATTTTAGTTTTCCAATGCAATGAAATGTAATTTAGTTCTCTTTCATTCTTATTTGTTGTAGCTACTTGGTGGCGAACCTACAGTGTAAGTGCACCAAATTTACGAAAATTTGCCATCAAAATCCTAAGCCAAACTTGTACCGCTTCGGGATGTGAGCGGAATTGGAGTGTTTTTGAAAAGATACATGCAAAGAAACGCAAGAGGTTAAAATTTCAATAAAGCAATTGCATTTAATTTAATTTATAAATCTATGATCCTATAACATATTATAATTTATTAATTTTTTACCCTCCGTAGCCCAAACTCATAAAAAAATTTATTACCCTCTTATAGGTTGGAGTTCACACATCTCAATGACTTGGTGTATGTCCATTACAATCTTCGCCTGTGGATGAGACAGATAGAGAAAGAGCTGGATGCGGATGCCATCTCCTTGGACAATATTGATATATTGTCTAAGTGGAGGGTGGAGATTGAAACTCCTGTCATGGAGGAGTCACTTACATGGTTAGAGCCAAAAGAGGGGCAGCAGCAATAGCGGGAAGAGCAGTTTGGAGATACCATGGAGGGTGATGTGCTAGCATCGCCACCACCTTATACACCCATTGATGCATCTAGCCCTCCATCCATCACTCACCGTCAAATATTGGATCAAGGTGCAAGGCCAGGACCTTCTACTAGTGCCAGGGGCAGGCCTGACAAACGGCCCATGACCTTTTCCCGTAAATGGGGGAGAGGGCATTGATATTAGATAGCTAGCTGCTAGTTTTCCTCAAATACATTTATATATGTGATGTGATTTTGTATTGGTTATCCACTTTTGAGTCCATGATTGGACAACTATGAGGTTTCAAAATTCAGTATCACTATCGACTTTCATGTATCATTTTATTTTGGCATTTGCATGACTACATGATATATATCAGTGCATTCTCCATATTTATATTCCAATATGTTTATCTGATGTTGTTGTTGCTTTATATGTTTAAAATTTTGAAAAAAAATGAATATATTTTGTATTTTTTAATGTTTGCCGCGGTTTGCCAATTTTTTTGCTGATGTTGCCGAAAAATTGTTTTCTAGACCCTCGCCGATTTTTTGCCGATGCCGATGTTTTCTTCATTGTCCACAACGGTGCATTCATTTTAGGCATGAATTATGTCACATGCTGTCACAAAAGCTCCTGGAAGCTTCAGTTGCCACATTGACTTTAAGAGAGGATCCATGCCAAATCTGATCTTATTTGTAGACTGTTAGATTTTTTCAGATCTCCAACATCGAGACCCAGGCACCCCTGTGAAATCCCAAGTATAACAAAAATATGGCTTCTGTTGAACCTTCACTCTTGTGCCTCTGTTTTGCTGATCTGCACGTTGAAAGCTAAGAGAAGACACTCCTTATCCTGCTCGAAGTGGCACAAGGTAACATGCAACAAGATAAGAATGTCTTCAAGCTAAAACAGCCCTGAATAAGAGCCTAGGGATGCCCCCTCTCTTGCTGGTAAGAACAATCACAGAAGCAGGACATCACTTAGCTCTATACCATTATCTCAAGGTCGACCAATCTTATATAGGGCACTTTAAATAGGATTCAGGAATCATACCCATAATGGAATATATCTGTGGATGGTTGCAGCTAAAGAGTCCAGACATCTCTTCAAAAGGATCTGACAGGCTACCCATACAACGCACCTTCCTGCTGAGGTGTACGCTACAGGGAAGAGCCCCAATTGTCCTCAGACTAGAAAATGCTGCTTCTAGCTTAGGATATAACACTGCTGGTTTAGAACAGAACTAGAACACCACCTTAAAATACTAACCATATACTTCTTGCTGTTTATCATTATTAATGCATTTACCAAGGTGCAAACTTTATGAACAGAGATCAAACAACGTATACAGTCCTCAATACAACAGAAGGCACCACCACAGGTAGGAGAAACCACCTGTAATAAATTATGCTGCGTTTATTACATCAACCTGTAGGGATCAGTCACTGACTCACTACCCCGTTATTCTATAAAATGAGTCTTCTCACCAAAGTATTACCAGCAAACCTCTGTCAAACCAGCACTCATCCTTCACTATCCCTCTGAAAAACTTATCTCTGAAAACCAAATCATTGCAATGTAACTAGAAGCACTGGAAACTGAAATCTAACATCTCTATAAAAGGATCATGGCCATAGAATACACTATGAAAGTGTCGGCAAACCACCACTGTCGAATGATGGAAATGGACTAAAGGAGAAGTCCAACTTGATTGCAACTGTGATCCTGAATAATACTTGAAGGTAACGTTTGAATCTACTAAGGTTAAATTCAGTGTTTAAGGTACCAAAGGAAGAAAGAATCAGTTGACAAGGAAAGCCTGTACCTCCAAGGTAGTTGGGCATTTTGTTGTTGAGAAGACTGTGGCTAACTTACAGAGTTATGTTTATTGGCCCATAATGCAAGAATAAGCAGCTAGGTTTATCAAAGGTTGAATATTATCATATTTTGTTGTACCAGCAAGCCTAGCAACAAGAAAAAAGGACTATACAGTCCACTTCCAGTGCCTACAAGGCCATGGTAAAGTATATCCATGGACTTTGTTCAAGATTGTCGAGGACAAGAAGAGAGCATGACTACCTATACAAGCTAGTCAATAAATAGGTTTGGTACGATGTGCATTCTGATAGCTTGTAAGAAGAGACCATCAATGGAAAAGAAGCTGCTAGCTATTTTTTTGAAAGGGTCTTGGGGTGAACCTTGGTATTCCTAAGGAACATCATCTCTAATAGGGATGCTATGTTTCTCAGTGCATTTTCAATTTCATTATGGTAGAGGTTGGACACTAAATTGAATAGATCCATCACCTTCCACCAGCAGTGTGATGCGTAGACAAAGGTAGTGAATAGGACGCTGGTTCATCTTTCTAGAGGCTACAATCAAAAAGAATATAACGACCCAGGATTAAAATTTGGTTTACGTGCAACATTCCTATAGTAGGGTTGTCTACACTTCCACTAGTAAGCCACCTTTTGAAATCTGATTGATTTGGATATTTGCCACCATCACCATTGGTTATTGTTTATGGAAAGACTAAAACACAGGCATGAGCCTCGAGTGTTGCATTGAAGGCAAAGAAGTTCATAGATAGGATTAGCTAGATACGCCCACAGCAATAGGAGAAGTTGAAGAAATCCCAAGAAGTACAATGTCTGGCATGGTCAACAAGGGGTTGAAAAGACCTTCCAAGTAGGAGATAGAGTTTGGTTGCACCTTAATAAGGAAAGGTTAGAGGGACCAAGAAAGAAAATCAAGGCCTTGAGATAAAAACCTTTTGAATTATTGGAGAAGATAGGAAAAAATGCTTATAGGCTAAATCTTCCACCATATATGTGCATTTACTTAGTAGTAAATGTAGAGAACTTGAAACTCTACCCGCCATCCATGCTCCTTAAGGGTCAAGTGGGCAACGTCTTACCTTCCATAGAAGATTTGGCACCGAAAGCAAATGCAGAATTATTGGGGGATATCATATGTAGAAAAGGTCAGATGACTAGAAGGGGTCAACAAGAACTTTGGCAAATGGGATTGAAAGGGCATCTCCCAGACAAGGCCAAATGGTAGTCCAAGGAGAAAGTCAAGGAATTGTTTTCTCATCTCCTTCAAAACTAACACTTTCGAAGACCAAAAGCCTCCTGAAATGGGAGGGAGTAATCCAAAATAGGTCTAAATATTTATTATATGACTTTATTGGTGCTCTCTCATGGGGAAGAAAGAAATTGGGACCTAGAGAGCCAATTTGGGTTAGATCCTAAAAATTGCACTAGTGGACTAGAACGGAAAACCCTCTGGTTCGATGTCAAAGAAGTGCAATTTCGGGGCCTCCAACCTCAATAAGCTTTCAAATAGTGGTTCATTTCATCAACAAAGTCTAGATGCAAAAGTTATACCCCTTTCAAGGTAATGGTCCAATTAATCCCCTACAGTCCCAGTGGCAGCAATGTTAGCTCACCATGATTCACCCATGTGGAGTTAATAACAAGTGGGAATCCACTAGAGAATTCTAGAAGCATCATGAAGATTCAAGAGGTCTCTAAAACTGTAAACCTAACCCTAATTCTAGCTATCAAATACCAAGCAGAAAGGAGGAAGAGAGCTCACTTTCTTTCATGGCCATTGATGTTCTATAATGTGGGCAGCAAATGTGGACAAGATAATAACAAAGCAAAGAGAGAGAAGTCATATGTTGATAAGATAAGAGAATCAAATGCCAAACTTTGATGATCCCTTCTTGCTAACGTTTTGCCTCCTTCAACCAAATCGATTTTCTTATTTCTGTCAATCAAGGACACAAAGATCAATCAATCAATCAAGAATGGAAAGAGATGCATACAAAGAGATGACAAACATGAATTGTTGGTACAAAAGACAAAACAACTCCATGTCACCCAACACGTCCTCTTGAAGCTTGAAGGGTAGGCCTCCCCACCAATTCGCACCCCTCCAAAACGTCTTCTTTGCCTGCAAAACAATGTTAGTTGAAGATAAAATCAAGATGGCCACCAATGTCTGTCAATGCAGAGGAAGAAGCATTTACAATCACCACAAGCATTCCAATTCCAAGATCCAAGATGCCCAAGAAAGTATTTTATTCTAATAGCCCGGAGCCAAAAATCTCTAGATCTCTCCCTCTTTTATAATGAGAAGCTCTCTTCTTTAAATAGGAATGAGAGATAACAAAATCCTAACCACCTTTCAAATGGATGGCTAAGATTAAAAGAACAAAATGTTCTAATCAACGGTTGAGATGAACTCAACATAAAGTACATGGATCAATACAATAATATAATATATAAATGGACTAAATCACCCTAGGAGAGGGGATCCCAGTCAATAAAAAATGAATAAAGCTCATGGTGGGTCCAGGGGGTATTAACTAACACCCCTAGTGTGTCCCCATGGCACAATAAAAATAAATATAATTTTTAAATGCAAAATAGTGCCTCTTTGAGGAAATCATGAGCCTCCAAAAGCTCCAAAAAATAATAAAATATGCCGGAGAGATGGATGTGGGTCCATCCAAGTGCTGAAACTGCTGGAGAAGGAGTGGAAGCCGTCACCCTCATCATCAAAACTCATCCCATGCCATTTCCTTGCCTCAGTAGCCCAAATCGAATTCTTCAGTAGCCATTTTTATTATTTTTAATCTGCCTCGGGAAATGTGATATGGCCAAAACTGCCTCCTAAAGTGTCAGCATTGTCAAACAAAGCCCACCAGGCTCTCTGGGATGAGGGTAAAATGGTAAAAATAAGTGGTTGGACAACCCCCTCCTCATACAGCGCCCTAGGTGAACCAATCAAATCACCTCTCTGCTCTAACAGGCCACTCAACATGGCAAAACTGCACCAGAATGGTATACTGAGACAAATCATCACTGTAACTACCTGGAACTGAAAATAAACTGTCTCATTGGACTCAAGGAGCCCAAATCCATCTAAGGTGCATACTCATACACCCTACAGATCTCTGCATGATCAAGTACAATATCCAATATGCTTAGACAGATAGAATAATAATCTGGAACTAATCAAATAATCAATAATATAACACAGGCTAACATCAATCTGCTGCAAGTGTTTAGAGGTTAAGACATGCTCTACAAATCATTCAAATAACAATTATAACAAGTAGCAATCATCTCACTGGCGATCTATCAACCAAATATAGAGTTTCTTTAATTAATTATAACTCAGACCAGACTTTCAAAACCATACTCACTTCATAGTTGTAATCAATTTGCTAGTGAAGGGTGAGGGCTAGAAATCAAACGGTTGGGATAAAGGGTGACTACCAACTTGACACTATGACACTTTGGATATGGAAAGGGGATATTCACTCTAGCATACGCTGGACAAGCAATAACACAAGGGATGGCAGTGTCTCAGAAATAGATAAGTTACGTTCAGAGATGCTTATTCACCTTGACAAATGCTCACAATCCAAATCAAACACAAGTGAGGCCAGCAATCTTTAGATATAAATTTTTAAAAACCATTGCTTTTTGGGCATTCAAATTTCCATAGCCTTGGTCCATACATTAATTACACAGATTTTATTATTGAGGCTTCATGCATTCATGTATGTTTAAAAACACTACTTTTCATGAATGGTTTTTCACAAGATATTCATTTCAATATACTTCATAGCCAATTTCATTAGGCTTGCCTTGCATTCATGTATGTTCAAAAACACTACTTTTCATTAATGGGTTTTTTTTATAAGATATTCATTTCATTTCCAAATACATTGTATTGATGGCAGCGTTATTTGTTTCAGGTTTAGCCAACACAACCTAGGCAACTCAGAGCCGCGACACAAATAAACAGGGAAGCTTGTCCAACACAAAGACTCTAGTGGGGAAAGGTCCTCCATGCCACAAGCCAAGTAGTAGGTCGGGCTAAAAACATAACTGGAAGGTAATGAATGGGTGGAAATAGTGAACAATGAAACCAACACTAGCAAGCCAAAGTATGGTGGTAAAGATCACCTCTATTCTCCCTAAGGAGGGTAAAACCAATGAGTATGGGTCAAGAACTTCTAGGTCTAAGTAGGGACATACATGCATAATATCAATACAACCAAGTCCACATATTTATATGACCGCGAGATCATGACACTAGATGCTAAGACATGTCACAAGAATGAGTATAAAAGCAATAATAACCAATCACAAGATAATATCCACTGAGTCATATACATGTAAATAATCAATCTGAACCAACATTTGTCCAATGAGAAACTACTATTGTAAATATGGGCATTACTAACTACTCTGCAAATGGCTAAATGACTACATCAGTTCTCAAATTTGAGTGTCCTGAGACTCAGTCATGGCAAGGGAAAGTACTATAGTCTATCATCAAATAGTGATCCATCATAGATGCTCATCTCAACATCTCATATGTAAGGGCACTGGCTGGAAAGTGTACTGGAATCTGAAAAATAGAATATGGTAGCCCGGCTACTGTATATGTGATAACATAGCGGATGGGTTTTCAGAAGAGTGAGGCAGATCTGAATCTCTATTTCATCATGATTGGAGATGATCCGCTCATTCTTTTGTTGTATGTGGATGACTTGTTTATCACAGGGGGAGACAGACTTATTGCAGTTTGCAAGAAAGATCTTGCTTCAGATTATGAGATGACGGACATTGCGTTGATGCACTATTTTTTGGGATTGAAGGTTTGGAAGGAGCCTAGTCATATTTCCCTGGGACAAGGAAAGTATGCAGTTGATATTTTGAGGAGATTTCGGATGGAGGATTGCAAGTCGATGTCTACACCGATGGTCACCAACTGGAAGAAGCTTCATGCTTCTGAGGGAGAGTTGGAGGATCCCACATTATATCGTTAGCTCATTGGTTCTTTGATGTATCTGGTCAACTCTAGGCCAGATTTGTGTTTTGCGGTGAACACACTCAGTCAATTCATGGTGGAGCCTAGGAGGGTGCACTGGGTTGCTGCAAAACATGTGTTGAGATACCTTGCAGGGACAGTGGAGTATGGTCTGGATTACAGGAGATCGGATGGGATTAGATTGATTGGCTTCACATATTTAGATTGGGCAGGCAGTGTGGCAAACTGGAAGAGCACTTCCGGATGTTGTTTCAGTTTGGGCTCGACAATAGTGTCATGGTTCAGTCGGAAACAAAAGTCTGTTGCTTTGAGTTCTGCAGAGGCCGAGTATATGGCAGCCACTCAGGCCAGTTGCGAGGCATTGTGGCTTCGCAAGTTGTTGGTGGATTTAATTGATCAGGAGTCGAGGCCTACGACGATTTACTGTGACAATCAGAGCTGCATCCAGCTATCTAAGAATCCAGTATTTCACGACAGGTCAAAGCATATTGAGATTAGATACCATTTCATCTGTGATTATGTTCAGAGAGGAGCTATGGCATTGCAGTACATTTCCACTGATGAGCAGGTAGCATATATCCTGACGAAGTCTCTTGGAAGAGGCAAGTTTATTCATTTCAAAGACAAGTTGGGTGTGGTGAAGAACAACTTCCTTGGTAAGAGGGAGTGTTGATTTTTATGCCTAGGAGTTGTTCCCCTAAGTGACATTTGCCTAAGTCACTAGGAAAAGGGGTTGTGTCACTTGGACTTTATATTAATGACTTGAGATGAGCATTAATTGCACTTTAGAGAATAAAGTGCACTTTAAGTGAAAATTTAAAAGGTGAGTGAAATTCATTATTTTGTGGAGAAAAGTGATTTTAATCACAACCACTCATCTAGTCTAATCTGAGCCCTAGGATTATATGGTTTTTCATTCACCATAACTTTTTACCTAAAAGGAAAGTTTTCCAAGTGAAGAGGCACTTTTGCATTTTGAGAGAGAAGAGAGCCATTTCTGAGAAAGAGGAGCAAATAGCAGCAGGAGCTTTTTTTCTTTGGGCACACAAATCAAGGAAGGAGAGTACCGCAGCAAGGCACGAAAATCAAGGTAACAGCAGGAGTATTTATTGTTGTTCCGTACAGGTCGTACTATACGGATTTCGTACAGTGCATGGATTCCGAGGAAAAAGGACAAGCACGATTTTCAAGACAAATTTCAAACATAGCTTTCGAGACAGAAAAATAGGGCACAAATCTCGAGGCAAATCAATTGGGCACGTTTTTTGAGGTTGTTCTGTACAAAACAGACCATACAGCATGTTCGTATAATCCGTGCAACTGCACGTAAATCGAGGAGGGTAAAAGGCAGAAATTTCTGAGTTTGCAATTTCTGGGTTTGGCACAAACTTCGAGGCAGAATATTTTCCCTTTCGGTTGAGATAAGTTGCATTGATATTTTTTTATCTACTGCTATAATTTTTCAAGATAAATAAAATTTATCTCTCTCACAGGTTTTCCCCAGAGGTTGGGGTTTTTCCTGGGTCATTGGACCAAAAATACTGTGTTTGATATTTATGTGTGAATGTGTTTTATTTGTTGTTCATAAAATGTTGTAGAAACTCTTCTTATGTTTCAATCCTTATTGTTTATGAGAAAAATCTAATTTGCAGCAGAAATACAAATTGGGTTGGGCATTAAACAATATTTTAAATGGAGTTGGAAACCGGGTTGGGAGAGTGCTAAAAAATTTTACACGCAATTGTGTTTATCATTGTTTTAGCTGAATAGTTTTATGTGGTGAAATTTTGTTAAATGAAATAATTGGAAATCTGCGCTATATATTGTTAAAGGTGTGCACTGCGAGACCCATTCTCAAAGAGTGGTACCCTAGTTAGTTGACTAGGACAGAGTAAGACCCTAGAAGGTACCCTAGGGCCCCTAGTAGTCTCTTGGGGTTCTTGGTCTAGGACCAAGCAGGTTGATGCCATGGCAAAGCCCCTAGCATGTTGCTAGGGCCTCTATATGCCTCTGGGGTATTCTGGTCTGGGACCAAGGACGCGATGTCCAAGTAGAGCCTGCAGGTAGAGGCAGCGATATATTATGGTCTTGGACCAGGGACACGATGTCTAAGTATGTCCTACAGGTAGTTGATCAACTTTCAGTGTGAGACTGAAACTCAGCTGAGTACTAAGAACCATTTTGCGAGAGAATGGAGAACTCAATCAGGGTCCAGGGGTTGATCAATATGATTCAGTGAGAGACTGAAACTCAACCTAGGGTTGAAATCCATTCATTAAGAATGGAAGATAACGATGTTCCCTCTCCTAATCAGTTATTTGCTAGGTTGCTTCTCAAGGGACTATCCACCCCTTAATAACGTCCCTAGCACCTAACCCTTAGGAGTAGTGTTAAGGACAAAAGGATTGTACCATCCGTTTGGATCTTCCCCTTATACAGTGATGACAAAATATATAAAACTATGTACCTTGAGAGAGAGAAAAGTCTTTGGTCTTGTTGGTCCAAATTGAATGATTGTCCACCTTTACGGTTCACCTTGATTTAGTCGTTGTTAACTCTTAGTCCTATTCTTACTTGGTCCTAGCACTCTCATTGTGCACCTTTGACTATGATGACTCCTACTTTATGGAGTGTGCACCTTTGACTATGATGACTCCTACTTTATGGAGTGTATATACCTAATGGTTTATTAAAGACCATTGGACCATTTATTGTTATGGTTACTGTTATCACCAAACTTGTAGTTGCCCCTATGAGGTGGATCCAGGATGGATGGTAGAGGGATGGGCAACTAAAGAGGTGGAACCAAGATAGCCTCGACTCCCAAATGAATGGTTGTCACGCCAATCGAGGCAATCTTCACTTGATGTTATCTTAGCCCAAGACAACAATGGGGGAGACCTAGATCTACTCCCGACAGGAGAGATCAGACCTAAACACTAGATCAAATCAAATGGAGTTGAAGTACGTAAGGTGTAAGATGAAGGGAACCCTAGATCTATGGATGACGTCACTAGGTGAACTAGGCCTTGGATCAGGGTTTATGAGATGTAAGATTTTATCCAAGTTCAAGACACAAGTGACCTATAAGCCCAATACTAGATCCGAGATCAAGGTACTAGCAAAAGATGAAGATATCCGCTACCTTGGGAAATGTGACCAATGCAGAGAGAGCAAGCACAAGATTGGGGCTATCTAGTACCACGGGATAGACTCGAAAGAAGGTATGACAAAGCACCCCAACCACAAGGAAAGGTCAAATCACAAGAGAAAAAGGCAAAAAGAGTAGCGCTAGGGTTTAGAGAACAGTGCCTTGGGATTTGGGCCCAATGGAATCACTTTTAGCACAACGTTGAGGAAGACCCACTTAGGGTTCGACCCGATCTACAAAACCCCGAAATGGTTTGCCCTGAGATCAAGCGGTTTGATCTATAGTATTTTTTGGTTTTTTAATATTTAGGGTTTTAACATGAAAACGAAGATGTCAATGGATTGATATCTAGAAAGAGAAAGACTAACCTGTAGATCTTACCTGGAAAACTTTGTAGATGCCTTGATGATGATGATCTATGTCGTCTCAATCAATTTGAGAATATTTGAAGGAGCTTCTATGTAAAACGATTTGTCTAAGGAAGCCACTGCGCCCTCTCTCCTGCACACAAACGTCAACCATATCAGATTTGCTGCGTCATGAGAAAATAACAAATGCTACAGAAAAATAGCAAGATGAAATCATAGATCGCATTGATACTAATGAAAACCCCCTGATACAAAACGCATCCAATCTAAGCGAATAGAGGGACCCCTGCAAAAACGCCCAAGTTGAAGTCGCCCTCCTATAGTAGACAAGACAATGTTTCCCAAAAATATAAAGATCTCACAAAAAATACCCAAATGCTAGGAAGCAATAGATTTTCCAATCACCATCTAAAAACACCATATGCAAAGGAGATCCAAGAATTTCCACAAGAATAGTTTTTCTATTATCCAAATCCAAGAGCCAAAGACCCCTTACAAATGAGAAGCTCTCTCCTTTAAATAGAAATGAGAGAACCAAAATCATAACCACTTTTCAAATGGGTGGCTAAGATTAAAAGATAAAAACATTATAATCAACAATTGAGATGAGTTCAACATAGAGTACATGGATCAATACAATAATATAACCTAAAAATGGACCAAATCACCTTAAGAGAGGGGATCCCACTAAATGAAAAATAAATAAATCTCATGGTGGGTCCAGGGAGTGTTAACTAACTCTCCTAGTGTGTCCCCGTGGCACAATAAAAATAATATAATTTTGTAAGTGCAAAGTAGTGCATTTCTGAGGAAATCATGGGCCTCCAAAAGCTCCATAAAATAATAAAATATGTTGGATAGATAGATGTGGGTCCATCCAAGTGCTGCAACTGCTGGAGAAGGACTGGAAGGCATCACACTCATCATCAAAACTCATCCCATGTCATTTCCTTGCCTCAGTAGCCCAATTCGAATTCTTCAGTAGCCATTTTAATTATTTTTTCTCTGCCTCGAAAAACGTGATATGCCCAAAACTGCCTCCTAGGGTGCTTGCGTTATCCAATTGAGCCCACCAAGCTCTCTGGGAGAGGGGTAATATGGTAAAATCAAGTGGTTGGACCACCCCCTCCTCATATAGCGCTCTAGGAAAACCAAATAAATCATCTCTCTACTCAGACAGGCCCTCCAGCAAGGTAAAAATGCACCAGAATGGTACACTGAGCCAAATCATCCCTGTAACTGCCTGAAACTGAAAACAAGCCGTCTCATTGGACTCAGAGAGTCCAAATCCATCTAAGGTGCATACTCATACAACCTACAGATCTCTGCATGATCAAAAATAATATCCAATATGACCATACAGATAAAAATAATGATCTGTAAATGGTCAATAATATAACCCATCCTAACATCCATCTGCTGCAAGTGTTCAGAGGTTAAGACATGCTCTACAAATCATTCAAACAACAATTATAACAATTAGCAATCATTTCACTAGCGATCTATCAACCAAATACAAAGGGTTTCATTTATTAATTATAGCTCAAACCAGACTTTCAAGACCATACTCACTTCATAGTTGTAATCAATTTGCTAGTGAAGGGTGAAGGCTAAAATTCAAAAGGCTAGGCTGAAAGGTGACTACTAACTCAACATTGTGACACTTTGGATATGGAAAGGGGATACTCACTCTAACATATGCAGGACAAGCAACAACACAGGGGATGGCAGTGTCTCACAAATGGATAAGTTAGGTTCATAGGTGCTTATTCACCTTGACAAATGCTCACAATCCAAGTCAATACAAGTGAGGCCAGCAATCTTTGGATGTAACTTTTAAGAACCATTGATTTTTGGGCCTTTGATTTTCCATAGCCTTGGTCCATGTATTTATTACATGGATTTTTATTATTGAGGCTTCATGCATTCATGTATGTTTAAAAAACACTACTTTTCATGAATGTTTTAAGATATTCATTTCAATATACTTCAAAGCCAATTTCATTAAGCTTGCCTTGCATTCATGTATGTTTAAAAACACTACTTTTCATGAATGGGCTTTTTCAATAAGATATTCATTCATTTCCAAATACGTTGTATTGATGGCAGTGCTACTTGTTTCAGGTTTAGCCAACACAACCCAGGCAACTCAGAGCCGAGACACAAATAAACAGGGAAGCTTGTCCAACAAAGAGGCTCTAGTGGGGAAAGGTTCTCCATGCCACAAGTCAAGCAGTAAGCTCGGGTTGGAAACACAACACTAGCAAGCCAAAGTATGGTGGGAATGACTACCTCTATTCTCCCTAAGGAGGGTAAAACCAATGAGTATAGGTCAAGAACTTCCAGGTCTAAGTAGGGACATACATACACAATATCAATACATCTAAGTCCACATATTTATATGACCGCCAGATCATGACACTAAATGCTAATGCATGTTACAAAAATGAGTATAAGAGCAATGCTAACCATAAGACAAGACAATATAAGCCGAGTCATAAACATGTAAATAATCCATCTGAACCAACATCTGTCCAATGAGAAAACACTGATGCAACTCTGGGCACTACTAACTACTCTACAACTGGCTAAATGACTACATCAGTCCTCAAATCTGAGTGTCCGGAGACTCAGTCATGGCATGGTAGAGTACTATAGTCCATCATCAAAAAATGATCCATCATAGATGCTCATCTCAGCGTCTCATATGTACTGAAATCTGAAAAATAGAATATGATAGCCCAGCTACCATATATGTGATAACAGTTACTTTATGTTAAAGGACCTTTGACCCACTTATGGTTTTGGACTATTTACCTTATGTTGGACCTTTGGACTTCCACTTTATGACTTTATTATAAATTCATTTAATGATTATTTTATAGTCTTATTAATAAAATCTTTATGATTTTATTAATAAAAACTTTTGGATCATTTCGTCTTATCTCATGTTTAAGACCCTTTGATTTTCTATTCTTGGACCACTTTATCTTATCCTAAGTTATTCTAATAAATCTTTGGACCACCCTTTTTAGATTTTTTGGACCTGTTATCACCAGATCTGCTCCAACAAAATCGTTTATATTCTGGCAGCGCATATCTAAAGAAGGAACTTGATCTTTGTCAAACTTACCTCATCTTCTAAAGTTCTATCAAATTTGCCAAAATTTTTGCTATTAAGGTTTGATTCCATGAATTCTTGACCTATTTAGTTTTTCTTCCTTTAAAAATAATTTTATTTAAAAATAAATAAAATTAATAAATAATAATTTTATTGCAAAAAATAGAATTATTATTTAATAATTTTTATGAAAAATAAAATTATTATTCTATCCAAGTTTTACCTACCCGTTATTCCTTAACATGTTACATGTTAGTTTTATGTCCAAGCTTTTTGTCCTTACCCAAGCTAAGTTCCCTTTGCAAAAAGTAACTTCAGCATTGAGCCCAACCTCCAATTAACCATCCTACATACAAAGTCTCCATGCCATCATCCAAGCTCACGAGTCATGGTTTGACCACTACACGTCAAGAGCTCGCAGGTGTTGAGAAACTGTCCAAATGTTACCCATTACATTGAGTCATCACCAAATCTCAAACACCAACAAATCGTCGATTGCTCAGAGCTCAAGTTTCATTGGATACTGTTAAAAAAAAGATTGTGTGATTATCAATTATAATTTCGCAATCAACAGCGTCTAGGAAAGATACGGGTTCTTTGTATCTTCTAATTTTAGAGTTGCTTGAGTATAACTGTGGGCGTTTATTATTTATTATATGGAAAGTTTTCATTAGTTTTAAGATTCGAGGAAGAAATCATTATTAAGATTAAGCAATAATTAAGTGACAGATCCTCATTCTTATAGACTAATTCCATTATTTGGGGCAACAAACTCAGCTGGCAAGGAGGATAAAAATCAGTAGTTGGTCAAACTCTTCAGGTGGCAGAGTATTCAAATATGTTAATCACACATCTCAGTTTTCCAGGGCACTTGGAAGCAATAGGAGGATCGATTCCAGATTTGATGGCAGCAGAGTAGCAATTTAAGAAACAAATGGCATAGCACATACAGATTTAAGGGAATCACTTAGCATTTACAGGATTTCAAAAGATCAATCACAGATCATTTTCCTAAAAGTTTGTAACAGTTGGAAGCTTGTGTTGTTATAAATGCTTAAGTTTGTAATGATGATGAGGGAGGAGTTCCAACCGAGAGGGCTGAGGAGGTATTAGAGGTCAGATTGTTGTAGCATGTATTATGTTTACCTTAATATGAAACGCTGCTTTGAAATGATTGTGATCATATGAGCCCATTTTGCTTTAATAAATGAATTGTATGTTATCGTGATTTTGTCTTGTGTGTGGTCTTATCAATCCATTGCAAGATTCTTATGATTAATATGCAATTATCTTTAAATGCTTGAATGCAGAACCTGATTCATTTCTTTCATAAAGTTATACTCGTAACTATGTCTTCTTAATATCCATGATAGTGATACATTTCCTGCTGTTTGATCTTTACACCTAGCTTGATCTTTGTACTGTTATACCTCCATCACTTTATCAACTCAGTTATTCATTAAACCAATTTTAAAGATTCACTAGCCATTCTCCTTATGCAGTCAAGGTGCATCTTTTAGTGATAACATCTTCTGGCACCGTTGCCGGGGACAGAGGAACGAAGGTATCTTCCCCGGGAAGAACAACAATGATGAAATCCAGCTCTTGATGGTAGACAAGAGAAGGATATTAGCTTGACTGCAGTTTTCTACCTGGCGATTCCAACTTCATTACAGACATATATATTGGTGACTCCACTAGTTTAAGATGTCAAGGTTCAAGATGCCGAAGACCATGGAAGCCATTCTGGCTCGGAGGTTTGCACCTTTTAATTTTTCAGCAGTTCCTGGTTTCCCACATCCAGTACCGACTATGACAAAATGGGGAGATTTTCTGCCTATCTTCAGAAAAAGGAAAGATGATAATCCTGCAAATCACCTCATCAAGTTCCATGAATGCATGAATCTGCTAGATCTACAGCACGAGGATGTTCGTATGAAGATGTTCATGTATTCATTGGATGGTGATGCACGTGAATGGTATTTCTCATTACCTCCTTCCAGCATTTCATCCTCGAAGAATTTCCACACAGTATTCCATGAGTACTGTAAAAGGTACTTTTCAGATGAGTTTTTATTTGAAAATTGTTGTGAGGAATATGAATTGCATGATGAGATTGAAGATATAAATAGAAAATAAACTGTTCCTCACAATCTTCATCAGCTCTCTAATGATCTTCAAGATGATGTGTCTTCCCATAAACTTGAATTAGAACTGGATAATGAAGAAGTTATGGTTCTAGAACGTGCTGAAAATAAAGAAACATTTTCAGATTTTTCTGTCAAAGAAGAATCCCGTGATCATTATGATAACCATGCTGATGTTTTAAGTCATGTTGAAAATGATTTTAGCGATGGAGATCAGCCTTGGAATGAAAATGTCGCTATAGAAACAGTCTTTCCCCATATCTTTCACGAAGCTTCTAATTGTCTAGATGATCAAATTACTCATTCCAGTTATGCAGGCCAGCCTATTTATGATGAATATTCAGGTGATGAAGAAAGGAATTCTGAATCTATATATATTCAATTTTTCAACAATCAACCAGTGTATGCCAATTCTAAATCTGATGATGAGAAATTACCAAATCAGTCCATTATATTTTCTTCTTCATCGAATGTCAACCAGCAGATTGAAGAACATCATGACGTAGAGGTTACTGATATTCAAAATTTAGGAATTCATAAAGATCAGCCCAAGTATGATAGGTATTTTGATGAAGAAGAGCAGTTTTCTCAATCACCTATCGAACCCTTCAGTTATGACGCTATATGTGACAATGACCCCCGTGAGAAGGAAAGAGGAGAGAAATACTCAGTGGAAACTCTTGAGCAGCAGTTACGTCTTTTAGATCAAAAGAAAGCTATCAAGTCCAAGGTAAATTTTTATATCTTTCATGACCCTGTTGCTGATTATTTGGTATCTATGAGAAAGATGTATATCAGACAGTTCGTGCTTAAAGAATGTTGGTTCTGCCTTCATCATAAACTGCAATTTGGTATACTATGTGTTCCTTCATTTGTCAAATCCAGAGTAAGAGTTTATCAGTTTCTTGCATGGCTTTATTGGAAGCATGATTTTACTTGACCAAGTTGCATATTTGGTTAGAAATAGGGCAGTATAGGAAATAAGCTCGCTTCCCGAGCATATGCTTTCCTTCAATTTGCAGTGTGAAGTTTGTTTTTAGATCATCTGGTTCGCAGTGAGTTGTTTCAGTTTATAGTGTACTTAAAGATTGTTTGAAGAGCAAGGCTTCAAGGTTTGGAATAGATTGGGAATTAAGACTCCTGACCAATGGATATAAGGCACTGGTTTGCTTGTTCTTGGCAGCTAGCAAGGAGCATGCCATCCCCAGATGGAGCCAGATGTTATCACCAAATCTGCTCCAACAAAATCGTTTATATCCTGGCAGCGCATATCTAAAGAAGGAACTTGATCTTCGTCAAACTTACCTCATCTTCTAAAATTCTATCAAATTTGCCAAAATTTTTGCTATTAAGGTTTGATTCCATGAATTCTTGACCTATTTAGTTTTTCTTCCTAAAAATAATAATTTTATTTAAAAATAAATAAAATTAATAAATAATAATTTTATTGTAAAAAGTAGAATTATTATTTAATAATTTTTATGAAAAATAAAATTATTATTCTATCCAAGTTTTACCTACCCGTTATTCCTTAACATGTTACGTGTTAGTTTTATGTCCAAACTTTTTGTCCTTACCCAAGCTAAGTTCCCTTTGCAAAAAGTAACTTTGGCATTGAGCCCAACCTCCAATTAACCATCCTACATACAAAGTCTCCACGCCATCATCCAAGCTCACGAGTCATGGTTTGACCACTACACGTCAAGAGCTCGTAAGTATTGAGAAACTGTCCAAATGTTACCCATTACGTTGAGTCATCACCAAATCTCAAACATCAACAAATCGTCGATTGCTCAGAGCTCGAGTTTCATTGGATACTGTTAAAAAGAAGATTGTGTGATTATCAGTTATAATTTCTCAATCAACAGCGTCCAAGAAAGATACGGGTTCTTTGTATCTTCTAATTTTAGAGTCGCTCGAGTATAGCTGTGGGCGTTTATTATTTATTATATGGAAAGTTTTCATTAGTTTTAAGATTCGAGGAAGAAATCAATATTAAGATTAAGCAATAAAGTGACAAATCCTCGTTCTTATGAACTAATTCCATTATTTGGGGCAACAAACTCAGTCGGCAAGGAGGATAAAAATCAGTAGTTGGTCAAACTCTTCAAGTGGCAGAGAATTCAAATATGTTAATCACACATCTCAGTTTTCTAGGGCACTTGGAAGCAATAGGAGGATCGATTCCGGATTTGATGGTGGCAGAGTAGCAATTTAAGAAACAAATGGCAGAGCACATACAGATTTAAGGGAATCACTTAGCATTTACAGGATTTCAAAAGATCAATCACAGATCATTTTCCTAAAAGTTTGTAACAGCTGGAAGTTTGTGTTTTTATAAATGCTTAATTTTGTAATGACGATGAGGGAGGAGTTCCAGCCGAGAGGGTTGAGGAGGTATTAGAGGTTCGACTGTTGTAGCATGTATTATGTTTACCTTAATATGAAATGCTGCTTTGAAATGATTGTGATCACATGAGCCCGTTTTGCCTTAATAAATGAATTGTATGTTATCATGATTTTGTCTTGTGTGTGGTCTTATCAATCCATTGCAAGATTCTTATGATTAATATGCAATTATCTTTAAATGCTTGAATGCAGGACCTTATTCATTTCTTTCATAAAGTTATGCTCATAGCTATGTCTTATTAATATCCATGATAGTGATACATTTCCTGCTGTTTGATCTTTAAACCTAGCATAATCTTTGTACTGTTATACGTCCATCACTTTATCAACTCATTTATCCATTAAACCAATTTTAAAGATTCACTAGCCATGCTCCTTATGCAGTCAAGGTGCATCTTTTAGTGATAACAGGACCTTTGTCTTGATTTTACTTTGGGCCACTTTCACCTATCAGAACCTTATAAAACGGATATATTATTCCTTATCTGATGCAGACTCATCGATCTACCTTCACGTGTTTTATTTTTTCGGCTATCGCTTGTGTTTTTCCTTCACTGCTGATTGTGGTTTTCCTCACAGGATATCTGCGGTTTTCCTCTGCCGGGTGTCTGCGATTCTCCCTTCACGGGTTGTCTGTGATCTTCTCTTCACGGGTGTCTGCGATTCTCCCTTCACGGGCTGTCTACGTCTTTTCTCTTCTGCTAGCCTGCGTGCCTTGTCTGCTCCACGAGTTGAGCCTGCTGCTGCCCGCAATTTCTCTGCCCAGGGGCTCCACGGGATGACTGCATCACCTTCCATTGACTGTGCGGTTTTTCTTCTCGCGTGATCTTCACCGTGACCCTGTATTTTGTTGCCACCATGATCACCTTTTTTGCTGACGACTGCTATAGCATGACCTTGTTCGCCTGGTTCACCACCTCGACTCTCTGTTGTCAACTGTTTACATGTCCGCCAGATCTACACCGCTGCCTGTATGTCGGTTGCTCCACCGTGAGCCTGTCTGCCAACGTATTTACCTACGTGTCTCTCCCGTTCCGCAGAAGGTTTCATGCGTGTCTCTCCTGCTCTACGAGTGACTGGGCTAGCTCACAGTCTCCTACATATGATCATAGGATCCTCCTTTGTGATTGTGTACACACCAGCGCATTTCTCCTTGTGCCCGCGGTCTCTATCCTATCTTGGTTATTTGCACACCTGTGACTTCGCTCCTGTTTATATGAGCTACTTTCGGTAGATCATTATCAGCAATATGACTATGTGTCAGTGTGACTGAACTGCTATTTTTAATCGGAGAATCTGAGGTCTGTTCACTTCTACCTAAACTCTCTCTCTCAAGGTACGTAAGTCCCTTCGGTGACAAAATCAATCTCAGAACTATCTGAGTATAAGACGAATCCAACTAATGGTTATGATTCTTTAACTTAGTAATCCTCTATAGTTTATTTAAGATTTATTTTACTGTACATGTTATTTATTATTTTTCTATACATAACATTTGGTGAAACATCTCAATGATCAACTTTAACGCAGTGACCAGCAGAGCGTTAAAGTTAACGCAATGACCAGCAGAGTGTTAAGGTGAAAGAGATGAAAGTTATGTTGTTGTGTTTTTATTACAATTTAAATTTGTATATGTTCATTACTTGTATTAAAACTCATCTAGCCTGTGAATTTCAACATATATTGATTCACCCCCCCTCTCAGTACATAAGATAAATCCAACAGGCTTCATCCTTAATTGGTAGTAGGGGTTTGACTTGTTTCCTTTATAGTGTGCACTTCATATTCCGAGTCATTTGACCTAGTTGTTTAACGTGAAACCTTGATGCTTTTTGGTAAAATAACATCTTCCAATATCAAGGTTAGAAGTCTTCAATTGACTTCTCATTTTTCCTTGCTTTTGTTGCAATATGTTCATCCATTTTTTTTGCCCCCTTTTTATTAGTTGTAAATCACATTTTTGGTGAGTGAAACTTTCAACCCCATATAACTTATAGATATGTCCTTGCCAATTAAATTCCATGAATTGTTCTTCAAGGTTGTTGGTATAAGTGTCCAACTAAATCAACCATTTAGTGCCTAGTACCAGATCCATCTCATCGAATGGTCCAGCATAGAACCTTGCTTGTAGTTCCAAATCTTCTACTTGTATAGATATTTTATGACATCTTCCTACTCCCATGCCCATATGTCTGTCAGCAATCGTAACTCTAAGGTCCATGGTGGGGTATACAAGGAGGTTTAATTGCTTAGCAAAATTGATGTCTACATAGTTATGTGTGTTACCTTTCTTTTAGCAAGGGATAAATGATGATCAATTGTCCTTAGATGAGATCTATGGTTGCACTATAGATCAATGGTCCAAGATTTATCCAGTAGCATCAAATGGTCCAAGGTCCATGATATGCCTAGCGATAGACTAAGCATCGCCCACTAGTGTTGTGGTATCTCTACCCTCATCTTTACTTAGCACATTTCTAGCATGATGGTGTGTTAGCATGAGATATTACACTAGCACTTTCATGATGACTCACACACAGTTGATCATTTACTTGTCTTAGTCTAACCTTGGTGTTTCTCTTTTAACTTAATAAGTGTGTTATTTAATGTTAATATGTACCTTGGTGAACTAAGTCGATGTGATTCCATATACACAATATTACCAAGCCATTTTCATCCAATTAAGCCAACTCCTCCACCCCCTTTGTGAATGATCTATTATTAGTGACAACATATCATGCTACTATTCCAATGTATGAATGTCTTTATCAAAGTCAAAAGATTCTTATACTCTTGAAAAAAAGATGTTGAATAAATTAAATGCAAATGGAACATATCGTGGGAGATACTCCCCATCGCAAAAGCTAGGTTCCCTTGTCCCAAGTTGTCTAAGACACATCTAAAGAAAAAGGGACTAAGCCTATGAACACGCTAAGCAAAATGTGTTGAATAAAAAGCACCAAAGAAATAAAAAAAGGACTGTAAGATGAAGGTGTGAGGATGGATGACCCATGACAGCTCTTCCTAGGCACACGTGTGGAAAAAAATCTAAAAAATCCTAACTCTTGAAAGTTTAGGATAGACCAAACACTCTGTTGCAGCCGCAACCGTTCTCCCCAAATTTCTTAAAATTTTGGGCCCCTCCTCATGATTTAGCGTTGTTCTTAAATCGTAGGATCTTGGAACTTATTGGTCGGGTTTTAATTTCGAATGATTGTGCAGACTGATTTTCAGTCGGTTTCAAGGGTTGCCTGTGTTTGAATTTTGTGATTGATCACAGATGTGAGTTTGGTTTACTAGCCAGTGATAAATCGGATCTTTTGTTCTTTGAGTCCGCGGTTTCAGAAGTAAAATTGGTTTTAAACCTTTGCTGATTTTCTGTTTTAGAAAAGCTTCCAAACACTTAATTTTTCTGTTAAATCGGGCGTCACACTATGTTAAATCGGCTGCTTTTGTCCTTTTCCCTTCCGCCGTTGCGGCTCCTAAAGCAACTTAGCGTCCGAAGCATAAAGAGCTCCGACTGCCGATGCGTGTTGACCCTTTTCGTCGCGGACCCTTAGTTTTCTCTTCCGCCGTTGCGACTGGGAAAGTCATTTGGCTTCCGATGTGGTTACCCTTCCGATTTCCGATTGGGAATTTTCCCGCCTTTCGGTCACTTGTCCGTAACCTATGTCTCTTCCGCCGTTGCGGCTGGGAAAGCCGTTTAGCCTCCGATGTTAATATCCTTCGATTGTCGATTTAAAGTCTTCCCGCCTGCAGATTGGTCTACCCTTCCGATGTTGGTATTTTTAGCCGCCGATGAGTTTCCCATTTGCCGCCGTTGGTGATGTTTGTCGAGCCTGGAGGTGGTCGAGGTAGTGGTGTCGACGTTGAACAAGTGGTGCACCTGGCCATTTCTTTTGGGTTGGCTATTTCAGTTGGTATAATGTGCTGCTTTGTTTTATAACGCGGTCCCGATGAATGATACACTCTATTGAATCGAAGGTGGACTCAAAGAACGTCTTCAAACTACCGCGGAGCGAAGTCATTGCGAGGCAGTTTTAGGAAAGGTTGAACTGTAGCCATCAGGATCGCGAGAAAGACAAGCTAAGGAAAAGACAAAATGGATGGCGACAAAGGCATAGACCCAAAAGATCTATCCGTTACTAATCAGATCATGAACGCATACAGAAAATAAGATGAGAAGATGAAGCGTTTTGAAGGAAGGGAAAAGTCACACGTTTGGGGGAAACCGAAACGATCTACTGTTTTGTTTAAATACTTGAAAGTTAGAAGTTACAGGGGCTTTTTCCCTGGCAAACTTGTAAACCTTTTGCTTGTAAGAGGAACTATTTCGTTTTACAAACCAGAAAGTGAAAATTTTACTTGTTGGAGAAAGTGCTATGTGGAATGGATCAATGCGTTTAAATGAGCAATGTTGAATGTGAACTATTTCGTTTTCAGCTGAGTCTCATTAGCTGTAAGAGTGTTCTAATTTCTTGAACCTATGTTCTTGTCTGAAGATTCTTCGGTATTTCTATGGTGTTCTTCTACTATGAGTAATGGGATGTTTTAATTGTTGATGAGCTATCTTGTCATGTATACTTTTACTTCTGTTTATATGTTTTGTTATAAGAACAGCTATATGTGATTTGCCATAACACCTGAACAGTATTGCATTACTCATGAATTAATCCAGCTCTCTAGAGATAGTTTAGTTAGTTTTATTTTATTACTGTTTGTATGAGTTAGATGCTTGTGAGCGCTAAGACGAGAGGTAAGAACCTGCGCATCACGTTGTGACTGCTCCCTACGTACTGATCACCTTGCATTTAGTTAGGCACGTGCATCGCATACATTAAGTCAAAAAATACAAAAATATACACGGTGGACCGGGCCGCAACCGCTAAAACCTTCTGTTTTTGTTACTTGACCTACGGTAGCCGGACCGCAAACCGGACGGATTCCCTACACCAAACAGTCACGGGCTAGTTGGGAAAGTTGACTGGGGAGAATCCCTTATTGTTGTTGCCTGCGATTTTCCAGGCATCAATAGTTTTGGCGCTAGAAGGAGGGCCGCCAGTGCATGGCTGGCCGAGGAAACCCGTTTTCCCGAGATTATTCCACCGGTAACAGTTCTGAAAGCAGTGGGCTTCATAATCCAATTCCGGAAGAAAGAGAACATCTATATTCTGTTGGCAACGAAGTTGTTAATGATCTGAGAAGACACACCAGGGCATATGTAAAGAAGATTGGAGGATTGTTAATCATCCCTGAATTGCCCAGAAGAGAATATAAAAGGAAATATTGTCCTATAGTAGAAGACTCAGTGTTGGTTGGAGACTGGTAAGAACTTGTAGAAACAGCCTTACAGGAAGTTGTGCTACCTTTGAATCAAGAAGGCCCAGATACCCCTCACAGTTCCCCTGCTCATACTCCAGTTGGCTCACCTCCTCGCTCTCCACCCAGACTCATGGCAGGCGTAAACGCAAATCAACCACCTAACCCACCTAATCCACCACCTGCATGGAGAGCCAGATCACCATTAAATCTAACACCTCCGCTGCATGATTTACCTCAATCCTTTGACAAGATGTTGCCCAAGTTCGACCCAAATGAGAAAATACTAGTAGATGATCACCTACAAAGTTTTTACTTGGCAATTGAAGGATTAAGGGCCGAGGAGTATGAAGATGTAGTCTGCAGACTATTCCCGCATACCCTTAGAGGAGCTGCAGCATCATGGTACTTTGGGTTGCCTGCTAACTCTATCCCTGATTGGGATACCTTCGAAAGAATTTTCAGAAGTAAGTATGCAACTCAGAAAACTCATGCAGCCCTCATGAAAGGGCTATGCGCCTTGAAGAAAGAAAGAAAGGAAAGGGTGCACAGTTTCACACAAAGGTTTGCAACCTATCTCAAGAATTTTTCTGAAACGGATAAACCTTCAGACAAAGTTCTGATTGAATATTATACTTCAGCTTTAGGCCCTGATTTGGCCATGTTTGCCAAAGGCAGGGCCAAGCCTACTTTGACGGAAACCTATGAAGAGGCAGAAGTAGTGAAAGCTGAAAGAGAAAGTATTGAAGATTATCCAGAACAGTCAAGAGAAAAAGATGCAGGAAGGAAAGCCTTATTGTTTACCAAGCCTAAGGAAGAGAAATCGCCAGATTATGAAAATATGGCAAAAATGATGCAGAAACTTTCCAACAAAATCATAGATTTGGAGAAAGAGAAGGAAACACAAAAGTTTTATAAGCCATATTATAAGAAAAGAGAGGATAACAATCAGTCTCAACCTCCTCCTCACAATACTGCATCCATGAATTTAACAGAGGTAGGCATGGACATTTTTTGCACTTTCCACCAACAGCCACATTCTGAAAAGAATTGTCCTCAATGGATAAACTCGATGACATTGGTCATGAATCAGCTATTGGATTCTAGATTAACAGAAGATGGAGATGAAGAGAGAAAAGAGAATACTACATCAACAAAGGAACAAGAAGAGGAAACCATGGTTTTGTGGGATTCTGTTTCGTTATTTGATGCTGAAGAGGAAAAGAATTAGGGCTACAAGGACGTCATGGAAACCAACGTGGCAACAAGGAGCCAAGGGCCAATTAAAGAAAACAGTCTCATTCTACCAAAGATCAAAAAGCTGCAAAGAAATGTAAAGAAATTTCAAAATAAATCCTTAGCTGATAAGATTCTAGAATTCACTATTACCAGCCAAGATCCGAAACAGAATAATACGTTGGCTAGGCCAAAGGAAGGAAAGATGAATGTTGATAAACCTCATCCCATTGAGCAGCCGATGGATTATGACATCATGGAGGATTTAAAGAAGGTAAAAGCGAATGTTCCACTATTCGAAATGTGTAAAGTGCCGCAGCAAAAAGAAAGACTATTGAAAGCACTTGAAGCATCGGATGAGAAGCTGCCCACTGACAATCAACCTCAGGAAGAAGAAGAAATCGGAGAAACCAGCATTGGAGGTAAGTCTAAAAGCAAACATCCACCTTTCCTCCTCACGTTTGAAATTTTCAATCATAATGTACATAATTGCTTGGTAGACTCAGGGGCGTCGGTTAATGTCATGCCAATATCAGTCTGTAAAAAGATCAATGGGCAGCCTTAGCCATCCACGTGGAGGGTTGTTCAGTTGGACAGGACGGATGTAAAGGTAATTGGTGAGATGGAAGATGTCCTAGTCCGTCTGGCATCAAATGATAAAGTGTGCCAAGTCGTTAATATTGTGGTCGCTGATATACCAAACGCTTACGGTCTTGTCCTGAGCAGAGATTGGTCGGCCAAACTAAATGGATATTTTGCCTCGAATTGGTCGCATCTGTGGTTGCCATGCAAAGGAAGTTCGAACCAGATTAAGATTTTAAGAGAGCCTCACATGAAATACAATGTTACTCAACTGGAGGAGAAGAATGTACCAGTGGATTCTGTATTGGGAAACTATTTTATTGAGTTGGAACCAGGAAATTACCAAGCAGAAGAAGCCAGCAACACATCAGACACTCAGTCTGATCTCCTCCAATTCTCACAGGCTGATCAGATTGACTATAAAATCAGTGTTCCACGGAAACTCGCCCCCCAGGGTCGGGGGCTCGCCCCCCTCGCTCCCCACGCCTCGGGGGCTTGGGGGCTCCTCCAGAAACGTTTCCTCACGCCCCCAAAAAAGCGAAACTTCCGGAAACGCAGAAGGGGCGCGTCCCCTGTTCTGCAGCGCGCTCCGGTGAAGGGGGGCTCCCAGACGCCCCCCCGTCCCCACGCCCCCCCGCCCCCTCCTGAAACTGGGGGGCTCCCAGACGCCCCCCCCCCCACTTTTAGTAGTTTACATGAGATGAATCATTGAACTTTTATTGCTGGGATTTAATCATTTATAATATTATTTTTTATTAAGACTTGGACGCCCACCCGCCCCCTCGCCCCCCCTAAATTTTGCTAAAATTTGGGGGTGGTCTCCACACGTCCCCACTGTGCGTTTCCCCGCTCCCGCGCCCCCGCGTCCCGGAAACTTGGGGGAACATTGTATAAAATAGTAGACTTAGCAGTAGGAATAGATTCACATTCAGTAGTTAGTGATTTTTGGACTTTGTTTTTTGATGGCTCTAAGACATTAGAGGGGTCAGGGGCTGGCTGTGTCCTGATCGACCCCCAGAAGAATAAACATTTTCTTTCATGTAGATTAGAGTTTGAGTGTACTAATAATACAGCTGAGTATGAAGCGCTGGTGCAGGGTTTGAGGAAAGCGATTGAATTAATGGTAAGTAATCTAAGAGTTTTTGGAGATTCCGAGATTATTGTGAAACAAATCCGGAATCAAATACATTGTGTTTCCCCTCACTTGAAAGCTTACCAAAATGAGGTATGGGACCTACTTAAATGTTTTAATGCATTCAATATTATTTCAATTCCAAGACTTAAAAATGCAGCAGCTGACTTGTTGGCCACATCAGCCGCTAGGCTCGTACCCACTAATAATCAATGCTCTGTCGAATTGCTTTTCAGGCCCTCAGTACCGGATATGATCACCAACCTGCGAGTGTTCGACGATGATCAGCAGATAATAGAATGCTTAACAAATGACGAGGTGTGCAAAGGGGCGATTATAGATGATGAAGAACATCAGGCTGAGATGAAATATGACAATTTCATCCCTAAAGGAGTCAGAACATTGGAAAGAATGTTCGATTTAAATGAAAAGTTCAGAAGACCAGCCAACGTGAAGACTCACAGCTCATCTCTACAGTTCGAGCTGATAAATTTAGGGACTGAGGTGAGTCCTAAATTTGTAAACCTTGGCAAATGTTGTTCACCAGCGGAAAGAGATAAGTTCGTCACTCTATTTAGACAATATAAAGATGTTTTTGCCTGGACATACGAAGATCTGAAAACATACGACACCAGCATCATTAAGCATGTTGTCCCCATCAAAGCCGGCATCAAGCCGTATCAGCAACCTTTAAGGAAAATGCATCCAAAATTGGAACCGCTGGTTCAGAGTGAAATGAAGAAATTATTGGATGCTAGAATCATTTTTAAGGTCAGACACTCTGAGTGGGTATCAAATCTGGTACCAATGAGAAAAAAATCTGGAGAAATCAGATTATGCGTGGATTTCAGAAATCTAAACCGCGCTTCCAACAAAGATAACTATCCTGTGCCACCCATGGAGCAATTGCTACAAATGGTCTCAGGTTCTGAACTGTTTTCGTTATTAGACGGTTTCTCTGGCTACAATCAAGTATTAGTAGCCGAAGAAGACAGATTGAAGACCACGTTCAGGACCAAATGGGGAACCTTTGCCTACAGGAGAATGCCCTTTGGGCTTATAAATGCTGGAGCAACGTTTCAAAGGGCTATGGACATAGCTTTCCGCGGATTGATTGGCCGAAGTGTTGTAGTATACCTTGACGATATTACAATATTCTCGAAGAGAAGAGAAGAGCACGCGTTTCACTGAAGGCAAATTTTCGAACGCTGTCGGAAATATGGCATCTCACTCAATCCTAAGAAGTGTGTGTTCACTGTCACGGAGGGCAAGTTGCTGGGTCACATAGTTTCGAAGAAAGAAATCTCTATAGATCCAAAAAGAATTAAGGCTATTGAACAAATCCCCTTGCCCCATAATAAAAAGGGGATGCAATCATTTATGGGAACGATAAACTTCGTGCGAGATTTGTGCCTGATTTTGCTCAGATTGTCAAGCCGTTGCAGCAAATGGTAAAGCAAAATGCACTATTCAAGTGGACTGAAATTGAGAAGAGCGCATTCAGCAAAATCAAAACTGCTATTGCACACGCACCCTCCCTGAAAAGCCCAGATTTCGACAAAGATTTTATCTTGTATACCTTTGCATCCGATTATTCACTAGCAGATGTGCTCACCCAAAAGGAAGATAGGGGGGATGAATTCCCAATATCCTTTATGAGTACTGGTCTACAGAG
>LPNX010160748.1:34656-53320 GCA_001517045.1 Pseudotsuga menziesii | reverse complement strand
TTGCCAAAGGTGTAGTGGGAGACAACCTAAAGCAGCAGCACCCCTAAAGCTTGTGATGATCACGGAACCATTCGAGCAATGGGGGTTGGATATCATTGGAGAGATAAAACCAAATTCCTCCCTACAACACAAGTACATTCTGACTGCGACCGATTATTTCACTCGCTGGGTCGAAGCAGTTCCGCTGCGCAAGATAAATCAAGACGAGGTCATCAGTTTCCTGCAGAACCACATCATGACCAGGTTTGGAGTTCCAGTTTCGTTAGTTTTTGATAATGCTACGTACTTTTCATCAATTAAATTAACTGCTTTTGCTCATGATAAAGGGATAAAATTGCATTATTCTACTAATTACTATCCACAAGGAAATGGCCTCGCTGAATCCACTAACAAAAATCTGATTAGGATTTTAAAGAAGACTGTGATAGAAAACCAGAGGAGCTGGCACTCAGCGCTACCAAACGCCCTTTGGGCCGATAGAGTCACCCCCAAGTCTGCGATAAGAGTGTCACCGTATACCCTTGTGTATGGTAAAGAAGCCATTCTTCCCCCCAACATCATGCTACCCTCTTCCATAATAGCTCAAGAGTCCAGAGGGTCGAAGAATTAAGTTTTGCAGATGAGGATATGCAATCTTCTGAAAGCAGAAGAGGCTAGATCTAAAGCCAGGGAACGCTTTAAGCAACAGCAAGAGTTAGTAAAGAGATGGTTCGACAAACATAAAGCTGGAACAAAAGACTTTGAAGTAGGAGACTTAGTCCTCAAATGGGATCACCCCCATGATGAGAAAGGAAAGCACACTAAATTCCAGCGGTTGTGGGTAGGCCCTTTTTAGATTGCAGCAAAGCTTGGCCCTTCTACTTATAAGTTGCAAGATCTACAGGGGTGGGAAGAGAACTTACCAGTGAATGGTTTGGTTCTCAAGCCTTATTTTTCCTGAGTTTCTTTGAGTTCTTCTGTCTTGTATATAATTAATCTGTTTGGCTGTCTTTTGAGTCATGTTTTTCAGTTTGTTTTAGTTTGTTTTTCTTGATTCCAATAAAGGGAATGAACCCGCGGTTGCATGGAGAACATCAAAATGTTTGGGAATGATAAACATTTTTGGGTCTCAGACTGTGTGTTGCTAAAAGAACTTCTTCCAGTTTAGCAGTTTTCTCGAATAAGCTCTGTGCGCATTGAAGTCCTGCTTAACCCCTGTGAAATAAACCGGATTCGGAGAGTCTGGAATACTATGTTGAGGCTCCATCCACGTCACACTTAACATGTTCTAAGGAGCGACAGCAGAAGACCCATGGAAAGGAACAAGGTGAACAGTATATTAAATATAAATGATCCCATGCCGGGAAACGAATGCCAAAAGGAAAATAAGAGTCGAAAAACTCCTATGAAAGCATCATACATCAAAGCAGATACTGAATCATAAGTACTAAATTGCCGGAAGATCCTCTCCGTCCGTGAGCTGAAACATGAAGTACACCGCTCACACAAAAGGACACTATGGGATAGAGGATCCTGAATTAAAATTCAGTAAAAAAGGCATGCAGGAGGACTCATATAAAAAGAGACAAAAGTCCAGAAGCACAAAAGTGCTAAAGTGGCATGGGAATGAGGAACAAACGAATATTTATGTTTACCATATGCTACAACCCTGTGGTGTCCAAGCTATCTGCTACCTGAAGACAAAAGTAATAATAAAACTCATCCTCTGGCCTCAACAGAGTTATCTAGACTTCAAAATCTTGGTTTCCACTCTCCCAAATTGGACTATCATCAATGATTAAAGGTACACACTTCTGTCATTTGAGAAATCCGGATAGCTGGAAGAATTCAATAGACGCATTTATTGATAAACAGTCTGTCACTCAAAGAACAATTGCCCAGAGATCTAGGTTCACCAGGTGATCGCCAGTTGTTGCAGCTGCAACCGTTCTCCCCAAATTTCTTAAAATTTTGGGCCCCTCCTCATGATTTAGCGTTGTTCTTAAATCGTAGGATCCTGGAACTTATTGGTCGGGTTTTAATTTCGAATGATTGTGCAGACTGATTTTCAACCGGTTTCAAGGGTTGCCTGTGTTTGAATTTTGTGATTGATCGCAGATGTGAGTTTGGTTTACTAGCCAGTGATAAATCGGATCTTTTGTTCTTTGAGTCCGCAGTTTCGGAAGTAAAATTGATTTTAAACCTTTGCTAATTTTCTGTTTTAAAAAAGCTTCCAAACACTTAATTTTTCTGTTAAATCGGGCGTCACACTATGTTAAATCGGCTGCTTTTGTCATTTTCCCTTCCGCCGTTGTGGCTCCTAAAGAGGCTTAGCGTCCGAAGCATAAAGAGCTCCGACTGCCGATGCGTGTTGACCCTTTTCGTCGCGGACCCGTATTTTTGTCTTCCGCCGTTGCGGCTGGGAAAGTCATTTGGCTTCCGATTTGGTTACCCTACCAATTTCCGATTGGGAATTTTCCCGCCTTTCGATCACTTGTCCGTAACCTATGTCTCTTCTACTGTTGCGGCTAGGAAAGCCGTTTAGCCTCCGATGTTAAAACTTAATATCCTCCGATTGCCGATTTAAAGTCTTCCCGCCTGCGGATTGGTCTACCCTTCCGATGTTGGTATTTTTAGCCGCCGATGAGTTTCCCATTTGCCGCCGTTGGTGATGTTTGTCGAGCCTGGAGGTGGTTGAGGTAGTGGTGTCGGCGTTGAACAAGTGGTGCACCTGGCCATTTCTTTTGGGTTGGTCGTTTCAGTTGGTATAATGTGCTACTTTGTTTTATAACACGGTCCTGATGAATGATACACTCTATTGAATCGCAGGTGGACTCAAAGGGCGTCTTCAGACTACCGCGACGCGAAGTCATAGCGAGGCAGTTTTAGGAAAGGTTGAACTGTAGCCATCAGGATCGCGAGAAAGACAAGCTAAGGAAAAGACAAAATGGATGGCGACAAAGGCATAGACCCAAAAGATCTATCCGTTACTAATCAGATCATGAACGCATACAGAAAATAAGCTGAGAAGATGAAGCGTTTTGAAAGAAGGGAAAAGTCACACGTTTGGGGGAAACCGAAACGATCTACTATTTTGTTTAAATACTTGAAAGTTAGAAGTTACAGGGGCTTTTTCCCTGGCAAACTTGTAAACCTTTTGCTTGTAAGAGGAACTATTTCATTTTACAAACCAGAAAGTGAAAATTTTACCTGTTGGAGAAAGTGCTATGTGGAATGGATCAATGCGTTTAAATGAGCAATGTTGAATGTGAACTATTTCATTTTCAGCTGTGTCTCATTAGCTGTAAGAGTGTTCTAATTTCTTGAACCTATGTTCTTGTCTGAAGATTCTTCGGTATTTCTATGGTGTTCTTCCACTATGAGTAATGGGATGTTTTAATTGTTGATGAGCTATCTTGTCATGTATACTTTTACTTCTGTTTATATGTTTGGTTATAAGAACAGCTATCTGTGATTTGCCATAACACCTGAACAGTATTGCATTACTCATGAATTAATCCAGCTCTCTAGAGATAGTTTAGTTAGTTTTATTTTATTACTGTTTGTATGATTTAGATGCTTGTGAGCACTAAGACGAGAGGTAAGAACCTGCGCATCACGTTGTGACTGCTCCCTGCATACTGATCACCTTGCATTTAGTTAGGCACATGCATCGCATACATTAAGTCAAAAAATACAAAAATATACACGGTGGACCGGGCCACAACCAGTAAAACCTTCTGTTTTTGTTACTTGACCTACGGTAGCCGGACCGCAAACCGGACGGATTCCCTACACCAAACAGTCACGGGCTAGTTGGGAACGTTGACTGGGGAGAATCCCTTACTATTGTTGCCTGCGATTTTCCAGGCATCAACACACTCATATGTTTCTATGTTAGTTATTTCACAAATACCCCCTATCTTCCCTATGTACATACTTCACACTCCATATACCCTCACCTGACTTAGGTAAATTAAGCTCGACATGTTAATTTAGGGTCTCACATGTAAAAGGGTTATAAGGGTTACACCAATGTTGGACTAGATAGGTAAAAAATTTTAATTGATGAGTTACTTAGGTAAAGTGTGTTTGTAATGTACATCTTGTGTATTATTATCATGGTTGATTCACGTTGCCTAAGTTTTGATCTTGGTTTATTATTATTTCACTAGAGGGGATTTATTATGCATGTGCTTTGATGATTGGACTTTATTGATTGCTATTAGGCATTACTTGATGAGGCGCTACACTTGGACGACACTTTATGCTATGTTTCCTATCTAGGAAGAGGGGCCAACAGTCGACCCCTTTCCTCATGATGGGAACCCTTACTACTTGGCACATGTGGATGATTTAGAGCATTTTTCCTAGATGTTGAGCCTTGGATGTCACTATTGGACCATTTCTTCACAACTTATGCCATTTGGAGCTGGATCGTTGGGATTTATTGAGCCTTCATGCTACACATGTGAGTCATTTGAGAAGGTCATTAAGGTTTATTTGAGCTGCTATGCCATACGTATGAGGTCGTTTGGGCTTCTTATGCTTGCATGGACCTTATTCCACCTCTTGGAGTCTAGGCGTTAGCATCTTGGCCCTCTACTTGAGCTTATTTGTCCACACATATGGGTTTCCTCCTTGGCTTTGGCACTTATTGAGGGTTTTGACCATGATTTGTTGGAGAACCCTGGGCTATTGGGGCTTATTGTTGAAGTTTGAACCACTATTGTTGAGGCCACCCTCCTTTTTGGGATGGTTTCGTGGTTTGGATGATACTTGGATGGTATTCCACTCATGGTATTGAGGAGCACCCCGCCTCTTGGACCATTATTTGGTACTACTTGCTCATACTTGGACCATTTTTGCTAGAGTGCCCTTCTTCATTAACGATATTGTTAGGATTTTAGCATTATTTTATCATTTTGGAGTATTCCTAGACTAGATCTAGGGTTTTGGACATGATATTATTATTTTATTGTACTAAAGTTGAGTTTTTCTCCTATATCTCATTTCCGTTTGTTGTTGATCTTGGAGAGTAATACTACCATACTTTTCTAATCGTTGGCTCTTGTTTCTTGGTGTCTTCATGGTGAGCTCAACTTGGTGTTTGTAATTGAGGTAATTGTTGTCACATATATAGTAGTTGGGCGGCTACTTTAGTTCCTAAGCAGTACTTTGAGCCAATCCTTTACTATGAGATCAGCAGATGGTGAGCCATCAGTTGATGATCTCCCACTTTCAGCAGATCCAGATTATCCAAATTGACCAGTTCTACGCTATGACTGAGCCTCGTGACCCCAAATTCGAAGACTGAGTTAGCCATTATTTCATGACCCAAAGCAGAGATTATTACAGTGCCCATTATATGTAGCAGCAGCAGTTGTTCCAATAATCTTCAGCATGGTTTCAGATCCAATGTAGGTATATGACCCAAGTGATATTAAGGTTTGTGCATATGGATTTTGATGTTGTTATGTTATCTATTTTAGCAGTGTGACTTGGTTGATATTGATTATATGTTTTACTTTATCTATTGTATACTCATTGGCCTTGCCCTATTCCAAGTATGGATTTGGTCATTTTCCTTTAGGGACATAGCTTGCTAGTCTTGGCACCGTCTCCATTGTCTTCGTCCATCCGTTGCCTTCCCTTGTTGTTGGTTAACCTTGACTTGTGACTTGACTAGTGACATCTGGGATCTCCCCCACCTTCACCTCTATGTTGGAATAGGTCTCCATGTATAAATTGTGTCTCGATGTTGGTTTATATGATGTTTGTCACAGGGAATGTTTGCCTCTAGATCTTGAACACAAGTAGTCCTACCAAAGAAGTGTTTTTAGACACTAAGGCATCGGAGCTTAAAGTTATTCTAAATGGATGCCCTGCCAACAAAATAAAAGTGTCTCCAAACACTACTGCAAATAAAAGTAAAACTAGCCAGTTGCCAAGAGATGAGCACTCATCCATTGTATGGTGTAAGGCTCATTTACCCCACAGGGTATCAGGGTGACGCAAGCCCCTCAAGGTTGAGCCTTAGTCATTTTCTGGAAGCCCAAAAGGCTTTCCAGGGCACCTGCTCGTAGAGGCTGGCAAGTTAGTAATAAGAAATAAAGTTGATGGCTAGAGGATGAGCACTCATTCTTTGTATAATGTACGGATCATTTGTCCCCACATGGAAACATGGAGAGACTAGCCCCAAAAGGTTATGTCTTTGTCATTTTCTGGAAGCCCAAAAGGATTACCAAGGCACCTTCCTTTAAATGTTAACTAGTGTAATAATGTTGTGCAAATTAAGTATAAAAGGTTGCTTTTATAAAGTCTAGTGGAGCCTTCTCATTATTCCACCCATTTGTGAGACACTGCCATTCCCTATTGTTCACCTGGTCCAACTTATGTGTTGTGTGGATCCCCTTGTCCTTTAGCCCAAGTGCTTATAGTGTCAAGTTATCAATTCATCCCCTTGGCCTTACCTGGTTTTTAGTTCCCTTCACCCTTGACTAGCAAAATGGATAAATGTATTAATGAGTATACACTGGAGATTCTTGTTTAAAGCAGCTAATCATTTTTATTTAGATTATTATATATATATTGTGCTTATACTTACCAACAAAATCTAATTGTACTTAAGTCTCAATGCTAGCATAGATATTGAGCATGCATGTCCATTTTGTGCTTTGCAGTATCAGAGTTTAGCACTTGGGTCATCATTTGATCAATCTTGACCTAGTCAACCCAGTGTTGACCAAGACAAGAGCAGGGTCCAGGATGAGTTTTAGAACGATGGTTATGGATGATGATTATTTATGGTCTACAAGTGTCCATTAAACATATTCATGCTTCAGATGGTGATTTTCTATGATGGTTTGTATTATTTTTATGATTATCAGCATTTACAGGCTTTATTATTATTATGGTTCTGACATGGATGGGGCCTCTAATGTACCTTTGTGATGGACATATTGTGTCTGAGTACTCATTCTTAGTTGATTTGGACATTTTGAGTCCATTAGTGTATCTGGTTTTCAGTTTCGAGCAGTTACAGGATAGATATGGGTCTCTTGGGCGTTTTGCAGCAGATTTGACATGGGAAAATGAAAATAAAACACAATGTGGAGAACAATTAGATCTCCTAGGGTGCCAGAGGGAATCTTGGGGTGTAGCCAGTCGATTGTACCATACTACCATGGTGCCAGATCCATCAATGCAGTCATTTGGCTTCAATTTTTGGTCCCTTGTGAAATATTGGTTGTTTTATTTTCCCAAGGAAGCATTTTAATGATAAAAAATGGCTTATGAAGAAATTGATTGGGGCAATTGAGGGAAAGGAATGGCATGAAATTGATCTGAGGCACAGTGTTTATGTCACATTCATCATCCGACATCAGCTCCACTTCACTTGGGGTCCACATTTCCTTGATTTTCTCAGAATGAGGGCATTTTGATGTATTATTGAGGGAGACGTCCTAGTGATTTTTATCACTCTTGATATTATTTGCCACCACACCTTGTTGATGTGCCATGGGGACATGTTAGTGAATGATGTTATAACCTCCTAGCCCCACCATGTGTTACTTTGTGGTTATTTGTCATATTTTATGTGGTGCACCCCCTCATCGGGCAATTTTAGTGATGTGCCCCCTTCTATTTTTGAGTTGATCCGTGTATGATGTATCCGACTAATCTTAGTCGTAGATTAGGATGATATTATCTTTTGATCTTGACCGTTGATCCTTTTGGATCTAGGTTTTATGTACCTGAGAGATCTATATATTGAGAGGCTCTCTCATTTGTAAAGGGACTTATGCTCTTGAGCTCTTGGAATAATAAAATATTTTGCAAAACCCATGGAAGCTTTGTCGAAAATCTTGTGTGGAGATTGCAAAGTCTTATTCTCTCTAGCATTCTTGCAAATCTATGTATTTCTAATATTTTTTTGCAGGTTGCCATCCACATTGTGAAGGAAGCAATTTGGGTAGGGACGTTATTGGTTCAGGGAGTATCTTTATTATGTCTTGCGACCATCTTGATGTTCTTTGATTCATCTTTCTTCGTCATTTCATCTATCTTTTTGCAAATTGATTCTCATTGAAGATCTCTTTTGCAGGAGGGAGCGCTTGGCATCTTGGAGGGATTAGCGATTTCACTTGGAGAGACATAGAAAACGCTCGTAATTGACCGGAGAGGCAAGATCATCGTCACACAAGGTTAGTAGCAAGTATTTCCAGGTACCTTTGCATTTGTTTTATTTTTCTTGGGCTTAATCCAATTCTCACCATAAAACCCTCTTTATTCAAACCCTTGTTTTGTAGATCTGATAGATAAGGTGAGTTTTTTATGACAGCCATCAAAACCCACTTGGAGATTGTTGAATAAATCCTAGATCTCAAATTTCACATAAATCAGACCCCATTTACCTCGAGATCTAGCACTAGTCTCTCTAGGTGGGGGGGCGCCCCCTCGTGGCCCCCTCTGGGTGAGTGGCCAAATCTTCAGATCTATCAGTTGGGTATGCTTGAACCCACTTGATTTTCATAGAACTATCCTTCAAGTGTCTCGATCTAGTCACTCCTTGCCCCAATCTACTTTTTTGGGTCCACCATGTCCACTTTTGCATAAACCCTAAGTGGGTCCCATTAGGATTTCCATTTGTGTGGCTAGATCTTTTCAGATCTATCAGTTGGGTATGCTTGAACCCACTTGATTTTCACAGATCTATCCGCAAGCATCCTGATCTAGTCATTTCATACCCTGATCTACCTTTTTGGGTCCACTTCGTTTACTTTTGCATAAAATCCTATGTGGGTCATTTAGGTTTCTCTTGTATGTGGCTAGATCTTTCTAGATCTACCTTGCTTAACTCATTGTGGTATTTTCCTTATCAAGTTGGGTCATCTTCCATATTCTATAAACCTCCCCAACTTCACTTTAACTCCTATACCACATCTATTTCCTAGATCTAGACTACCCCACTCATTATCTCTCTCTTCTATCCATTGCTTACCCTTAGGAGTGTCTTGAGTAGGTTTGCTAGCCCTTTTAGGCTAGTAGGGTCTCCCCCTTGGTCATTCTCCAAATTGATCTAAAGCAACAAGAGCCCGTCTGGTGTGACAACTACCCTTCATCTGTAGTGGACGAGGCCCTTGCTGTGTCACCGGTTAGCTACCTCACCTCTATCGTCCTAAATGGGACACCTTTAGTGGGTAGCTACACATCGTGTGATAACGGTAACTTGTCTACTTTTGTTTATCATTGTCATTCATGTTTGCTAGTCCATTGAAGAGTAGTGTTTCTACATGGTAAATCATATGCTAGTTTGTGTTGCATGTTGAGATATGTGGCATCTTAGGAGGGGTATCCAACAAGTGGCATAGGTTGGTGTGTGAGCTAGACAAGGAGATTGAAGGTGCATGCATAACTACCCTTCTTTGGTAAATTTGGCAAGCCAAATCAATTGTTTGCAGGAGGATTTGTCATGCTATTTGTAGGGATTCTTCAGCAAGCATATTCAAAGAAGGCTCAAGTTGGAACATCTGGGACCCCATTAACCCAAGGATCTATAAGGCACTAGAAGGCATTTAAATTGCTTTTGAACTTCATTGTTTAAATCTTCGCTTCCACAATTTCATTATTAAAATGTCACCTACACCATTTGACAAGTGCTTACATTATGCACTTTCACTATTAAAATATTGCTCTTACCATTGGACTATAGTTTACACTGGCCAGTGTAATAAAGATGTACAATTCAACCTTTCTCTCCACATATTGAAGACAACGCACATCTAGGTGTATGATCCCATTTATATCATAATTAGTTTCTATCTAATGAGGTGAGACCTGGTATCAAAGAAATATAACTTTTGGGGCTGAATGTTGTAGATATCGGGCAATCTATTGTGAATGTAGCATTGGGAGTAGTGGAGCTAATCGTGGCATTCATGGGTTTGAACCTATGGTGCTTATAGTTTTTGAGATTGTGTGTTGATTTAACTTGACTTTGGCTCCGACTTGGAAGTGATTCAATAACTTGTTTATATCCAATAAAACCTTTGTTGGTCTGATGATAAGTATATGTCTTCACTTTATTGTGGGATGGGTGCTCTACAAAGGTACTAGCTTTTCTTTGTACTTGTTGCTTATGTGGAAGAGCAACTTGAAGTTCATGTGGAGAAACTGGCTTAGGAAATAAAAGAATCTTCAACAAGTAGTTGTGAGTGATATGTTAATAGGCATCATTAAGAACCCCTAATGCTATTCTAGAGGCATTAGTGCCAACCTCGAAAAGTTGCCCTGTGTTAGAAGTAAGTCTAGGTGTGAAGCATATTGGATTTTATAATTATTGGAACACCTAAAGGATATCACTATAAATTTTGATGGAATTGTGGGGAGTAAGCCCCTTAGGTTGGTCAAATACATCATTGTTTGAAAGAAGTATCATGTATGTCATGTGCCTCATTCATAGGAGTTGTTTGAGAAGTATTTTTTACCATAAGGATAGCAAGTTACTTGTGGCATTCCCAAGATTGGTGATTGAAGAGTATAAATAATATGCCCTGTTATCTTTGTGTGATGTAACTTTTGTTGCACCCATTATAGGTGGCATGACTATCCTGCACATAAGGTTGGGCAAAAGATCATAACATTCTTCATCATAATAATTCATGTTTTTTCAACATCACAATTCTTTGAAAGACTCTTGTTTTTTAATATTATATAAAATAGGCTTGGATGAGAAGAATTTGAAAAGTAGGAAATGTGGAAGATTAGTTATAACTACTTAGAATCTTGAAATTTGTCCTATTATTGTGGAGTGTTGGACCATCCTCCTCGTTATTGTTTGCCTTCAACCTTCAGAGTAATTTCAAAGTTTGCCAAGGGAAGTGATTGTTAGTAGCTCCATTTCTTGTTTTAAGGGGGACAAATACTAATTATAAGCAGTAATTAGAGAATTTTGTCAGGGTTTGTGATATACAACATTATAAACATCTTGTAGAATAGATTGGCATACAATTGCATCACTTGTCCAAAGGTTTATCAAAGACACAACCATACTTGTATGAGCTCTTCGCTATAACTAAGAGAATAGAACCTCTATGATTGTGGCCTTGAAGTTGTCCCATTATTTTATTAATGCAAATTGTTGGTGACAAGGTGGTGTAGATGCACTTGCCAAGTGTGAGCTTGGTTTCTCATACAAACTTTTCTTGCCATGATCTTTTGGTCTTCTAAGTTCTTGAAACTAAGAATTTACCTTTTCAACATTTAGAAAATCACCAATTCAATTTATAATTTTATGTCACTGCAAAGGGTGTGTTCTAGCAATCCCTTACCGGTGACATCTTTTGTTGGAACATGGTCATAATGTTGGATAGAAGATTATGTTGAAAAATTTGATTGCATTTTCATGGACACCAATGTTCTTGTGCCAATTTGTTTGAGAAAATCATTATAAGTGAATCTAAAATACCAGTTCTTCATCACAATGTCTGTGACACCTTCAATGTGCCATTTTTCTCCTATGAAATTTTATACTCGTGTAACAAAATGAGAATTTTACTAGAAGTATGGCATGTGTGTGGACAAGAACTATAAACAAAACAACAGTCAATGGGGTCGTGGTTCAACAAAGACAATGGTGGGATGCCATGGCATCAACCAAGTTTCAATTCCCTTGGAGGCGCATATAAGCAATTCGGGTTAGGTGCAAGCATTTGTGATTTTGACAAAATAGTAAACACATATCATAACAACTTAATTGCATAAAAGTGTTTGTGTTCACTAATTTGCCCATTGATAATTGTTTCACTCGCGTAAGTGAGTAGTTGGGGGCACCTAACCTCCTCGATGCAATTGCAATGCTTCTTCTTAAGCTTCAAAGGAATCATTTTCATGAAAAAAGTCATTAGTCTTGCTAACAACTTTGCAAAATAAAGTGGTTATTTTAACCACATAGATATATGTAAAATTGGAGAATTGGTTGTGATATGGATGTTTACGAACCTAAAATGTAACCTTTAGCACTTAGTAAACAATGAACATAATGATCTCGAAAAAAGTCTATCGATTTTGAGGTCTACCATCGAGTCGAAGCACTGTCACAATAATGAACCATGTTCAAAACCCAATGGCCACACCCCTACAATACCCCTACAACACTAGACTTGTGATAATATTAAGGTGCTACCAATGGCAGTCCCCATGCAAATGTAGTCCTTTTGTGAATGAAGCCTACATGTGAATCTTGGGTTGATTTGATGGGATGTATACCCTTTGGTTGTGGCTTTGTGCCCAAAGGTCTTCATATGTAAAGTTGATCTCCTAAGGAGTTGTGTATCCTCTCTGTGAAAGAAAATACATCTACATGGGAAAAAAGGGATGCCAAGAGCTACACTAATTTTGGTTATGCTATGTACTCTATGTACCAAAAGGCTTTGCCAATCTAGAAGATAGCTTTGGGGTATAAGGCCAAAAGTTGAGGCAATAGCATTCAATACTAACATTGCTGAGAGGTGCCCATGTGTTAAATTGTGTCCATCGCTTGTGATTGTTTTCTTTGTGATCTTTTTTAGTTGCAAGAACATCTCTTGTTGCAGATTTGGTTATAGTTTAGTATGAATATCCTATTTAGCCAATTCATGCTAAGGGTAATTCTTTTTAATATTAATTGAATTAATGTTACATATGAATCCTGTCAAACTCAAACAGCTTATCATCCAAGATTATATGCCCATCGAGGTTTGAACTTAGATCATTAAAATCATGGCAAAACCCTATCCCAAACCACTATACTATAACCCCTGGTTTAGAACAGACTAATTTATCGCTGCATAGCCTATACGTTTGACGATTTCCTACTTTTCGTACAGCATTTTTTGGCACAATCTAGACAGAATCCGGCAAAATTTGAAAAAAAAATACTCAAAGAACAGCGTTTAACTTGCATAATATGGGTTCCCTGGGGTATTCAAGAGTGCCTCAATGCATTTATGCATTCAGAAGCACAATTTGAACAGCACAAAATTCAAATTTATTAAAAATTTAATTGCCAGATTCCAGTCAAAAACTCACCGGATTGGGCAAAACCGTTGATTTTTTTAGACTTGTCCAATTTATCACATTAGGGCTTGTCCAGTTTATAACAATAAGGCCAAATTCAGCTCAATAAGTATGTGTATACACTTGAGTAAAAAGGCAATATATAATCTCTGAACTTTGTGGGGATTCTTAAATGGAAATACAAGTAAAATTACACAGTACAAATCATACAATATACATAAAAGAGATATAAACGTTATACCCCATACCTTACACGGTAAAAACGCATAATTAAAGGAAAATACTTGAAATTTTATCATGAACGGCGGACCGCCTCGATGTGGGCTTGCAGAGCAGCCATGTCTTCCTTAGTTGGAGGTTTCTCATTGTATTTAATTGATCTATGAACGTCATATGTGGTTGAAGCAACCACCAATAGACTGTTAACAGAAAACAATATCGATTATAAGTTATTAAAAATTCAAATTTATTTATTTTTTAAAACCTTTATCAGCGTACCCAGCAGCCGCAAGAACAATTTGTCGAGGATGGATGGATTTGCCGAACAGCTTCATAGTGTTTTCCCCAGATTGTCGCAGAGTTCTGCCAAATATGGAGGAATTCGTGGAAGCTCCCGCCGTTGCAGCCGAATGCGACGGTGGTGGACGGGGCCGGAAAATGTTCGGGGCACCGTGGCCTCCGATTATCAAGAAGTACGGACTCTATATTGATCGTGTAAGCTTTGGCATTTTCTGGTTAATTGAATCTGTCCGGGGGGTTTAAATAGCAGTGGAGTTAGAGTGTGGCAACTTCCTCCGCATCTGATACTCATAATTCAGTCAAGATCATTTTTATAATTACTTTAAACATGATGGTCATAATTCATTCAAGATCTTTTTTATACATGATAGAGATTTTTTTTTTTTAAAGAAGATCTCTAATTATTAGTTTTTTTGAGATGAAAAAATCTTGACTTTGATATTCATATGTGAATTAAAGGTATCAAAATGAGCCTCCTATAATGGGTTGTTAAAAGAGTTACAGCACTATAGAAATGTCGATATGAACCAAAACAAAATTGCCAAAGTCATACATGGTTACATGATCTTAGAATAGGGCAAGGAAATGCTACAAAATGATCAGAGTGTTCATTGTTTGACGCATAAATCAGCCAATACCAGGAGCACAAAGAGAGACCAGGAAGTTGATCCAGAGCTACCCACCCGCCATGCTAAAAAAGGTTACATTTTACTAGAAAGCATGGGATTGAGGTTACATGTTACTAGAAAGTACGTGATCTTATTGAAGGTAGTATCGTCAATGACTGCAAGAGGTATCGACTTTTTTTTTAGATATTATTTACATTAAAACCACTTTTTGGTCCTAGAGTAAGACTTCAAAACTATTTTTTATTAGTTAAAAGCATGTCTTTTTTTATGTACGAAAATAGGGTAACAGCGAAAGGCTCATAGGCATCTAGTAGGAGTAGAAATTGCCCTTGTATACCATTAGTGGGCCATTTTCCTTGAATACGGTGATGAGTCAACCCACATTTGCCCCTTATAGACCACTAGTGGATCATTTTTCTTGAATACGGTGATGAGCCTACCCACATTCGCAAATAGTAGCCATAGATGGTTGTCCTCGCCTCTAGTTGATCACTGAATTGTGATAGGTTTTGCCACCTTCGGAAAAAATTAATAATAATAATAAATAAATAAATTGATAGATAGATAGATTTTGTTAAATTGTCCAATATTGTATATTGTATGAGATGGTAGATGTATTGTTGGAATATAATCCGTCAGGATTATACGTTATTGTAAATATTAGGAATATGAAGAGACTCTCGGATGTGTGATCCCAAGAGTCATCATAGATGTATAAATAAAGGCATTCTATGGAGTAATAATATGAATTTGGGAGTTATTTCACCTGACAGTGGTATCAGAGCTCCATAACTCCTGCCTGCATGCCTGCCAGTCTGCCTGCCATAACTCCTGGCTACATTTTAGTCCTGGCAGTTTGCCTGCCAAACCTCTGATCTAACCTTTGTCGTATTTCAAGCTGCCTGCCCATCGCCAGTCTGCCATATGCGTTCTCATGCATGGTCCAATCTCGGTTGAGGAAAGTTTGAGAGTTCTGTTGAGTGTATTCTTTACCATGCTGTGCATTGAGGTATAGAACGATATTATTAACCCTAATCCTTTCTGAACCGTTTTCTGCTGTAAATACTCCGACTGGTGCGAACGAGGGTTTAGATCCACCAGATCCTCATTCTCCTTCGTCTTTGTCTTTGTAGTCGGCCTCCCGCTCATTTTCTCTACTCTTAATAATCTTCTTCATAGACTGTAAATGAACCGTCGCACAGAAGAATTTGGAAAGTAAAGCTCTCGTTCCCTAATCCTTTCACGCCGAAGTTTTGTGCCGTGACCTCTCATCTCACTGCCGTGGAGTTACCTGCGTGTAGTATTGCTGCGACCTCTCATCTCACTGCGAGTTAAATTCGTGACTCTCTGTGACTTGGAAGACTCCATTCTTGGTGTGTGCCATCCAAATGCTTGCTACGTGAACTATTGCTAGCTACATGGACTCTATCTGCAGAGCGTGGACTCTTCTAATTGAGCGTGGACTGCATTCTCTCTTTATGCTAGTGTCGAGACCTTCTCCACATGCGGTCGATTTCCTTTTGTGTTGTGGTCTGTAAACTATCCTAGAGGGTCGTAAACCATTCATTCTTACATTTGCGTGGAGTTGTAATATACCAAGGCTGAGTAATTTGGAGAGGAAACATTATGGCAACGTATTGCAAAGATGAACCAGACACTTGCTACTTGAAGACGATGAGGATTTGAGGAAGTATTTGAAAAGGCTGAGATTTTGTTGAAGACTGCCGCCGTAACGAGTCTTATTTTTCCTAGTGTAAGTTCGTTGAAGTTCGGTCACTGAAGATTGCTGCAGTGAAGATTCATGCCTTTTCTCAAACTGCATGAAGGTAATAAGTTGCATAATTTTTTATGTATTGCCTGTGACCGTAGGGAATCAAAAAAAAAAACCCCTAATTTCTGTCATAATTCCAAGTGTGGAGTTCTTCTGGGAAAGTTCTCAAATAATTTTTGTAGACCATGAAGACTGCGACCTACTCCTTTGCGTTGGTTTGAAAGCCATTGAAAGCATATTTAAAGTTGGTAGTGTAGGCTTGAGAGGATTAAGTTTGTATTTCAAAGTTTGTATGACAATAGCAGAGACATTGACATTGTTGTAAAGCTTGAGGAAGGTGGCAAAGACTTAGACCTGCACCTTTACTCTTTCTTCTTTTTCTCCTATTGTTTTAGTTGCAAGATTCAATCACAGAAGATTCAATCTATAGCATCTATAGTTGGTGCCACTCTCACTGGCAAAGACACTTATCCAGAATGGTGGAGGAAGATCAAATCTGCCTTCATCTACAATGACCTTTGGGACGGTATTTGCGAAGGCACCACAATAGAGACAGAAGCTGGAGGGCCCATAACCAAAGACCTAGGACCTCCAGAATCCGAGAAAGAGAAGGCCATTTGGAAAACAAAAGACAAGAAAGCTTTAGCGGTAATCACTGCCATAGTCAGTGAAGAGATGAGCCAGCACATATTGCCTGCAAAGTCATGTTTTGAAGCACTAAAAACGTTAAAAGATCTGTATGATTCACACTCTGAAATGGAAGTTATTCAACTAATGCTAAAACTATTCAGTTTAGAAGTAAAAGACAATGATCCCATGTTACTTGCCTCTGAAATCAAAGCTATCATGCACAAGATTCGAGCCACTGGTATGAAACCAGATCTTCCCCTTGCAGCATTTGTAAAATCTTTGTATCCTTCTCACTCCAACTATCTTGAGTCGTTGCAAGCAAGTGACAAGTTCAAATCACTAACATTTCACACCCTGGTAGAGAAGATAGCTGACAGAGAGAAAGCTTTTGGTAAGAAGACAACCGAGCATTATGGAGAATCACTTTGCTTTGCTCAAAAAGCAAAGAACCACACCAAAGACCAATCCAAAGATCATCCCGAAGGAGAAAGCAGCAAGAGAGGCAGAGGAAGAAGAAACTTCAGAGGTAGAGGAGGCAGAAACAACTCCAACAAAAGATCAGATTTGAAGTGCAAGCATTGTGGAAAGATTGGACACACAGCAGATCAGTGTTGGGCTTCGTGGGACTCCATCAAAGACAGACATAACCAGAAGAAAGATGACAATAAGAACCAAGATGCTAGTAAATCTTCAGATTCTGCTCATTGTATTGTTGCACATTGTAATCTTGGTATTAATGAAATCACTTCACTTTCATCTTACACAGATTGTTGGCTACTTGATACTGGTGCAACATCACACATGACTTTTAGAAAAGACTGTTTTGAAGAACTTAATGAAACAATAAATGGCATAGTTTACTTTGCAGATAAGTCAAGTCTTAAACCAAAGGGAATGGGCACCATTCGGTTGAAGATGCCTGGATTCCCTGATTTCTTGTTGAAGAATGTTCTTTATCTTCTAGAGTTGTAGAGAAACCTGTTGTCCTTGGTGCAGATTCGACAGCAAGGCCATTCCATCCACATGTTTGATGGAATCGTAGAAATAAGAAAGTCCTCTGACAACCAAGTCATCATGACTGGATACGAAGATGGGAAGCTGCTGAAGCTAAAGGGTTCATCTGCAAGGGTTCAGAACTATGCCTACCTCTCTCAGCATGGAGAAGGTAATTTGTCATCAAGTTTATTGTGGCATGCAAGATTTGGTCATTTGAATTATAATAGTCTTCGTTTTTTGAGAAAGAATGGTGTATTTGGTTTGCCCACCATTCCCAAAGAGAAGAGCAAATGTGATGCATGTATATTAGGGAAACACAGTAAGCCGCCATTCCATGAATCTAATTTCAGAGCAAGTAGGAAATTAGAATTAGTGCATTCTGATTTGTGTGGCCCAATGCCAACTCCTTCTGCCAATGGGAATAAGTATTTTATGACCTTTGTTGATGACTACTCAAGAATGTGCTGGATTTACTCATTAAAGACAAAATCAAAAGCATTTCAAACATCCAAGGACTTTCATGCATTGATAGAAAAACAAGCACAATCTAAAATTGGTACACTTCGTACCGACAATGGGAAAGAATACACTTCAAATGCTTTTGAAGATTATCTTCGCCAACATGGAATTGCACATTAGACTACAGTTCCCTACAGTCCTCAACAAAACGGTGTAGAAGAAAGAATGAACAGAACCATAATGAATATGGTACGATCAATGATGTTTTTTAAGAATGTAAAACTAATGTTTTGGGGTGATGCAGTGAAATCTGCAGCCTATTTGAGAAACATAAGTCCCTTAAATGCTCTTGATAACAAGACTCCACATGAAATGTGGTTTGGCCATCTCCCTTCAGTCAGGCATCTCAGAGTTTTTGGTTCCACCTGTTATGCCTTGATTCCAAAGGATCAAAGAAACAAGCTTGGTGCTCAAAGCAGAAAATGCATTTTCCTGGGGTACGAAGAAAACTCCAAGGCATACCGTCTGTATGATGAGGTAAACAAGAAGTTTGTTATTTCCAGAGATGTCATTTTTCTTGAGACTAATAAAAATGACCAGTCCATTGAGAAACAACTTGAGC
>LPNX010160748.1:0-33640 GCA_001517045.1 Pseudotsuga menziesii | reverse complement strand
TTGAAGGGGACTCAAGACGTTGGACTCAAGTACTCTAAGGTGGATGACTTCAAACTTATTGGGTACTCAAACTCAGATTTTGATGGCGATAAGGAGACATGAGTATCAACTTTTGGATACACTATGAGTCTTGGATCAGTAGTTGTCTCATGGAGATCACGTAAACAGTTAGTTCCGGCAGATTCAACAACAGAAGTAGAATATGTGGTTGCAGCTGAAGCAACGAAATAAATAGTATGGCTCAGGAAGATACTTGAAGATTTGCAAGAAAAACAAGAGAACTCCACTCCATTATTGATCGACAATACTTCTGCAATCAAGCTGACTAAGAATCCCAGATTCCATGATCGAACCAAACACATCAACACAAAGTATCATTTGATTCGACATCATGTAGAGGCCAAGACAGTCCATCTTCGACATTGTTCCACAAATGATCAAGTTGCAGACATCTTCACCAAAGCGCTTGGACGAGAAAAGTTTGAAAGATTCAGAAACATGCTCGGACTTACTAACACCCCTTCGGATTAAGGGGGGGATTGTTGGAATATAATCCGTCAGGATTATACGTTAATGTAAATATTAGGAATATGAAGAGACTCTCGGATGTGTGATCCCAAGAGTCATCATAGATGTATAAATAAAGGCATTCTATGGAGGAATGATATGAATTCGGGAGTTATTTCACCTGACATGTATGAAGAATTCATGTGAATTTAGTATGTTTTCCAAATCTTTGGAGATTGCAGAGGAGATGACAATAATTCATTTCCATATTCTTTTAAGATATTTGTTTAAGGAGTTCTATGATAGTTCAGTATTTTTTTTTAGAGTTTTGGAGATTGAGGAGATGGTAGCACTTCATTTCCATATCCTTAGAAAATATTTATTGATTATTAATTTATATGAAGAAACTCTATGGGAATCTAGGCTTTTTTTTAAGATTATGGCTTGCACCCTTAGTATTGTAATGTTAGTCCTTAACCTTGGAACTTGCATCCTTAGTATTAGGGTGAGGGATGATGTTATCACATCAACCTAAGGACTTCCACCCCAATCCTTGGTTCTAAGACTTGCATCCTTAATACATGAATGAGGGATGATCTTGTTAGAGGAACCTAGAGGCTTGCATAGATTGAAAAAAAAAACTAGGGGCTTGCACCCAAAAACGAGGGTTGGGGAAAAAGAAAGAGTAAAGTATTACTACCCCAAGGCAAGCTTCATGATTGTGAAACCTTTTGGTGCAGATAACCTTATAAAACATATATGTCTAACCATTGTTATGATTGTGGGATTATTCCCAATAAATTTCAACTTTGGGATATACATTCATGTCACTCTTGGAACTTGCGCCCCAAACTCAATTTCCATATTAAGATGCACGTGAGATTATTCACATCACACACAATTAGAAGGAGAGTTTACAAAGTATGAAATCCCAGTTGTGGATGTTAATCAAAGGATATGCCAATGTAGTTGTGGACTTGCAATAATTATGGACATCACATAGATGCGAAAGCTCCTTTGGATGTAACTACATGAGATGTTTTTGAGCCTTACGTTTCGGGTGAACTTTTCAACTTTTTCACTTATCCTCAAAAGCACGACAAACATATCAAAAATCAATGATGCAAATATTTTTTGATAACATACTAAGTCAAAGTGAAAGGGGGGAAAATAAATCAAAATTTGCAACATAACGTTACTTACTTTTAACCCTACTTAATATTGTGCTAAGAGTATTTTCATCCTTTTTAATATTTTCAATGTGTGTTCGAGGATGCGTGAAGTGTTAACCCAAAACGTTAGGGTAAAAATTATTTCACTTTTCTACATCAAAAGACTTTAACAATATTTCTAGTTGAGAAATGTTAAATTCAAATATATCACATAGATAACAACCACAAAAGAAGTCAAATTTCGATAGAGCAAATGGTCGAGAGGGGTTTAGTTTGCTTGGCGGCCCAGGATCAAAACCCGCTACTCCTGGAAGGCGACATTTAAATCCAACCATGCTAAGGGTTGGTGCGGCCAAACCGAGTGCGATCCCCGGGTGATTTTGACGGCTTAGATGCCCCTGGATCGTGGTTTATCAGACCAAAGGTTCGCCCAACAAGTCACAGGGCACTTAACCAACAAAAAAAAACAACCACAAAAGAAGAGAGGGCTAGTAACATCAACCCATCCACTTGCACACTACAACTAACTTCAAAATTATCAAAGCTTTTGGTAGAATGAAAGAATAATATTAATGTAAAAATTTTGACATATGGATGTCATTATAATAACAATATATAATTATGAAAATTGCATAAATAATAACAACCATGATGTAAAGAGAGCCTACATGGTGTAACTCTAGATATTAGTAGCATGGCAAGAGAGGTAAATATTGTGAATATAAATATTGGTATATAAATTAAGCTATGTTATTTATGCCTTGTATTTTCTTATGGTAAACTACAAAAGATGCATAGAGACTATCTATGTATATATATGTATATATTTTTGTAATATAGTGACTATTTTTCAATGCATTAAAAAAAAGTCATGGGATGTATGCATTTGCAAAATTCATGTAAGAAATAAATTTATCGCTTAGTTATTGGAGAAATATATATCGAAGAAAGACAATTGCTCAGTTATGAGAGAAACAAATGTCAAAGAAAGAAACTATATAAACTTCATCTCGGGAAGATGGGCACTGTTGATCACTTTTTCCTAAAAGGGAGGAAGATCAACAACAAGGGTAAGCTTTGTGGGGAACAAAAGGAACCCTCCTTCATTTTTATAGAGGTGGTAGTCATCTTTGCTCTTTGAAACCGATTCAAATAATTATATGAACTCGTATCTTCAAAGAGAGGCTTGCATTAAATTGAAGCAACAGATGAAATGCAACAAATGTATGCTACTCACACAAGTTCTACCACCAACATTAAACTCGCCAACATACAAATAATGGATGGTTAACTAGGAGAAAACCAAATAGATATGTGTTGCTTTTCTTTTCTAATTACTTTAAAACTGGATGGTAAAGAGAGTGACATAGCTTTAACATAATGAAAATTACTTAATCCAAAATACATCTTGATCCTAGTGCTTTGAGTAAGTTAAAGAGGTTTCCAAGATCATCCTAGGAGAATTAAAACGAAAAGATGAAAGATGTTTCAAGAAAAGCTTTGCAATATTGTATCATTAATATCAAATAAGTTTGTAAAGGAGATATGTTCTTAAAGCTTATCATTCATAATGAAAGCATAAGCCATAAAACAATGTACTCTTGGAATAGCTTCTGAGGAGTTTACAAATGATGGATCCCCAATTTTTAAACATTTAAAAAATGCTTGAAATAAATTTTTTCCCCTATGGCATTACAAAACAGTTATACTAGCTAAAATAAACGATAAACAAAGCATGCGCCCTCATGGCTAAGGATGAGATTCCTGCAAATCTTAAGTAAGTATGAAATAGATGTAGAAAAAGTGAGAAAAAACAGTGGTTGGCTTCAATGGTCGTGAGACTCACACAAGTTGGAAGAGAAAGGATTGTGAGAATAAAAGTGATAGGGAGAGATTCAAGGGATTCACTTACAAAAATGGAAGCAATTTTTTTTTGTCTTGGATATGAAGCCATTGAATATCCTTGAATGCCTTTTATATAATGCTTCCTCTATCCTCTTGGCAATTGTGTTGGGAGTTAGGGTTTTTGCCCCTTCAAACTCCTCCCGTACTTTTCCTTTAATGAAATAATATTTTTGTTACTCAATTAATGTTTTTATAAATTGACCCTTGGTAATTGTGCACTCAAAAAATTGTTCTCTCAATTGAGGCCCACTTCATTTCTTCATCAATTTTGTTTAATAAATGTAACATTTCCCAAAATATTTAAATGTCACATGCCTAAAATAGTCATGGTTGTGTTTTAATTTTTCATGCATGATAATGGGCATATCACTTTAGGAAACCTCTCCGATGACATTCTTCATGTCTTCAACTCTCCAACAAGATCTTGTTTGTGCAATTGGATGTATGTAGCTCAAGTTACGAGCTTAGGGAATCAAGGTTCCAAATCAAGCTCAACTTATGGTAGTAGAACATACCCAACTATATTTTGTATTTCTAAGTAAACTCTTGTCATATACAGTGCTTAAAATCATACACAAGTTGTTCTTCATCTCCTCAACTTTCCCATGATTTCTCGTTTGCTCAATTCCAACGCCAGGAGCTCAAGTTATGAAGGCTAGAAGGTGGTGACTTAGCAACCATTGCTTTGCCTTCTTTTGCCACTAATTTACAAATTCCATCCTATTAATCCCACATGCACGAGAAGATGGAAATGTGAACTATTTATAATGAAAAAGGTTTTTCCTTCATATTCAAGTTTGAAGGTAGAGAGAACCATGGATCCCTACATTGAGATTTCCCAACGTAACTTTTAGTCACCCAATCATTGCCTAGTCAACATGCTATGTCACTGCCCAATCACCATTGTCGAACCATGTCTACCAAGTGTCATAATGGCATACGCCCACCTGCGTGCCAAATGTCATGTTGTTGGTCAGGTGTTGCACATCACATTAAAGTAGGTTGGAGTTGCATTAGGAAGAGCCTAGTCAACATGTTATGTCACTGCCCAATCACCATTGTTGAACCATGCCTACCAAGTGTTATCACCTAGTCATTTCCTAGTCAACATGATATGTCACTACCCATTCACCATTGTTGAACCATGCCTACCAAGTGTCAAAATGCCATAGGCCCAACTGCTTGTCATGTGTCATGTTGTTGGTTGGGTGTTGCACATGTCACATTGTAGTAGGTTGGAGTTGCATTGGGAAGAGCATATTCAACTATGTCATTGCCTAAATACCATTATTGAACCATGCTTACCAAGTGTCATTATCATGTCATTGCCTAGTTAACATGTTATGCCACTGCTCAGTTACCATTGTTGAACCATGCATACCAAGTGTCATAATGTCATAAGTTTTCCTACTTCCCACATGTCATGATGTTGGTTGGGTGTTGCACATGTCGCATTGTAGTAGGATGGAATTACATTGGGAAAAGCCTAGTCAATATGCTATGTCTCTACCCAACCACCATTGTTGAACCATGCTTACCAAGTGTCATCATGTCATAGGCCCATTGGATTACCATGTGTTGTGTTGTTGTTTGGGGGTTCTAAGTGTCACATTGTAGTAGGTTGGAGTTGCATTGGGAAGAGTGGAAGGTAAATGGGATAGGTCACCCAATTACCATGCCACAACATTACTAGTCACCATGTCTACCAAGTGTCATCATGCTAAAGCCCTGCTTACTTGCCACATGCCATCCTCTAGTTAGGGGTGGTGGCTAGAGTTGCATTCAAAAGCATTTTCCACATGTTACGTTGTGGTGGGATAGAGTTGCATTAGGAAGAATGTGCCACGTGTTACGATGTGGTGGGATAGAGTTGCATTGGGAAGAATGTGTCATGCAACACGTTGTGGTAGGTTATAGTTTCATTGGGAACAGTGTGCCATGTGCCACATTATGGTAGGCTAGAGTTTCATTGGGAAGAGTGTGCCACATGTCACACTATGGTAGACTAGAGTTGTATTGGGAAGAGTCTACCATGTGTCACATTGTGGTAGGCTAGAGTTGCATTAGGAAGAGTGCATGGTAAATGGAGAAAAAGACTTTAGATATATGGATGTGGAGGTTGAAGCTTGGGGTAGTCTAGAGTTGGAGGGGAGTGAGAAGTGGCTTTTCTCCTTTGCATTCCTAATTATAGATAGATGTGAAAGTGGAAATATAAGGGTTTCAATTTTTTTTTTCCTCCCATTGAATTACTTCGGATTTGATAACTTTCAACTTATAAACCAATTGTTGCATAGTTGAACCATCTATAAACTAAGACAAAGCACTACAATTTACTCTAACCAAACCTTTGAATTTCTCTTATTCATTCCATGTGTGATTAAACTTATATGGATAATTAACCTACTAGTGTCGCATCCATTTGAAGAAATATAGGCATATGATATGAAATACCTATATTTGAAATCCATGATCTAAAACTGGCCACATAACCATATAAGTTTTCAGCTATCAAAAACCTATCCAAATGCTTAGCCACCCTAAAAGAGCTCACTCTTCCATTCCTCCATGTAGAAAGAAATGGAGAAGGAATAACATCAATAAGATTGGGATATTGAAATACACGATTGAAAAGATATGACAAAGGATACAATCTAGGCCTTTCACCCCAAACCTCCATTGCAAACAAATAGAGGTTAAGATCCCCACCAAAAATCAAATAAGGACCCTTTAAATTCTACCATCAACCACCTCATCCCCAAAATCCTTCCTCCCACCATAAGGGCCATAACAATTTACCACCTTTGCTTGATGGTCAAGATCCTTTACATTACCTTCCAAAAGTATCCCAACACAAGACAAATAAGGGTTGAAATTAGCGACCCCGGGGTTCCAAGCATAAAGTAAACCCACGGATTTCCCATGAGCATCTAGAGAACAACACTCCCAATCAAGAAACAATTTTAAAAAGACTTCCATTTCTATAGAACTAAACACCATCATTTCTTATATAGGTACCCGCATCAAGCTTAGGAACTTCGAACAACCTTTTGAGGGCATTATACTTGGGAGTCCTCCCTACTCCCTGAATGTTAAAAGGCATATTTATCATTTAAGAAAGTCCTTAAAGGGCATGCTTACTCCAAGGGCCTTGTCTCTAACACACGTATTTCCATCATAAATGTCTTTAGATAAAATACCTCCTTTAGGTTTTTTGGGAACTTTATGAGAGTTTGAGTATACAAAATGTGCTAGTCCACCCTGAACAACCCCCTCTTTCGATTTCTTGCCCCTTCCATTATATTTTTTTCTCATTGAAACATTCTGAAAATGACCAAGGGACTTAAGACTACCCTCCTTGGGCCCATACTTTACAAAAGAGGAAACAAGCAAATGGATTTTCTGAAGAAATTCCTTATATGAGGGTACTCCTATGAAAATCCATTCAAAACTAGCCAAACCCAATAAACTCCCCAAAGACCCTTAACGAATGCTTGGTAACGGGGGCGAAGGAGAAAGAGTAGGGGGATTTTATTAAGGCTACCTAGAATTGAAAGTATACCATAAGCAATATTTTTCAAGCACTCAATTACACAATTACGCAAGCTTAAGATCCAAGAAGAGGCCTTCACTGAATCATTGATATCAAATCCAGTTGAGTTTTCCAAGAATAAACTAGAATTCGACTGGGATAAAGAGACTTGTTCCCATTAACATATGAAATCGAAGGACTACTATTAACATTTTCAAAGGGAACATCAACATTCCTACTATCAAGCTACCCCCTTTTGGATGAATCAACAAGTAATAGTTTATCCTCGACTTCTTTTATAAACCTTAGTTACATATCATTAAGGGGATTGTAAAGAGACAAAAAGATTGGTTCCAACTTACCAAAAAAGTTGAGTCCTCGACCACATCAAGACCAAGTCGCTCCTCTTTCTCCATCGATCCTTCAGTATGTTGAATTTCACCCACACATAAATTGAAATCATAGGAAGAAGTTCTAGGGATTATATTCAAATCATCACTAACAAGAACCAACGAACCATTTGAAGAGAGACCCAAACAATGACTCCACAAATGGCCCATTTGTTGACAACTCAAACAACGAAATGGAATCTTCTAAATGTCCAAACGCTGGGAAATAACCTTATCCCCAAAATTAATTTACAACTCCGTCGGCAACCTGGCTCATGTCAAACTCCACCAAGACCCAAGCCACTCGCTTATCCTCCCACAACAGATATTTGTTGTTAAATGATATGAATTTTCCTACATTGTTGGCCACCTCTTCAAAGACATTTTTGTCCCACAACTCTATCGGAAATATCGACATCAACATCCATAAGTGATGAAACTGGCATTTTTCCTACAAAGGACTGAAAGAGGGATGTCAATGTTTCAACATCATAGAGATTTTACCTATCACCCATGCCTTATCCAACATTTTTTGAGCATCCTCCTCCATTATAAATTGGAAACAATACCATTTATTCGCTAGAATCTTGAACTTGGGGCAATACCCTAGAAAGGGTTTCCAGTTTTTCAAAATATAGGCACCCATCTCATTGTGGTTTAAGGACTAATAACTGAACCTACCCACCAAATCCCTCAAAGAGAGGCTTCCCACTCTATCCATGTTCACATCTTTACCCAAGACCATTGAGACCTTCCCTCCTCTAGCACAAAAGGCCTTTTGCAGCTGCTTTGTTGTATCCCTAGTCCCTAACTTCTTCCCCCCATCTAAAATCTAAGAATTCGATTGAACCCTTCATGTCTCATAATCACTTACAACATTCCCTCCATTGTCAACCGCTACACCACTTCTTAGAGTTTCTATAACCACTTTTTCGTGCAAGAAACTAAAGGGCCACAGGTTAGAATTCTTGAGTTCAAAAAAATCATCAAGGCCTACCAAAACACCAATTCCTTTCCCTAGAGACCCATTGTGGTATACATCTAACCCACTAAAGTTGTTTTCACGAAATTCTATATCACTTCTAAAGGCCCCCTCCTGTATCCAATCATCATCCTCGTAGTCATAAAGAGACTCCAAGTCACCCATCCTTTACAACTCTGCAGTTCAACAATGCAAGCATCCTCTCTAGTCAACATCTCCTTACAACCCTCGTCCACGTGAACCCCTATAAAATAGTTTCATAAAGTTATCCTAGTTTATTTTCCAAATAAGAAGGTCAAAATATTAGGGATCCTATAACTATTAAGAAAATTGAAGACATTTTTGAACTCTTTTGCTAAGTCAAAAAGTCCAAGCCCTCATGGTTGGATAGTGAATTTTTTTATATATTATTTTGATATTATCGGTAATGAACTATTGAATGTAGTGGAAGAATCAATAATTTATGGAAAAGTGACTAGGGCTATTAACACTACTTTCATTGCACTCATTCCAGAAAGTGTGATCCTTGTATATTTTAGTAACTTTAGACCTACTTCTCTATGTAATCTACTATGTAAAATTGTTGCAGAGGTTATTGCAAACATACTCAAGTCAAATTGGCATATTGCATTTCTAGAGAACATTTTGGTTTTTTAAACAACATGGAAATCCTTGATGCCATTGGTATAGCACAAGAGAGTCTGCATACCATCAAGGCAAAAAAGATAAAATCTTTGATTCCCAAGATGGATTTTGTAAAGGCTTATGAAAAAGTGAATTGGGATTTTTTGAGGTTAGTTTGATTGCGTATTGGTTTAAGCTTGGAAGTTGTATATTGGATCATGGGATGTGTCACATCAACACCTTTTGTTGTTCTTGTAAATAGTTCTCCTTCAAGATTTTTCAAAATCCACAGGGGTCTCATGCAAGGTTGTCCTTTGTCTCCTCTACTTTTCTCGTTAACTATGGAAGGTTTGAGTAGGTAGATTGGAAAGGCAAGAAGTGCAGGAAAAATCAAGGGAGTCAAAATTACAAATCTTCGTTATATAACTCATTTGTTGTTTGTTGATGATGTCCTTATTTTTGGCAATGGATCTACAGAGGAATAGATGGAATCATTATGTTGTTCTGTGATGCCACAAACATGAAAATTAGTATGCAAAAAGCAGGTTTTATGATGAATGGGGTATAAGAGGAAGTAATAAGTTCTATGCAATAATAAGAAGATGGTAGCCCCATAAATGCATTTACTCGAAATACGCCCCTTTAGTAGGTGCGGTAACTTGCTTGCTTGCATTATATATGGATATTATCCAAAGTGGACCGCAATATATCCTCTGTCGGTAAGTCCTTCTCTCCAGCATCAACTACCTCCCTTTTAATCCCTGGCAAGCAAAATGTGTCTGTCGAGGCTCCTAAGGTGCATTGTAAGTAACGCGTTATCACATTGTTTCGAACCGTTAAGCCCAACTATTTTCTAATGAATGGGGTATAAGAGGAAGCTATGGAACATGTATTTGTTATTTTCCCTCTTAAAGTGGATGCTATTGACACAGATTTAAAGTATCTAGGATACTACCTAAAGCCAAATAATTATTTGAAGGAGGATTGGATATGGCTTTTAAAAAAGCTTGAAAAGAAAGTTGTTAATTAGTGTTTCATATGGCTTTCACTTGGGGGTAGATTGATCATAGCCAAATATATTTTATAAAATAGTCTTGATTATTAGCTTTCTCTAGCTAAAATCCCTCAGTTTATATTGAACATAACCAGACAAAAAATGTTTAGCTTTATGTGGAGAGGTAACAAACCCAAAGAAGGTGTCCACTTAGTGAAATGGGACAAAATATATATTCCAATAAAGCTAGGAGGTTGGGGTTTCAAAAACATATTTTGGTTTAGAAGTGTTGGTGAAGAAGAGTCTTTGGCGTGGATTATTTGGTAAGGGATTATGAAGTGATTTTTTGAAGGCTATTTTTTTGAAAAACTCTCTAGTTTCAAATGCATAAAATATATGGAGAAACATGTTAAGCTCTTTTACTTGTTTGTGAAATTGACTTGCTTGGAAGATTGGTGATGGTAAAACATGTAAAACTTGGTGAAGACCCTTTCATAGGGGAAGAAGTTTTTTATTAGATTTCACCTCCTATCATTGATGATTTGAATAACATCGGTACTAAATTTTTGGCACACAGAAAAAGATCAATCTTAGACATGCATTCTTTTTCTTACTGGCTACAGGTAGAGGAATTGGGTTCGGAAAGAGAATATGTAGTTAAATGGCAATACTTTATCAATGGTTTGAATCATCGTGGAATAAGATTAACTGAAGTGGAGGGGGAAATTTTNCAGGTAGAGGAATTGGGTTCGGAAAGAGAATATGTAGTTAAATGGCAATACTTTATCAATGGTTTGAATCATCGTGGAATAAGATTAACTGAAGTGGAGGGTGAAATTTTATGGTCTTGGGATGTTTCTTCAAGAGAGATTAGTGCTAAAATGGCTTATAAAGCTATTTCCTCCACTAGTGTGGATTATGTAGCTAAGTGGTGGCATAAGTCTATCTAGAAATGACATGCTCCTTTGAAGCTTAACCTTTTTTGTTGGAAAACAAAGTAACGACCTGGGATAATTTTATTTTATTTTTTTAATAGAAACTATAAAAGGGTTTATATAAAAACAAGCTGTACACAACCATTCATTACAGACATGATATAATAGAGTATTTATGCATAGCAAAAATGCTGCACAGAGGGCCTATCCAAGGGGTTTTCCAAAAAACTTCACAAAGAGTTTGTTCAAAACATCTAATACCGCGGGTAGTGTAAACCCTTACATACTGATTACATATAAAAAGACATAAAAACATTTAGCCATAACTAACAGGAACAGTTTAAGGATTGCCTCTGATATTTCTTGGTTGAACTACGAATTCCTCCTCCATAGGATGCACAGCATCAGCAGTGGCTCCATTAACTCTGCTGCTCTGATTCATGGATATGAAGTGCTGAAGGTCCTCTTGAATCCTGTCGACTTTCCCCATGATTTCACGAAGGTTACTTTCATTATCATCAATGCGGGCATCATGATTACTAATCTGCAGTGAGGTGTAGCTCACTGTTTCTCCCATACTTTTCACCTCCCGAGCCATTTCTTTGTTATTCATGACACTGATTGCAATCATTTCATACAATCTCCTCAAATTCTTTTTGATGTCCATAATCCCTGCACTTTCGCCAGCCTGTGCCATTTTGCTTGCCTCTGTCAAAAGGTTTATTCGGGCGAATTGATTCTGGATGGCATGGATAGAACTGACAGGGGCACAAGCTTGGTTCGTAGCTGAAAGATTACTAAAACAAAATCTAAGCACGAGGAGTTCCTGTTGCAGCAAAAAATCATCTTGTCTTCCACAAGCCAATGTGCCCGCTGCGCCTTCTTGCCACCCTGTGCAACGACAACCTATAACCAAGCTTCTTCCCCAATTACCAGAAATCGAAAGAGTACCTGAACCGAGAGTGACAGTCTGCGAAATTGAAAGAGAGCCACACGAACAGGAGGAAAAGACTGCAAGAGCAAGCCTTTCCTTCACTACAGAGCAAGTGAGAGGAAGTGCCTGCCACGGGAGGCCATGCAACCGCCCATCACCAATGCCTGTGACAACCTTCAGCAGGATTCACAGAGCTTCATGTAAACCAGGACCAAGGATTGAAATGGATTGGGAAGACATATCACTGCTGATAGAGGCCATGGAGTAAATCTTGAGGAGACGTTGAGCGTGTGAGGAGGAATTGCAATTAACCCCTGGCCGGATGGCTTTTAATTCCGCAACGTCCGAGAGTTGGAGGAGGCAGTAAGGGGGCCACGCGACGAGGGAAGGAGGAAAGGTAGGACTGATAAATAAATGTGAGGAGCCGACGGTGACCATCACGGAGTGGAGTCCAGCTGCCAGATGACGATGGATGTCGGAGAGCGTGAAGGTGGGAGGGGTAAGGAGCGGTTGAGGGATAGAGGAGAAGGGGATGAATGTGAAGGGAGAAGGGATAGAGGGGGGGGCCAAAAAAACAATTGAGAAAAAGGAAAAGGGAAGTGCAATTCATAAGGCTAAACCACATACTATGGTCATTCAAAGGATACTTCCATATTATATGATGAAGTTGATGATGAGGGGATATCCGACACCTCATTACGGAACATATTTGAGGATGGGAGGATTCCCATTTTGTCTGTAGTGGCCTTGTGGGAGAGAGGCCCCCAAATTGGCCATAATGTCTGCTGCAGAGTTATTGATTCGGAGTATGTGTAGTGCTTCATAGGAATTGAGCATAAGAAGCTTTGCTTTATTGAATAGGCGACAACAGTTGACAGCTCCCGAGGGGTATCCATTGATCAGTTTAGAAATGACATGCTTTGAATCTCCGAATATCAGAACCTTTCGGTAATTTTTAGCCTGAAGGAGCTGTAGACCTTGGAGGAGTGCCAGCCACTCTGCTTCATTGTTAGTTCTATTCCCTAAACCCCAAGCGAAGGTTTGTTCTATTTGTCCTCCGGGATCCAGAAGGATCCCCCCCGCTCCTGCCACCCCTGGACCTGGGATAATTTTATTAAGAGGGTTGGCATTGGGCCAAATTATTGCAGTTTATGTAATTCAGATGTTGAATCAACGGATCGTCTTTTTGTTCAGTGTTCGTTTACTCATCAAATTTGGAGGGAGGCAAACTTGATTCTTAATATTAATGTTTGTTGGTCTTTAAACTCTTTTGATGAGGAAAGTGTAGCACACTGTGTCTTAGCTGCTTTTTCTTCTAAAGAGTTGCCTCTATTTGTATCCTTGGGGGTTTGGAGACATAGAAACTCGGTTGTCTTTGATAATGCACAAAAAATTCTCTCATAGTCTGTTCAAATACAATTCTGGGTGTCTACAAAGAATTTCATATGGAAGTGGTGGTCAAGGTTCTAAGATACATTCCATCTCCTCTTTTATGATATGAGTTTCTTGCGGGTTTCTTTGATAGTACATCTCAATTGGATCAATGTGGAGCATGAATGGTGATTATATTAGGGGAAATCATTTCTTCCATTTACAAATAGGGTGTAGAGTTGGAACTAACACAAGAATAGAGCTTGTGACGTTATGGGGTTTACTTCATTTTGTTTTTTCTAAAGGTATCCGTATGATGCCTTTACAAGTTGCAGGTGATTCTAGAGTAATCAGTGACTGGGCTTCGAAGAAAGCAAATTTACAGATAGTTCATCTTGTTCACTAGATGAGAAGAATATGGAATCTAAAAGGAAGTTTCGAACTATCTCTTTTAAACATATTTATTGACAAATAATTTTGAAGCTGATAACTTTTCCAAAAAAGCCATAGATCAATTGGAGGGGTATTTGCACTTTGAAGAATTTCTGGAGCAAAGTCTATTTTTTGAAGGTTGTTATCAAGTTTATTAGTCAAAGTTAAGGGCTTTGTGTGGATATTGTTACACCTTGCCTAAGCTTTGATAATTTTTTTTTAGGAAGGTTGTAATTACAAGTTTTAGTGTTTGAAGTCATCTTAGTAGTCATCCAATGTAATGTATATTCTCTTTTAAGAGGGGGATAAGTTTGATGAGTATGTTCATTAGTCTACATATATGATTGCAGGTTGATGATTAATTTTTGTTTGTATGATGGGTAGTTGGATGGGTAACTGTAATTGTCTTTTTGTCTCTATGAAAGACAAAGCCAAGTATGGACAGATCTCGAGAAATCATGCTTTTTTTATTCAATCCGTTTGAATAACAAGAAACAATCATTTTTTCTTTGTGAAAAAACCATTGTTTTCACAACAAAATTGCTTATATATAACCCTCTAAGTGTTATTGAATTGAATTTACACATTTCCTCATATGGCGAGATGGGACACATATGTATAAAATCTAGAGGTGTTGTGGTTTTGGCACAAACACAAAAGGAGAAATCCTAGATTTCAGGATGATTCTTTTCTTCTCCAAACACCTTTAATTGGATTCTATCAATATATTTGGGAAGGAATGCAAAATTATAAAAGAGCAAAAAATTATATCACTAGATTTCTTTCTGATGTTTTTTAGTGACTCTTTCTTACCTCATTTTATCCTTTTTTGTTGGTTTCTCTACTATCCTAAAATTTAGGTTTTTTTGTTTGGATGTTGCACATTCACTAATCTTCTAGTGCAATTTTTTTCTGGTCTATCTTGTTTTTCAGTTATCTATTTTGAATATATATTGTTTTTTATTATCTATTTTGAATATATAGTGTGATATGTGTTCATTTTGGACCTTTTTGTAAATTTTCATTTATTATCAGTTTGAAAAAAAACAGAATTTACACATTTCCTCATATTTAATGGTAAACATTAGGGTTTAAGTTGCTATCTGGTTTGATTGGTAAAATTAGGGATTAGGGTTTATGTTGCTACTTGGTATGGTTTTTTAATGCACATATGGATTTTGACTTCCTCCCGTGTGCCACTGTCGAGATTGAATTCAAACGATGTCCCACGTTCGGGGCGAGATTGGCTCCTCTCGGCTCCCTCGCAAACGTTTTTACAGAGCCCGAGCTCACAGCAATCCACTGAGCGACTCACACTTTCCGGTTCCAGTCAGTCCAGCTGAATTCGACTACTCAGAGCACTTCCCTGCATATTTCGACAGAGTCCCGATCCCAAATTCTAATGACAAAGACAATGAGGATATTGAAGGCCCTGCCTCGAAAACAGCAAAACCAGACGATTCAAGGAAGGATGCCGGTTCGGAACTCTCGGAGAGCTCAGAGATTTCTACTCATTTAGAAAATTTATCGAAGCCAGAAGATTCAACGAAGGTTACAGACATTTCTCCGAAAATCCGCTTTGCAGACATCGGTTGCGGTTTCGGTGGGCTCCTCGTTAAGCTTTCAACGATGTTTCCCTCGAAATTAATGATAGGCATGGAGCTCCGTGACAAGGTAAGCGAATACGTTAAAGAACGGATTTTAGCCCTAAGAAAAGCTCACCCGGGTCAATATCAGAACATATCTGTGGTCAGAACGAATTCTATGAAATTTCTTCCGAATTATTTTGAGAAAGGAGAGCTGGAGAAGATGTTTTTTTTGTTCCCGGATCCGCACTTTAAAGAGAAGAATCACCGTCGTAGGGTTATCAGTGTCCCGTTGCTTGCAGAGTACGCATATGCGATGGCGGTAGGAGGGATTCTTTACACTGTGACTGATGTTGAAGAGCTCGGCGATTGGATGAAAGCTTGCTTGGATGCTCATCCTCTATTTGAGAAAGTTCCAGAAGAAGAGGTGAAGAATGATCCTGTGGTTAAACTCTTGACGACTGCAACGGAGGAAGGGCAGAAGGTTGCTAGAAACGAAGGCCAAACGTTTATGGCTATATACAGGCGCATTGCTTGTAATGAAGGTGCTTAAATGTTTCCTTTAAATGATCTAGTTTAGGTCATTCTCGGACATCAATATAATTTATTTAATGGAATTTCATTTTTATTTCGGAGCAGTACGGCTTACGTTCAAGCTTTAATGTTGTGCAAGCATATTAGTTCAGTTATACGTTCTTTGAAATGGCAGAAGCTCTGTGATATCTGAATTTACAGATTGAATATGGACTTCATTTGGATTATAGTGCAAGCAAATTAGGGTTTCTACAGAATCATTTCTTATTCGGAAGGTGCCTATAATTTCTATTTTAGAGGATTTCAGAAATTATTGGTCAAGTTTCTCTCTTCAAGTGCAATTGGTAGTGTATACGATATATAAGTCGGGTTTCAGCTTAAAGGTTTTCTTTTGTGCAAGCGTACTAGTTCAATTTTATGTTATTTGAACATTGTCAGCTGTGTGGTTTCTGAATTTATAGACTGTATAATGGATTTTATTTGGATTTATTGTTCATGCAAATTCAGATTTCCACAGTTTTGTTTTATGTTATTTTATGGAAAGTTCTTCAAGTGGCTGCACCTCAAAGAGTGGATTTCCTCGGGCTAAGTTCTAAGCCAGTGTTGCAAGTCTCTTCCAAGCCCAGAGCTATATACCGAATTTAAATATGGTCTGAACATATCCGGCTAAGTATCAGACTCTTCGGTACCTGAGCTAACTCCCGAGTTTAACTCTGATCTCTGCGAAAACCAATTCAGGTGAGTTCCCCCAAGTTTGACCCAGCACTTGGGTTTTGTCTCCCGAGTATGACTCTGACTTGCATACAAGTATGATTGACACAGGAAAAACAAGATAACCACTCTTTTTGCCGTTTTTTAAAAGACATTTCCGAATTTAAATCTGCTCTGAATAGGTCTGGCTAAGTATCAGACTCTTCGGCGCCTGAGTTAACTTTTGAGTTTAACTCTGTTCTCTGCGGAAACCAAGTCAGGAGAGTTCCTCCTATTTTGACCCAGCACTGGGTTGTACTTGGATTTTGTCTCTCGAGTATGATTGACACAGGAAAAACATGATAACCACTCTTTTTGCTTTTTTTAAAGGACATATTTGGCATGTGACCAACTGGCTTGCATCAACCGCATATCTACTTACGGGAGCACACTAGCCACTCATTTAAGCAAGCTATAACACTACCCATCTTTCACCGATCCAGTTGTACCCATGGCTGTGCTAGTCAGATAGCGAATCAGATGCCTTTAAAGTTTCTGTTAAGCCCATAATCTCGTTGTTTTCTATATTGGGAAGTGGAATGGGTACCCTTATCTGCATCAATCTTGTGCTTCTGACACTATGGCTTTACGAGATTGGAAGAATTGATTAAGATTTTGTGATGTCGATACGAATTTGTCATTCTTCCCGGCTCTATCAGCGGTTTAACATTTGAGCAAATTGATTTCTGACACTTCTCCTGGATCCATAATGTTGAAATTTGTCCTGTTTTCTTCAGAATGTCGGTAATACCTACACACTGCCATAGAATTATCAGCGTGCCAAGCGGTGCCTTTTGCTGTACACTACTGATATTTGTAGTGAAACTTTTGTTCTAAATGTAGACACATGAGCATGACCAGAATACTTTAGCCAACTCAATGGTTGACCTACTGTCATACTGTTGTAAATGTGTTATGAACCTGTAATCACGACAAATGAACTTAGCTGAATGCCCATCAAACTCCCATCATATGCCCCCCTTCTGCATCTCTCGATGGTCGAGATATCATAATGGACTTGCCGCTGCAAAAGTCTAGGCCATTTTTGCTTCTGGAGTTGCATGCAGTTATTGTCATGGAGGTGTATTTCAAGTGAAACTTGCTGATTTAAACATGATGCAACACTAAAAAAATGCTATTGTTTCCATATTAGGAAAAAATGTAGACAGGTACATGCCTGGACATATGAGTTATTGCATCAACCTTAGCCGTTTTCTAGTGAAATGTAAGTTCACAGAACTAGCAGGTGTTTCCATGCACATCATTGCCAAGATTTAGCATTTTTTTCCAAAAGAAGAAATTGCATCTAAGAAACTCAAAAAATGAATCGAAGCCAATTTTATGTACATTATCTATAGGAATATTTCAAATATATTCTGTGTTGGGTGGATGGTGCAATTGGGCACTAGGTTTTTATTTTTATTTTTTATTTTATTTCTATTTTCGAGAAATACATCTTATAGAATCTCTTTAGCTAAATCTGATTCACTACAAGGGGCATACTTGCAACCGACTTCATCTGTGCCCACTTGGTGGATTTTGAAACTGGATTTTCAAGCCCGATCATCTTTCTGCTTTCTGCTTAGACCACACTCCCATGCACTACTGGACACTCTTAGTAAGCCGGTGGAGTACCTGAGTCATATCCAAGTTCCCATTTTTTCATTTTATGGCTAACTTTATTTGCTCGCCTCAAATAACAGGGCTGTTCTGCGAATGCCCAATGTTGGTTTTGCTTCCATATATTATACAATTTTACAACCAGGAAAGGATTCTTTTTAGCTTGAAAGTTGGATTTGTTTGTGTGTTCAGCCCAGCTGAAACTAATGTTGATCCTAAAACCAGAAACTGAAACAACCAGAAAGTAAAAACTGGACCATAGGAATATATCTTGGCATTCACATATATACACTATTGGTAGACTTGGATTTTGTCCTGTTATTGAAACTTGACGAACAAGCAAAATTTAGATCTACCATCCATCATTTTAATGTCTTCTATATTATCATATAACATGCTATGTTTTTTATTGTATTCGATATGTTGTTTCATACATGCTAATTTTTACATATATGTATTGTTACTTCAATTTACCCAAGAGTGGTATGTTTCATCCCATGAAACAGCAGGAGTGGGATGAATCGGATGGGCATGACATTAGCCATATAGTGCAGCATGCTATACCACCTCTTGACAGGCGTTGGGTGCTCAACACTTATGTATATGAAAGCATCTTCGAGACTTTCCATATGTATTTGGTACCCATGAAAACCACATTCTGAAAGTATCATCCTCATGTAAACCTTGGGAAGTCGTCAATTTCACCTGTAAACATCGGAAGTTATCAGTTGCTGCCTCAACATAAATTGATCATTCCTGATGTTTCCTCCCTTTGATATATGAAGACCAAGCAAATATGGTTGGTTGTTGCAAACCACATCTTTTTCACCTTTAGATTGTCCTATATTATGTAATATTTCAACAAGGCCATTTTTTAACCCTCGTTTTTCGTGAAAATACTGATTGGTAGAACTACAAGTAGTTTCTAGAGCTAACTGTTAGAAGCAGAAATGCTTCAAGGCATTCTAAGTTGCATAGTTACAAAACTTGGCTTGGTGAAAAATTTGGCCAGGTTGGCATTTTGTTTGTAGACTTTGTCTAGTCTTCTTGGTGCAGACTTGGCATAGACTCGTCCGAGGTTGAAGAAGTATATAACTATTTATATTTTCAGAATATCCAACACAAATGTACTTTTCACTTTTAGGTTTTAACATAAATGCACTTTTCACTTTAAAGTTGTAATGGGCTTATTTTTTCATTATTTTCAAAATATATGTACTTTTCACTTTTAGATTTTAACACAAATGCACTTTTCATTTTCTTTTTTTTTCAGAGGAAAAAATACCAGTCTTTGTTATTCATAAGAATCAAAAGACATCATTTATATATACCATTTTTGTGACTGAGAGCACTATAGCAACCAGAACATCACACAAACATAAGATATAACAAGTCAGTCTATTGCCATCCAGAACAAAGAAAAAGTTTGATCATAGCAGACTTTTTTCATCATCCCTGAATTATCAGGTCAGAACATGCTGAGTAAGATCGAAGATGATCGTCAAACAGACATTCCTGAGCAAGACTTGTTGGTTGAGAGGTCTCAAACATAACAGATAAAGATGATCAATCAAATGCTGAAAGTCAAAAGCTGAGAAACATGAGACTCAACAACACTAAAAAAGAACAAAATGGCCATGATTAATGACCATACCATCCAAATTTTCAGAGAAAGTTCCATAACCCATATCCAATTTCAAGGCCTGTTTAGAGAGTCCATCTGCTAGCGAGTTATGCTCACGGAATATGTGTTTGAAAATCATCGGAGGGGCCAATTGAAGCATATTTCTTATTTCATCACACCAATGCATCAGAGAAGGAACATCAAGCGCGGAAAGTCTGTTGAGCCAAGATATAATAACCATAGAGTCACCAAAAATCATATGTATGGGAAGACCCATCATTAAACTCACTCTAAGAACTGCCCAAAGAGCCAATAATTCCGCTTTAGTGTTCATGCTGCAACCACATCCCATAGAGAAACTGTAGAAATGAGTATCATTTAGATAGATCACAAACCCTGAACCACCAATTTTCTCTACAGCAGCCCCATTGAAAAATCCACAAGGAAAGGCCATCCGGGGTTTTGGACCAATATCCTAAATTTTATGAATTTTTATTGGAGTTGGGTAAGAATTTAAAAAACCTTTGATCCTGGAAATAAGAGCAGAGAAGGCATGTTTCCTATTTTCAAATAGACAGTTATTTCTAAGAAGCCAGATACCCCATAAAATAAATAGTGGCAGATATCTAAATGGTGCAGAGCGCGCAGAGGAGCTAAACCAATGAACCGGAAAGGATGGGACAGAGTTGTAGAAAGGAAGGGAGATCCCAAACTTTGCTGCGAAATGTGCGAGAATACACACGGAAAAGGGGCAAGCCAAAAAGAGATGAAATACATTCTCTAGATTCCTTTCACACAGAATGCAGCGACTCGGGCCTTGGAACCCTCTATTCTGAAGCTGATCCCAAGTTAAAATCCGACCTCTAGCCAATAGCCAAGTAAAGCATGCGATTTTCAGTGGAATATGTTGTGTCCACAGGAAATCTAGAGCAGGTTCTTGAAACTCAAAACAACTGACAGAGAGAATGCAATCATAACCTTTTGCAGCACTTAAAGAACCAACATAATTATTATGTGACCAGAGAAGGGTATCGTGCTGATCAGAAAGACGAATTCTGCCAAATTCTAGCCCCCTGATAAATTTATCCCAAAGAGATTTCCATTCACCACTCAGATCAAGCTCCTTAGCCATGAACCGGTAGCCCGAAGCAGAGGAAGTAAGATTCCTAGCTTGGGCTAGGGAGCATATCCCATAGTCTTCCAAATACTCTCTCAAGTCTCTCGGCAAAATAAAAGAGGAACCCATACCCACAACAGGATCTACACCTATACGGATTGCAGAACCATTGCCAACATGCCAAATAAGCCCTTTACCAATCCACGGTAAGGTAGCTATGAAACCTCTCCAAATTATCAAGGCATTCCAACTTTTGAAGCTTTTTTCCCTAAACCAAGAATGTAAAGGCCTGTTTTTCATATATTTAACTGTGATGAGATGATGCCAGATGCCATTGCTGTTAAGAGCACGCCAAAAACTTTTCATTCTTAGAGAAAGACTGAAGCTGGGTAAGTGCTTTATTCCCCAGCCACCAAGAGATGTAGGACGAGCTAGCATATGCCAGTTTGCAAGATGGAATTTTTTAATCTTTGATGAAGAGCCCCAAAGAAACGAAAATATGAGTTTTCTGAGCTTGTCTAAGATAGAGGAGGGTATCGAAACAAGAGACAACCAGAAAACTGGAATGCTCGACAAAACAGATTGAATGAGGACTAGGCGTCCTCCAATAGACAGGAGCCTGTTAGTCCAATGGGAGATTCTCTTTTCAAATTTAGAAACAATCTAGTACCAATCCTTTATCAGATAACCCGAAGGCTTGAGGAAGTAACCAAGATAATCGAAACCCTTATTTAGATAATCAAATTTGTAAGGAAGGAGACCAGAAATTTTTCGGAGAAGGACCTCATCCAGAGCATTATGAAGAAATCAGGATTTGTTTATATTTATACACATACCGGAGGCTTCACAAAATGTATCAATGATGACTTTGAAAGCCATCCATTCCTCAAAAGAACCCAAACCAAATAAGATCACATCATCTACAAAAAGTAAATGGGTGAGGAAGAGATGAGATGGAATCTTGATTCCTTTAATCTTACCATTCCTTTTGGCATCTTCGATCAAGAGACTAAGACCTTCTATAACCATGATGAACAACAAGGGAGACAATGGACAGCCCTGCCTGATTCCACGAGAGGCCGGAAAAAAGGTAGTAGGAGAACCATTGACGAGGACAACAAAGTTAGCTGAAGAGATACAACCCAAAATCCAATTCACCTCAACAAGAGGAACCCCGATTTGAATAAGTAGAAGACGGACAAAGGTCCAATTAACCCGGTCAAAAGCTTTTGACAAATCCAACTTAAGGATGAGAGCACATCTCTTGTTAACTTTGACAGTATGTAAAACTTCATGAGTTATGGCTATGGGCTCAAGGATCTGACGGTTCTTTAGAAAGCTGAATTGCTGTGGAGAAATGGAAGCATCTAAAAAGGGTTTAAGTCTCAGGGCCGCAATTTTAGAGATCAGCTTATAGCAAAAATTATAGAGTGAAATGGGGCGAAAATCAACAAAGGATACAGGCAGATCAACTTTAGGAATGAGAGCTAGAAAAGTGGAGTTAAGGGCGGGAGCTACTCTGCCCAAGATTCTAGAAGTTTCCACCATATTGACGAGGAGAGGTCCCAGGAGGTCAAAAAATGTCAAGTAGAACTCAACAGGCCAGCCATCCAGGTCTGGAGCCTTATCTCTTTTAAAAGTTTTGAGGGCCCTCTCAACTTCCGAAATAGTGATAGAGCTAGTGAAAGCCACATTTTCACTTTTAGGTTGTCATGTACTTTTCACTTTTATGTTTTAACACAAATGCACTTTTCACTAGGTTGTTATGTGTTTTATTTTTTAGTAAGAATGTGAACCTATGCTTCACCACTAAACACTAGGTTGTAATGTGTTTTATTTTTTAGTAGGAATGTGAGTCTATGCTTCACCATCAAACGCATGAAAACCACTAACATTTAGTTTGATTTTAATCTATGTTTCTTTTAATGTTATATATTTTAAAGCCTTAGTAGAAGTGTGATTGACTATTTAATTCACACAATTAATGGGTTCTGCCCAAAAATGATTACTTAATCTCTTAGATTGGATTTTACACTTTGCCATTTTCTCAATAACACCATTTTACTGTTGTGTGCACATGATTATATGTTGCATCTATATACTTGGTGTAATGTAGTAAGTTGTAATTTTATTAACATATTCATCTCCATTATATGTTCTTAACTTATGGAATTGATACTTTGATTGCTTTTTTACAAGGGCCTTGTAAGCAGAAAAACATGTGAAAAAGTTAACTTTTTAAGTCATTTGTGGGTTTGGGTAAGTTATTAATGAAACTAAACAAACATACTTGAACATTGAGAAATAAGCAAAAGGAAGCCGACTACATAAATCACTGTAAACACTCTGCAAGGGGGTTGAGGCATGTCAAGAGGCATGTTTGCTAAAATTGCCTCGATGATACATTTGGGATAAACAACATCTTTGCAAAAACGAGTAGTATCGTTGTTGCATAAGCGATGGTTTAAATGATCAAATCGTTCATGCGAAAGTTTGCTCAACTCATCGCTATGGGCGATAAAAAATATGATAATCCAAAGTTATCAAATTTGTACAACTTGGTAATATCATTAACAATTCTTGTTGCAAGGACATGCTTAAGTATTTTTAAATCTTTGAGTACAACTTGATGAGGTAAGAACTCTATTATTTTGCTTGAAGCTAAATGAGTGATTTGGTATATCGATAGAAGATTGCAGAAAAGACTTGGAGGCATAATACATCATTGAAATGATCATTGTCGAACTCAATTGTTTAAATTTTACAACATTAAGTGATCTGTCCATTGACAACAAATATTTGTTTGATGTTACATTGATTAAGAACATAAAAATGGTTTTATCTTTAGCCATATGATAAAATGCTCAAGAGTCCATAAGCCATTCATTAAAAAAAGTAGATGATGTATTGAAGGAAAAACCAAAAGCAGAAAGTGCATTTCCACGAGCAGAAGAATCAAGATTGATGTTGTTATTTTATTGTTGCTTCCATGTTCTTGAAATATGTAGACTCATTGACCATATTTCTTGCAAAAATCACAATGTTTCAATTTTCTTTATCACCATTGAGAGGAGTTGGTTAACAACGTTTGGGATCCTTGTTTTGTTTATTGTTATGAGGGTGTTGCTTCTTCATATCATTGGCTTCATCTTTATGTTTCGCCACTAAGGCTTTGTTAAATGTGCTTATAGTGTAGATCACTCCAAAGTGCAAAAGGTATTTTTTGCTTTGTAATCAAATAATCACAAAAGGCTTCAAAATAAGGGATTTTGTAAGTAGATCTTTTACTAATAAGAGCTTCTATGGCATAGTGAAATATTTACAAAAACATAATAAGTAGTGTGAAGCTTAACTTGAATAACATTAATGAGTTGGTTATTTGTCTTGATGATTTTACATTTTGCAAGTAAAAGTCTATTTTGAACATAGTTTGGAAATATTCAATGTAAAAAAAATAATTGAAATTTAAGACAATCAATTAATTTTCGAGTTGGTAGGCTCGAATTTAATTATGTTTACAAAACATGGTTTCCAACAACTATTGTCATGTTGTATCTAGGGTTTCAATTCTTTGAAGGTGAAATTGAAGATCAATGGAGATGAGCATTTTGATTAATCCATGTACTTTGTGATTTTTATTATTTTGTTCGACTTTCTTTAATGCATTAAGAGGATCAAATAATGTTCTCAAGCTAACTTGTGAAAGTCCCTTGCTTAGTAAATCATCTATATGAGACTTCCATGAGAAGTAGTTTGAAAAAGATCAATTGGACCAGCCATATTATATTATGCAAGTAAGATGACTTTAAATGAGAAATTAATGGCTTGGATGGAAAATTTTCGAAAAAAATTTAGGCAGTTTAAAAGGAAACGACATTAAAAAAAGATTTTAGATGTTAAAGTTATGCCATTTTTAAGAAAGGCATACAAAATAACCAAGGTGCCACTTGGTAGACATATGTTCATCTATGAGGTGAAGGATGCACAAGGAGGTTGGAGAAATCCACTAGGTACTTCCCCTTATTTCAAGGATGGTACTCAAGGTAAGCCGGATTTTGTAGAAGCTTGAGGCTTTATCAACATAGGGCTCAAGGCCATTACAACAATATGCTCGTTAATAACACCATATGTCACTTCTGGGATCTGAAGCCAGGTGGGGAGAATAACAATCATTCCTCCCAACCACCTGAGCTAGACCCAATTGACACAATTTATAACAATGTTATTATCAAGAAGTTTTTTTTGTTATTTTGTCTGAAAGTGCATGCTTACCAAAATATCTTTATTTTTCCCCACAAAACTCTTAAACACAACCATACACAAAAACAAACGAATTTTTTAATCCAAAACTTTAATTACTTTTAAGTTTGGAGTTAGCTCTCGGTTAGCTTATTTGAAAAATCCAAGTTTTTTCTATGTTTATAGATTTGTCGAGTTCACACAAGGTGCATGACAAATGACAAAAAAAAATCAGTTCGCTTTGTTTTTATTTGTTAAGTTTGCACAAAGTGTATGACATAGAGTATGTGCAACCCATAAGGAATCAAACCAAGGATATAAATAGGAAAACCAAGCCAAAAGATTTAAAAATTGTAATGATAACAATATACCTATTGATTTGATAAAATGGTTGTATCTTGGGCAATCAAAAACTTGTTTGGGTGAAATGAAAAGTGTTTCCAATTGAAAGTAATGCTCTAGATGCAACAAAACAACTAGTTTAGCCTATAAATGCACAAAAATAACAAAATCTAAAAATACTTTAATGCATGCAACAACATAGTTTTATGATCTCAAGTAACAAAGGGAGCATGTTTTCATAAGCGTTCTAACACCATGTTTGACAAAATATGGTATTTTCCACACAGGTTGAACACTTTAAACAGTCGCTCGTACAAAAAATTAAAAGCTATTGGCACACTAATGTATTACGTAGTTAAAATCCTCAGAAAGGGAAATAGTCCATGGCCCCAACCAATGTGACTACTTAAGACAATATATTAATGCAAAAGGAAAATATTTTGCATATGATTTTTTCATAATTGATCATTAGTAAATAACTATCTATGCTCTTTAAATAGAAATCGTGGACCAATTGGATGTTAAGCCATAGATTGATATTGTTATTAGTATTGACAAAAATATGAACCATCATATCACTTTATGTTTAGAACATAAGGTGATCTTCTAAATTATAAGTAAAAATGCCTATAGAAGAAAGGCACTTTATCTTAAAACACATTAGACCAAATTGTTCTTAACTAGCTCCTAAGTGTCTAAATGTTCTAACAGACACACAATTTTGCTTTGGATCCACTCAATTTCCATACTCACGTGGTACCTTTGTGGTGTGTCATTGACTTTGAATAACTCCAAAATTTGAATAATTTTCATTAATGTGAGTCACAGAAATACATGAGATATGACTCTTGGTTTCACATAAATACATGAGATGGTTGCTGATCCAAGACTCATGAGGTATCCCAAAGTAGACACTCTATTTTTCTTATCCCCTTCAAAGTTTGACACACTTTTATTTTGGCCATTTTAACCAATTTCGCCATATGGGGGACGTCCTCCCTAAGAGAGCCAAAATAATAATTTGTAGCATAAAAATGGATGAAACTGGTGCCAAATGATATGGAGAGCCAAAATACATCATCAATAATAATTTTCTTTCTATTTCCTTGACAATACAAGCCAAATTGTTTCTTCAGTGATTTCCATAGTTCATTTTTTAGTTGTACAACCTTTGAAAATACTAAAATCCATCATAACTTTCTTCCGGATGAGAACTGGGGAAAGCTAACTACATATAAGTGTCCAAAGACATGGTAGAATGGCATTGGTGACTACTCATACTCACTGATCCATTGAAATGTCAAAATTATCTTCGTCTCACAATAAAAATAATGGCTAGAGTCAATAAGAAATAATAATAAACTCCGGAACTTAATAATTGTGACCATCCATTGAAAATTGAGACTGCAGTATTGGTTCTGGGCATGTATGGAGAAAGTATAACCACTGTTGATTTTTGTAGTCATTGCATTGGGAAACGTGTTTGACTTGGTCAACTGGGTTGACTAGGTAAAAATACCCAAACTGAAGGTGAGATACCGAACTGAACTAAACCTGCGTGCATCCAAGGTAAGAACTGCTCCAAGATGTATATTAAAACCCAACTTATATCATGTAAATCATAATCATGGTGACAATAATAATAATAATCAGTAAAATATACATGTGCCGTTGAATAATCTCTTAATCTTCTGGAAGTCCTTTGTATATGTCATACTTACAAAACTTAATTCATTTGCTAATGCTAGGTGAGGGTGGAAAACAAGGCTAAGGTAAAAGGGAAATTACTTCTGGTTGATTTTGACCATATGATCTCTCCAAATGATGACAAGTACACACAACCACAGTGACATATGCATGACATATAAACAATAGGGAATGCTGGTGTCTCACAAGTGGATGAGTTGATCTAAAAAGAGTCCATTCAACTTTAACATGTTCACAACTCAAACATCCAAACTAACAATTAAGCTCCATGAGGATATTTTCTAGGAACCTTGCGTTGAGTACACAAGAAATTGTAGTGAAGAGATCCTAGGGGACACTTAGAATTAGTTGTCCCTTACTCCATCTCACATCAAAACCCACAGGCTTCGTGAGGAATTAATCATTACATTTCAATAAGATGAGCAACAACCTTTAGATTTTTCATTTACTTATCCATTGGCTTTATTTGGGCCTTTCACAATTTCATTTCATAGCCCCTTTTGAGTTGTGTTTAAAGACAGTTTACAACTTTATTTGAGGGCTTGCATTTCTCACTCTATAGCATATAACATATAATGCATGTAATGATGGTAGACATATCGCTTCGAGTTTTAGCTGACACTCCTCGGGCAACTAGGGGGAATATACAAAGTCAAGACCAAACATCAGAGGACACCGAACAGAGAGGTCAATTCTTTAAAATCCAACTGACTTAAGCTAATAAACCAACACAAGTAGGTTCTCTTGGCATAGAAGGATCAAGGCGTCGACAAGTTTTGTTGCAGAACTCAGAGTCGAGACAGAAAACAACATGGGATCCATCATGCATAATGGCCAAAGTGGGGAGTATGATCTTCAATCTCATAGGTCTCAATCAATCATAAGTCCCGGGAAAAATAAATCATGGATGGAACTAGATGGATGAGGACAAGTGATACATGGAGCTAGCATAGCACTGAAGTTTAAAAGTTGTGTAAAGCATGGCATAGTCAATGGTCTTCAACATCAGATTGTCTAATAATTCTCAATACAAGTTAATCACCACTGGAACATATAATATAAGCATAGGTCACCATAATCATCATAGCATAACAAGTCAAATGTGTTAGTATACATCAGAGAGAAAAATTCTACCAATGAGAAATATACCCGATCTCACCATATACATGTCTCTAATTGATATGCCCATCTGTGAATTGTTTACCATCTCTTCCGATATGCTCGAATGAACTATGTCATCAACAAAGTCATCTCAATGGACTATGAGATCTCAGTGATGGCAAAAGAAATACTACGCATTTGCTATTGAATGAAGGCTCTGAATGGCTCATGCTATAATGATGATCCATGCTGTATCCCATCGATATCTTTGGCTCAAAGAGTAAAGATAAATTCCATATGTTGCATCATAGTATCCTAGCTACAATATATGTGATAACAACTCCACATACGTTTGAGTGTACAATCTCCAAGATCTCCTTTGCTTGGAAATGGTTTCTTCACATTCTTACCTTGTACACACCTTCATGTTTTGTTTGGAGCTTTGGTAGACTTGTCACCATTTTGCTTACGATCGGTAATTCCTTTTAGTGTATATGTGCAAGTATCCTATGCCATAGTTCACTTGGTTCTATTGCTTCATGAACCAAGGATTGTTCTGGTCGGCCCTTCAATTTGTACAAGCCTCCCTCTTGCTCTCCAATTACTACTGCATCATCAAAGGTTTTTCCCTTAGGCCACATGATCAGGACTTAGCCATCAACAAATGCAACTCAGAATCCTCTCGCATCAAGGTTTGAAATGGACAAGAGATTCTTCTTCAATCCTGGTACATAGAGAACATCTTGATAGCTTCTAGCTTGTAGGATGCTTCTCCTACCCCTTTTATGGGATATTGATAGTCATCTCCAAGTTTCACCGTGTGAGGTGAGTCTTCTTTTGTCATGTGGATGAAGGAATGTTTGAACCCAGTCATGTGCGTATAATTACCACTAACTACAAGCCAAACATTGCTACCATGGGTAACCGTACTTATGAGTGCTGAAATATAGACATATTCTTCATCATTGGAGGAGTCTTCTCTATCTCTCTTCTTGACTGGTTCATCGTCTTCTATAATGTGATTATGACGTCTCTTCTTCTTTTCTTTCTTCTTGGGACAATCTCTTGCAAAGTGTCCTTTCTCTTCACAAGTGAAACATCTGAACTGTGAGCAATCCCTCTTTTGAGGTCTTATAGTCTCTTTGCGGGAATGTCCTTCCTTCTTGGTATTTCATTTCTTGGCATGAGCTATTAGGGATTGATTATCATCTTCACCCATATTATCTTCTCTGGCTATCAATCGAGCTTCTTCTTGAGTGCATTCCTCCCATAGCCTACTGAATTTGGTAAGCCTTCTTCTAGCAGAAATTCCTTGAATGAAAGATTCCCATGATCTTAGGAGACCATTCAAGGTTGTCATCACTACTTCTGCTTCTTCAACATTGTCTCCAATAGATTCTAGTCGTTCTTTGATATGGGAAAGCCTTGCGAAGTAAGATTGTATGATTTCTAAATTCTGCATCTTCACACCCTTGAGTTGAGTCCTCAAGGTCATCTTCCTATTGATATTCTTTCCTTAATACAAGCTAGTCAAAGCATCAAACATCTCCTTGGTAGTCTTCAAGGAGGATACATGTGGGATCAAATGGTCCTTGATGTAATATGTAATAATCCTCTTCGCTTTGACCAATTTCTTCTTATGCTTAGATTTGTACTCATCTCCCTCTAGTTTTGCAACTTCTCCTTTGACATAGTTTTCCAAATCATGCTCTTCTAGTATAATAAGCACTTTATAATTCCATGCCCAGAAGTTATCAACTCCTTCAAGCTTGTTATTGTTTGTCATCTTGATAAAATGAGAACCTCAAATGGATATGAGAGAATAGAACTTACTAATAAGAGTGCTTCAATTGAATGCTTGCTTCAATGCGTTTTTGGAAAACTGCTTTTGGTGGACCTAGTGTTTGAAAGAGAAACCCTAATTTTTCAACTTTGGTAACTTGCAAATCCGATTGGAGAGAGAGATGCACATCCACAAGGTGATTTGAGCAATGTATTCATTTTCCCAAATATGTGGACAAAACTACAAAATATGTGATGCCCTAGTTTTCCCAGCAATAATGTTAGGTCACAAATAAAAAATCCATAGAACTGAAAAATGCTTACATAGAAAGATGCACCCTCCTAAGGAGAGTTTGATGGACCTCCATTTTCAACTGATATGTGGAGGGAAATGCTTGGAATATGAAACCCTAGTTTCCAACTTTCGTTAGTTTCAGCTGCATACCATGTTAGAATTTTAATGGTTATATTATATTTTTAAACATTTAGCATTCTTTCATCATAAACATAAGCAATAGGATCACTGAAAGAAAGATAAGAACAACAAGACAAAAGAACACACATTATTTCCTCTAGGAAACCACAAGGGAGAAAACCCAATAACTTCTTTAGTATAGATTCCGTCACCAAGTGCAAGGATAAACCAAGATAAGATAAACCCCAAAGACAAAAAAAACTACTTCTTCTCTCCAACAAACCTATTCTCTCTCTCTCTCATGCACTTGCTTGAGTTGAGTGTGTCCAAATGAGAGGCACAGCCCTCTATTTATACTCATCAAGTGATTGGCCTAATTCCCTAAATGGGCCGACTTGTCTAAGGAGACACAATAACATTTATATAATATTTATTGTGGGCACTATTGACCCGACTTACAATGGAAGGTTAACATTGATTCTTACAAGTACATTTACATGACCTAGTACATCAATAACATCACCTGAAGGAGGTACACCAATAATACAACAAAAGCACAATAATAATATATTCCAAAGTTACAATCTTCAACACACTTTTCTAGAGAGACCACTTTTAATGTCCCTTCATGTTAGGCATCATCACATGAAGGACATCCTGAGCTACAAATTTCAACAAATGGAAGCTCACTATAGCAGAAATTGTGGTGTCCTCGATAGCAACTTTTATATGGTGATTCAATACACAAAATAAATGGCTCAAAAATAGCAAGTATGGTGGCTCCAACCTATAGTTGCTTGATTATTAACTGAAGGTCGTTCCCTATATATGGTGACTCCCCTTCATGAGGTGGTGTCCATGAGATAACCCCCTCTCTTCTTTTTCAAAAGATGCAAGCATAAACGGTAGGTAGCATCAAACTTTATTCCTCGATGTGGTAGCTTAGTTCATGGTGGACAAGTTAATCATATACCCCTTGATTGATAAGTGGCAACAACTTTTTCACATTCAGATTTTTGATAGTAGGTTATTCATAGAGTACGAAAATCAATTCAGTAAGATTCTATGATCTAACCTTCTCTAATACCATATTTCGAGAACCGAAGAAACAAGAAACCCTACAGCAAGTTACGTTATGGAACACATGATTTCAGTAATAAACGAAACAATATTATTATGAGATGGTACCGCATTACATTGACGACCCTCACTCTTATAAAGAGTTTGAGTGATCAAAACCCTAACCCTAATACATAAACTCTAACATTTAACCTAAAGTCAACTAAGTGATTTTTTCACATGTGTAGCCTTATATATTAACATATGTGACAAACCACCTCTTCACTTACATAAACAACAATCAAGTCATACACTTTCTTATATTTATTCATCCATATTGCAAGCTGTTTATCTCTTATATGTTTGGTAGGTGAAGTATCTCCATCACAAATGCAATCCCAAATACCATTAAAGATAAGAGTATGCTCAAATTTTCTTGACCATTTTGGATAATTTTCTTTTCCGTTAATCACTACACCAACAACTAAGACAATAGAATGCATTTTCAAAAACAAAATCACTTCAAGCTATAATTCGCATAGGTGAGCGAATTGGAATATAAATCACTTCAAGCTATAATTCGTATAGGTGAGCTAATTGGAATATAAATCACTTCAACAAATCGAATCAAAGAGGTTTATGCATTCAAAAAAGACCAACAATTAGTTGCATGGCCTAGCAATGGTAGAGAACGACCCGACTATGATAAACACATCCCAGACCATTCAAATTTGCCCCAGACTTTGCAAACTTCACCTAGGAAATACAAATTTTCCCCAGTCACTGTGAAATTTTCATAGGTAACACATATTCACCCTAGGCACTATTAAATTCACCCATCACTGCAAAATTTGCCCATGCAATACAAATTTGCCCTAGGAACTATTAAATTCACCCATGCAATACAAATTCACCCTAAGCACTATAAAATTCAACTAGGCAATATGTTGGACAGATAGCTGCAGAGTAGGATAGCTATGCAGTAGGTCAAGGATGATCTTGGAGTTATTTAAAAACACCAAGACTTTGATACCACTAATAAACCTTGAATAAATCCAAAACTTGAATAATTTTTATTAACGTGAGTCACATATAAATACATTGACATATGACTCTTGGTTTCATCTTCCAAACAGTCTGATGACTATTTATATTCATCGACAACTCTTCATATTAATCTTAAATAAATAATATTAATAATTATAACACACCATAGTCCCTAAGGATTAAGTATCTAACAATGTGCAGGGTGTTGAAATGGTTAAAACACCATGTCAATTGTCAATGGAATGCCATTGCATTGTAACACTTGGACACATGGGAAGATTAGTAAGAACAACACATTCCTTAAAAAAATCAACTTCAATGCTTCAATCATGTTGTGAGGATAATTAATGAATTATGTGATGTGTAGCTTTTATGGCACGTGGCTAAGAAACATTTTTGGCCCCACATTCTATATTGTTATAATTTATAAAACCTTAATTACGCCGTAGGCGTTTTTCTCTATGAGGTTTGCTTTGTAAACACTGTTCACTTCGTCGTCCTTGCAGCCAATCAGATTTCACCACGTATCCTTCTTCTCTCCCAATCAAAATCTGCCACGATTTTGTTGTTGCAGTTGCGTGTTCAATAGGTTCGCCCGAGGTTCGCGTGTTCAGAAGACACTAGCTCCCAGAAATCATAGAGGTTCAACCAAAGTTTCCTTACTTGAAAGCGCTACATGCGCAACCCACGATGATATAACCGATGATATAAATTTATTTATATGATGATGATGATGATGATGATGATGATGGTTAACGTCCCCTGAGACCAAAACTTGGTCTATCGGACCTAAAGAAGAGAATTAATTAGTTTGCTTTAAAGTTATATTTCTATGCTCAAATAGCTTGGAAATAAGCGTCCCGAGCTTACTATAATTTTGACAGGCTAAAAGGCTAGGAAAGTCGGTATTGCAACAAAGATTATGAAACTGGGATCTAATGTG
>LPNX010160746.1:19821-74662 GCA_001517045.1 Pseudotsuga menziesii | reverse complement strand
CTAGATTTGACAAAATCTTCGACGAGACTGGCGCCGGTACACATACTTCGAGGGAAATTTGATCGGATTTTTGCATTTATTAAGGATCGGGTAACCGGTTTGGTCTTGTCCATGCAATAAATATGACCAACGAGCTCAGTCTAGATGACCGTTGCGTCCGGTACCATCATCCATGACATAAAAAGCAGACATTATTCATCGGAAGGACTACATTTTCACAGAGCCAAACATTGCAGTGTGCAAACTCAATCTTCCTCGTACAGAGGCCAGTCCATTATAAGCTAACGAGTTTTCCAGATATTGCAGCCATTGCAAACCCGCCGCCTCACACTGACTGGTTCCTGGCCGAGGACGAACCACTGGACGCGCTGCCTAAAAGATTCAAGCGTACTGGCCTGGCAGCTCCCATGTCAACACCAGTTAGGAACGTTCAAGCGGGTTCTTCACAGACCAGACCACCACCACAGACAAGGAGTCAGTCTCAGCTCCCAGAGGAATTCAATTTGGATCAGGACGAAGACATAGTGAGTGAAGCAGACTACCTCTTCCCCCGAGTCGAAGGCGCCCCAGAGGTCAAACTCTCCAAGACCGGTAAGCTTGCTGTCCCTATCCCACCAATAGACTCTCGAGTTAAGGAAAATGGCGATCTTGTGGGGTATGCTGCTGCTGTCAAATTCGTAGATTACAACCTAGCAGATGGTAAGACATACCCCCACTTCAAATCAGACCAGTATCTAAGACATGAGAAGAACCCGAGAACAGCAAAAGAGGAATTGGTTCCCATGCCACATGTCCAGATTCTCGAGCCCACCGGTCTGCTCAACCTATTGAGGTTACCCCATTTTGGACGTAGTGCAGAGGTCAATGCCGTGGTACGTGTCCTACTCTCGTGTCTACACGGGGGCTATCTCTGGCTAGGCCGTCAGGTCGACCTTAACATTGACTTGATCCACCGCATCACCGGGCTGTCGAAAACTGGTAAGCTCCCCGACTTACAGATATCAGGGAAGACCAAGGACTCGAAGTTACCACCGGCCTTAGTAAAGAAATACAAGTTACAGAGAGGAGGCAGGGCTTATGATATCACCAGTATCAAGAACGAGACACTCAGATTTACAGCCAGCCTGCTGGCGGGAAGATTGCTAACCAAGGTCCGACTGAAGGAAGTTACAGGATCTGTGATTAGCCTGGCGGTACAAGTTACGGAGGGAGAACAGTTTAACTGGTCCTTGTTTCTATTAAATATGCTCCAGGAAGATTGTTTGGCAGCCCAAGATCAGGCAAGCCACCCTTTCCACTTTTCCTGGTTACTTATCCTATGCGCATTCGTGGGCTGGAAGGAGCCCCCCAATACACAGTTCCCGCAGATTCCAGGAGGAGTGCCCAGGGGTTTCCGCTATGCTAGCTTATGGGACACCAACAGCCCAGCAAGGAAACACGTCAATTCGATGGTATTCCATGAATACTATGCAATGCTGAAGGCAGCTATCGAGGAATTACCACGGCTCAGCACAGAGACCGTCGACCTGTATGATAACCGGCTCAATTTTATGGCAGACAGCCATAGAATCTATCTACGACCGAAGAGGACAATAAGGGATGATTGGGCTCCTGGCTGGTTCAGGATGACAGCACAGGATGTTGAGAATGTCATCAGAGGCTTTGATAGCCAATGGTAGCGAGAGTATGAAGACACCACCCCACTGCCACCAGGTTCTGCGGAGACAGACTCAAGCGAAAAAGGCAAAGACAAAATGGACACCCAAGCGGCAGGAACGGCGGACGCACCGCTACCAGGAGTAAAAAGGAAAAAACCAGCAGAAGGGCCAACAGAGGTGGCCACTACCAAGAAGAAGAAGAAACACAAGGCCACAAAGCCACCTTCCAAGGCCACATTAACAGATGAGGATTTCTAACTCATTGCAACAAGAACATCTGGCGAACTAAAGGACACATTGGATGCGATGAGGGACCAGCAGGAGAAAATACAGAGTGCAGTCAAAAAGCAGCAGCAAGACCTAAAAGTACTTACAGAGAAGACTGCCGAGGTGCACATCCCACCGGCTAATGCAACCGCCAGAGACGCATCGACATCGTTGATAGCCCGCGAGGACGGTCTAGCAAAAGATCGACTCAATACTGTGTTGATTCCACCAGGGAGCATCCGATTCCCTGCGACGATGAAAGATCCACCAGCGCAGTTTGACCAACCTATTGAGGTCAACCTGGTGGAATTCCATACTGAGCAGTTGCAGATGATTGAACAGCAGATAAGCGCAGAACTCCGGACCCGAGAGCTCGCGACTTATAAGCAGAATATGCAGCTAAAGAAAAAGAATGCAGCACTGGCTACCAGCTATCAGAAGAAGGTTGGTGAGCTCGAAGCATATCAGGAAAGGGATCAGGCACTCTCTCAGCTGCTGCAAAACATTGCTTTAGAATTACCCAGCTGTAACATTGAGTTCGCGGAAGATACGTCCCAAAAGTTAAGGAAAGTATCCAACAGAGCAAAGGCTCTGGAGGATACCGTTGTTAAAATGGACGAAGAAGTGGCTAGGATGAAGGCAGATCACGATGCGCATATCGCTGAGCTGGAGGCTCACGCACGGGATACCTCCCAGGCAGAACAGAGAGTGAGAATCGAGGCTTTTAGACTCACCGCTGCGTAGATGCAGTCCCGCATCAACGAAGCAACATCAGTACTGACTGATGCGATGAGCGCATGGTCCGAGCTAGATGAGCCACCTCAGTGAGTGGACATCCAACGAAACATCCAGGTGATAGAGAACACCACGATGGCAATGAAAGAAGAGATGAAGAGCTTAGCAGCTCTTCAGAGGATGAAAAATACAAAGGAGATGAACCAATTACAGCAGGAAGCCCATCAATTGAGAACAAAGGAGCTGCACATCACCGACCTGCTTCAACCCTTCCAGGAGCAAATCACCGATTTAGTCGACACAGTGGAGCAGAAGGTGAAGGAGTTCACTACTGTCCGTGAGCAAGCTGATCAAATAGAGGACTCCCATATCAACCAAACCTTGCTTGATTCGGCACAAGAGCGTGCCGAGGTGATGAAGAATGAACTTGCAGAACTTCGGGATAAGTTGCAGAAGACTTCGCAGGAGGCGAAGGAGAAGCTACAATAGGAAACACCTGCTGGTAGTGGCTCGGGGCGAGCCACAAGTAAGTGTTAGGGGACTGTTGGAGCAGGATCCCGCAGCTACAGAAGAAGCTGCTAATTTTGGCGGAAAGAGAGAAGTTTAGCGGAAAAAGGACAGGGCAGAGCTACGACGGTGTAGCACGTTTCCAGCTGGAGAGCAGGTCCGGAAACCATGACTTTTGGGATAGAAAAGTCAAGGAGGCAACGGTACCAGAGCGGCCGAGAGAAGAAAGCTCAACCACTGCATTGAAGGCAGCGGCGGAAGACAGGAGGGCTCAACGACCCTCATAAAGAAGAAGGAGCAACGAGGCTCAAGCATTGAAGGCGAAGGACAGAAAGAGAAGCGGTAACACAAAATTTTGGATCCGGTAACACAAAATTTTGGAAACTACATCCATTCCCCTGTTTCAGGGAACTTGAGTTTTCATTCTATCAAGTCAAAAAGTCAAGCATTTGGCCACCAGATTAACAGTATTGTCTAGAGTCTAGACATAAAGAAGTTTAGGGATTTGTCTTGTTTTTCTTCAAAACAGTTTTGATATTTGCAAAGTTATTTGTTAACAATATTGCTACATCAAAATGAGATGCAATCAGATGTATTTGTGTCAGTTGAATAAGAACGTCCCTGCAGGCTGCAGATGTGAAAATCCATCAACTGAATTGATAATATCTTGCAATGTCATTTTGCCTGTGCCAAAGACTGACACTGTTTGTTAGTTTACCGAGAGATCATATGTGGGAATCCTTGAGTTTATAATCTATTTGTGAATGATGGACTGCATGGGAAAACAATGAATGCTGTTGGTAGTAGGTGCAATAATATTAAAGATGGCAAATCTTTAATAAAAATAGAAAACATGTGTTATTTTTTACGAATTAAGTTTCATGGAAACATATATAGATCTGGATCCAGAAATGGATCTGCTGGATTTTTTGAAAACACTGGATGTAGGTATGGGAGAACGATATGTGTGTGATGGAAAAAGAAAAACATGAATATAAAATTCAATCTCCAAATATATCTCTCCAAATTACTCTCTACAGATATACAAACTGCTATGAAAAACTCAGATATACCACAACAACTTGACTTAATTTGGTGATGAAAAATGCCACTAGAAATCATGTTATTGGATTTTTTATGCAGATCTGACATTAAATCATCACATTGACTTATATGTCAGATTTATTTGCAGACAAGGAAAACCCTAAACATGATTTCTAATTGGTCAAAGGGCATATGTTTTTCCAATATGAATGATAATACGATACAACCTTGGTGGGTTTTAATAAAATATTATCCTGGTTTCGTATTAGAATAGCAACTGATTACATTATGGATTAACAAACGGGCTCCAGGAGAACAAATTTGGCCATCCATTTGTTGTCTTCACTGTTCAATTTATGTACTCAGCATAAACCGGTAGAGGGAATCTATGTTGGCTATCCTGGAATCCAATTTGGATAGCTTAGATTCATTCCGTGCATATGAATGTTAATCATTTTCAATAACTAATTCCTCAAGAAATTCCCATACCATAATTGACAAAGAGCATACAGCAACATTGCTTGCTCTTCCATCAGGTGACGACAGATGCTATATCTTTTCTACTGGAAAATTACACGACAGTGTTTTTAATCACTCCCAAAGCATAATGTATGCCATTATAACAGGTTATTATAGGATCATTGGTTGAATATTACATTAATTATCATCCCTAGATATCTATCTTAGCCCCTTAGTACCTGCATCTCCATACACCATCCCCTAGCTCCCTCATAACGACTAGGATAAACTGTCCATCCATCAGAACCCATTTATTTAAAGCCACACCTTATTTGGTGGCGAGATTCTTCCATCTCGGAAGCCTCACCCCTATTCTCCATCCCCCTTTGAACAACAGTTCTAGCCAACCTTTGACCCCATCAGTAAAGCCTGACCAATACAGTTACTCCCTAGAGTGTAGACCTTGGTAAATCAACAACCAAGCAAATACTCTCAACTCGAAGGAAAGTTTGAAGGAACAAACTTTTCTGATGTGATTCACCCACTTCTCTTCTACAGCTGAAGTACCTCCACATTTATTCAACGTGTTCTGGAAAGAATATAGTGTACAAAAGAGATGGTACAAATGGGCCTTGGGATACGATTATTAAGATTATAAGACTCGTCAGATTAGGTACAGCATGAGTGGGCCTAATGGTTAAGATCATGTGTTTCCTCTTAGGAGGTCACGGGTTCAAATCCAAAGGGGGGTAGTGTATGTACACCTCTGTAGACTTTAGCAGTTAAATCGCTGTGCAGAGGGGGGTCCCTTGTCCCACAAACAAGGGGGTCTCATACGCCAATTTGGTGTCTCGCTTGGCGGTGACCTTAAAAATAGATTATTATTATTATTATTATAAGAAGTAATTATGATTTTGATTGAATACAAATTTCTGCAAATATCTTCACCAAGCCACTCACTCCAGATAAGTTTGTCAAATTTAGAGATAAGCTTGGCATATTTTCTAGAATGACCATTAAGGGAGGATGCTAGTGTAATTAATAATAATGGTCACTCTCAAGTAAATAGAATTTACTTTACATAAATATAGTACATTAAAGTTCTTTACTTTTACTAAAAATAAATGGGATGAGGTTATGTAATGTCTGTTCCTCTCCACTTGTATAAGAAGACATTATGATTTTGATTGAATATAAATTTCTGAAAATCAGTTGGTTCCAATGGAAACTCAGAATCACTTACCTTTTTCCAAAGACGGCGAGGAAGAGGCTCCAATTTAACCCACTGCTTCTAAAACAATCGCTTGGTGGCTGTATAAGTATGTGCTTTGTAAAACAAATTTAACCCACTGGTTCTAAAACAAATTTTTTGATCTAATAAGTTTGAGGCTCTCTTTATAAAGTGAGATCACAGGGTGTATGCCTACTACTTAAAGCATGGCAGTTGTAAATCAGTGTTTATGAGTTCAGTCGCCATAGTCTAATATCACTTTTGCACACATTACTTCGAGGGGCGAAGCAATGTATAATGCAGGACTCAAATGATTTTGTGGAGTTGAGGTTATGAAGATGTTCTTGTGATTTATTGATCCAGTCAGCATTCTCTTGCAAATTTGATGAAAGAACAGTGACATTTTGTACTGTAAATTAAATGAGATAGAGAATTCGATGTTTAGTACATGTAATAGGAATATTGAAGTTTCCTTTATATTTCATAAGATCTCACGTAAATTATACTTGGTTTTGCAGTTGTGGGTTGGCCCTGGAAGCAAGGCAACAGAAGAAAAGGAGTTCTTTGACACCCACTTGGCTCCTTTCTACATAATAGAACAGGTAATTAAATAGGAATGGATAAGCAATCTTTCAGAAAGCCACGTGGACACAAATAGTTTATTATCTTTCTTTGTTCTCTGTGCATTTTGTGAATGATGATTCATGCATGATTTATTTTTGTTTGGCTGTGACTGATCTTTACAAAGAAATAATAGAACATTTTGTTAAATAGGATTCAGAAACCCCAGAGGATGAAAGTGGATTATGGTTTATTGCCTTCTTTTGTTTGATATGCATTTCTTATAATCTGATCCAGGTAGTGATTTATGTGTGACAATAGTTTGCAACCATATATATTGCCCACCAAAATTGAAGTTGTCAAAAGTAGGATTGGAATAGCATGTAAATCGGGGGGAGGATTAAAAAAGTATTAAAATCATTTAAAGAGAAGCCAAATAATAAAAGGTTGCATACGTCCAAATATCAATGATTGCACCCTTGATTTAAGAAAAAGAAGGTTAAGGTTATTGATCGAGCATGATGGAGTTCAAGTATAAAAAAATGAGATAACGAGTGTGGAGTGCTTTTTCTTTGAGTACAAAAAAGGGTTCAAGGATAACTAGATTATTGGAGAACCATTTGAAAAGTCAGGGCAATAAGGATTATATATCTATGAAAATAGAAAAAGGGGATTAAATAATTCTGGACCTTTCTGACATTTTTTATCTTTTGTATCTAGAGTGAAGATCCCTGAATTGAGTGAAATTTTGGTTGGTTGCAGCTCATCTTGGCTACTGTTCCTCTTTCAGAAGATAGTCCAGCTCCAAGTATTGTGACAGATAAAAACATCAAGTTGTTATTTGAAATGCAGAAAAAGGTAACAGGGAATACTTACTTTAATGTTGTATACCTTACTGGTCATTTTCTTTGTTTGGTAAGACCATTGAAGTGTCTTTCAGTAGCATGCTAATACCTGTCTTAGGAGAACTGAAGCTGAGGACATGTGGAGGGAAATTATATTTGATCAAATTCCGGTTTCTGGCTGATATATTTTCGGTTTGCTTGATTAATAGGTAGATGGAATTCGTGGAAACTACTCTGGATCATTTGTATCGCTAAAGGATATTTGCATGAAGCCAGTTGGTGAAGACTGCGCCAGTGAGACTGTTTTACAAGTAAATGTCCTTCCCTTGAGACTTCTTTGGGGACATCTAAACAATAGTTTGAAAACCTACTAAGTCTATGCAAGCATGGAAAAAATCTTAAAAAAAAGAAAATTCTTTTTTATAATGTGCATTTATGTCTTTAGTTGTCCATATATATATATATATATATAGTCATTTTCAATTCCAAACATGTTGAATTCTTTAATGCGTAATACTTTTCGTTGTTTCATTTTCTTGAAGTTTGGGGGAGTAATTCAAGATTAAAGCATCAGAAAAGCTGTATGTAAATTCTGAATCAATACGAGTTGATAGTAAATACCATATCAACAAGTATTTATCTTAAGTAGGTTGTATGCTGGTGAATTGCCATGCATAAATCCAATGTGCAATGTACTGATTTGAATTTGAAAGAGTAACACATGCTTCTTACAATAGAGGAGGCAACAATAGGTTTTGTGAAGGCAATTGGGGAAGATGAGGGGTCCTGTGTGAGGTGTTTTTTTTAAAATTTTTTTTCCTTACCGTCGCTTATCCGATGCTTCATAAACCGTCGGTTAAGCGACGCTTATTCATAATCCGTCACTTCTCCGACGCTTCATAAACCGTCGCTTATCCGACGCCTATTCATAATCCGTCGCTTATCCGACACGTTCTAATCCATCGCTTATCCAACGCGTTCTAATCTGTCGCTTATCCGACGCATCATAAACCGTCGGATAACCGACGACAAGCCACCGACGCTTAAGAAAAAATCATTGTGTTGTACATGCGACAGGGAAGTGTTGAAAATCCGACAATACGGCCGTCGGATTTTTGGTCAAAATGTAGTATTGTAAATTCACTTATAATACTAACAATAAATAAAGTGGAAATAATAAGCTAAAACCCACATATATGTATGGAAATGGTATGATAAAAGGTTAATGGGATGATGAAATGTGAGGAATAGCGAAAGATAAAGTGGATGAAAAAGTGACATTTCTGAGTCCCAACACAGGCATCTATAGTTTTCAGGGAAAGTCTTCAACCTAGTAGTTACTCATTTGTTCTGGATCAAAACCATTCAGACCAGAGGAACAACTTTTGTCCGCAGAAGGTGCTATATTCCTGATAACAGACACCGTCATAGTCAACCTGGTTGTTGGCAGAGATACCAACACACATTCCATTGATATGGATCAACTCATCTGATGGGGAATAAATGACCCACGCGGTCAAGGATATATTAGGAGACCATCTACTTGCACCATCAGTGAAACCAACATAGGAGGGAAAGGTATGATCCATTTAGAACAATCAAGGAAACAAACTTTGAGACTCGTGGAAAAAATGATACAAAACAAGTAAGAAAAACTATGATATAAGGGTATTCAAGGTGGTCGACTTAGGCATATAATTTATTGAGGTAGAGCCCATTGCGGGGATTTTTCAAGAGGAGATCATCGAAGTCAACGAGGAGATGTGCTCCCTTTCTGAGACACCGATGGATGACATCAGGGCCATACCACATGGATTTGAGCTTCCCTTTTCTATTCTTATCATGGGCTTGGTCATAGACGAGGACGATTTCCCCCTCGTTAAAGGTGCATGGGTGTAAGTGGGAGTCATAATGGGACTTCAATCGGGTCTTAGTCGCTTCGATCATTTGGAGAGCAACATGATGATCCTCATCGGTTTGTTCAAGTATAAGTAGGTGTTTTTCCAAATGTGAAGTATCAAGTAGAAACTCGTTGACAAGGAAGAGTGATGGAATCTGGAATTCAATGGGAATAACTGACTCTACACTGTGAACTAAATGAACTGGGGTAAAATTGGTGGTGGTTTCAAGGATCTCTTCATCATCATTAAAGTGGTGCCTAGATAGATTAGAGGGATCTTTCATGGTAAATTAAGGGGAAGGATGACTGGAAGTGGAGATCATATATATGGTTTTGTTGGTGTCTGAGGAAGCATTCGTAGGGAGAATTTCCTCGAGGATAGTGATTTGAGACTCAAAGGAGTGCTTCTGAAGGTTAATGAGGAGAGATCGGTACTTGGGAAAGTTTGGGAAATTATGGGAATAATGACCGTAAATGCCACAAAATGCACACAAGTGGTTTTTTCATAGCGATGTGTTCTTAATTACATGGATGGTTGGTACATTGACAATTGGAGCATTGTTAGTCTCTACTATTATGTGCATGTGGGTGCAAAGAAGCGACAAATCGGGACAATTTTGTGTTGCATGTCCAATGACATCGTATAAAGACAAGTATTTTTGTCATATATTTGGTTGCCTTTCCCCCAGTATTTATGGGAGGATGGGGTGCATCAGTAGATGTAGAAGCAGTCGGTCCAGGAGGTGGGTGTGACACCGTCTTAATAGGTTGGACTGGTGTCAGCATGATTTGTGGTGTCAGGGTGGGGTTGGGTGGATCAAAGTACCACACTAGAATGACCAAAGTGAATCCTAGAAGGTTGAGTGTAGCCATGAATAGTTTACTCACAATTCCAGAAGGTGAAAAGAGGAAGGGGATCATGTGTATAGGGAATGAACCCCAATAATTCCTTGGGTTCTGTGGTTGGGGTTACAGATGAGGTTGCAATGATGTCAGAATGTTATTGAATGTGATAGTGCACAAATCTAGTATGTTTGACGTTGAAGGAGGAGGTGGGAGGTAAAAAAAGGTGTTCGTCAAATGGGCATTGGTAAATAGGCATGAACCAATGGAAGACAGGGAAGGGATGGATACATTGTCGATGGTGGTGTCGATAGTAGGGAGGACATGCTCTGGAGTGGCCGATCCTTTAGGATCGCAATACGTCAATTGGTCGATAGTCACAATATTCCCATCATGGGTGAACATCAAGAGTCGAAATATTGTAGAATAAACAACTCGCATTGCATACATGTAACTATGTCCAAGGATGAGGTTGTAATCTAGTTGGAAATTGACAAGATCATTGTCAATTAGCACGGTTTGTCCGTCTAACTCAACGTGGACATTTGTGAGAACTCCTTGTGGTTGAGAAACGAGACCATCGTAAGCATGAAGGGCAGTGGTTGAGGGTTGAAGGGTTGGGGATCCGATCTAACTCCAAAAAAAGTTGACATAACGCAAGTGGATGCACCCTCTTCGATGATGCATCAATGAATGACAAAATTAAGAACAATGATAAGAACCTTGAAGGCTACACTTGATGGCATCTGAGGTTCTCCTTAATCCAAGTTTAAAGTGATCAACCTAGAATCATAGGGGTCAATGGCACCTAAAGAAAATAACAAAAAAATGTGTTGTGAAGGACAAGTTCTTAATACTTCCAAAGTAGACATGGCAGAGGGAGATTGGGACAAGTCATCGAAGATAACGTAATTAAGAACGACTCTAACATTGGGGTTGTTCTCGACATGATGCAAAGGGAACCTAAGGACTTTGGCAGTCCCATCCATGGGGGGTCTCGACAAATGTAAGGACATATCAAGAGCAGTGGAGGTAGATTACATGGAGGGATTAATTGTTTTCGTGGTGGATCCATATTGGTTTTGTTGAGTTTGTAAGTTGACATCATACAACAATGTCATAAGGTGATGTACACCGAGATCGATGGGTTGACTCTAAGAAGTGGTTGTGGTATGTTGTAGTACTAAGGGTTGTGTTGCAACCACTCCTTGATTTGGTAACAGGTTCTACATCACCATAGGTGGAGGACCTTGTGGTGTTGGTTTTATCTGGGCCAGAGCGACAACATTGGGGTCATGTTGATTTCCAGCTTGTAACAAGTGGCAGACTGGATTCATATGGGGGAACTAGTGTGTATAATGGACGTAAACATCACAAATGGTACATAGATGGTTAGTCCATAAATGAGGGTTCTTCCCAGGTCTAGGTGGATTTTGGGGGATCTATGCAGGGGCGTTAAATTCGTTGTTGTTTGGGGGTTGGGTTGTTGACCACGCCCTTGAGGTTAGTTTTTTCCTAGATTCCTACCTCTATGCCTTCTTCCTTTCCCTTTTTGGTTATTGGGGGTGGGTTGATTAAGGAGGTTCTATTGAGTGTAGACCCGTCCTTGAGGAATAAGAGGAGTTGAGGTTGGAGAAGGTGTAGGTTGCACAGGTGGTGGGTAGTATACGGGAGCAGATCAAGGGGATGAAAATATTACCATCTAGCCATTACACGTAGGTGTTAGGAAATTTGATCCATCAACATGAGGAATGAGTGTGGGAGACACATATGAAGGTGTGGCTCTGGACTGAGTCATTGTGTGTGGAAAATCAGGGGCATAGCTAGGTTGGGAAATGATAGGAGAATTACCGGAGTGAGGTGGCATCGAAGGAGAGGTCATGTATAGGTGGGGGTGTTGGGTGATAGAGCCAATGGCTCCATCAGCATCATGGGATGCCCTTGATGTATCATGTCATGAGGAGCCAACACAAGGAGCATCAAGTATGATGGTGTAAAGATAATTTGATTGGGCGTAGATAAGGTCAAACTGTTGTGCTTTGAGGATTGCTTCTTCCTTTGTTTTTTAGCACTCGGATGCAACATCCTTGGAGATAGGGGGAGTAAGGTTTTAAGAAACCAAATGAGGAAAACCTTGTCATCTAACTAAATTTTTCACAGAATATAGAAACAACGCCACTCATGGATGTGATCCATGATATGGGTAGCAGTGCTATGTGTATGGGATATATCATTAGGATTTCCATGCCCTCATCATAACAGATGGGTAGTTGGAAGTACTAGAGAGCCATCGAGGCTAAAGAGGAAAAAATAGGATAAGTGGCATGGGGTAGCTCAATGTACCACTTTGTTTCAATACTAGTGAGTGTGCACTGGAATAGACACAAGCAGATAGTGTCTTCCACTATGCTATTGGAGGAACGCCATAATAGGAAGGACTTGGTTCTGAGGGTATTCTCCTACCTTTCCCTCAAACTTTGGTAGGCATGGGAAGCCACAATGGGTCATCATGGATGGGGTCATTCGTTAACCACGCCAAGTCAGGCAGGTGGATACTAGCCATGATTGGTGAAATAGGACATGGACTAGATCTAAGAGGGCCAACAATGGTGTTGGGTCCGGAGGGTATGTAGTTTCTGTGTGAAAACGAGGGTTGATAGGGCTGACTTCTTACAGTAGAAGTAGTCACTTGAATGGTGTGAATAGTTGGAATAGTGGTAGAAGGGACAATTCCCCCATGCATAAATGTAGGTATGGTGTGAATCATGATGGATGGAGTGGGGCCACCACTAGTGGGTATCGAACCAGAAACAGTGTGTGTGGTGGCAAGAAGACCACTAGGACTAGGATTTGTAGGTCCAAAAAAATGGATACCTAGTATGACGGGTGGAGAAGTCACAAGTCCACTATCAACCATCCCCCCTAGAAGGGGTTTGGAGGTGCACCAACCATGGAGCTATATGGGGCAGTAAATAAGGTAGGTTCAAAGTGATAGGAAAGAGAATTAGATGCAGTGTATGGCTCTAAAGGTGGTGAGTGACGTCGAATATGGACCTGACGATGACAGTTCAAGGAAATAGACTAAGGGGTATGCCCCCTAAGTATCTAGGAGTATCGTGGTGGAGAAAAGGTGGCATGATGGTGTGTTATATGATGAATGGTGGTTCAAGGGTGCCAAATGCAAGATAAAAAGTCCAACTATAGTTCAGTGTGTAGAAGGAGAGTTGATAAATGGTGGAACTCAGGAAAAAAAACAATTTGTAAAACTGAACTTCAATAGCGTATCATAGCAGCCGAGTCTACAATAAATAGGCCAGAAAGACAACAAGCAACATTGTCTATGATGAAAATGGCACACTAGCCTATGGGGTATAAGTTCAATCAAACTCCTAGCTACAAGATGGAATCCCCTCACAAATTGTATCCTCTGCTGGGTGGTGAAATCCACAGTTAAACAATATGAAATGGAAGAAACAAAGGCTAAAAGAATCCCATTGCCAAGAGGGACCTCAGGTAAAATATCCCTAAGAGACTGACAACTATGCTGCCTCGTTCATGACACGTTTAGGATGGTTTCTTGGAACTTCAACCCTTTGGTCCTTGAAACCCGATATGGTCCTCGGCATGCATGAGGAGGACTATGAAGGGTTATCCTTCAGTACAAAATGGTGTGGTATTCCACCTTGAATTCTGGAAACCCTTTGTTGCTACTCACCCCCGTAGAGCAGGAGGCCCATCAATAAACTTGTTGTGACTGTGTCAACAAATACTAGAGTATTTTGGTTCCCTAAAAGACAACAACTATGTATCATATGTAAGTGTCAAATGGGAGTTATTTGGATTCCTAACCCCCATGTCATAACTTAACTACAATATTTTTTTGGTCCTCAAATGAGGTTACAATGTTGGTTGAGTTAAGTTGAATATTAGGCTCATCTCGGGGTCATGAACCAAGCATTTATTTTAAGGTGTGAGATGTGTGCACAAGTGAAGTGTAATTTCTAAACCCCATCGCTCTCATGCCAAATAGGCGTATGCTGAAAAATAAAGAACAATAAATGAAAGTAAATATTTTTCAAAACCTAACAACTAATTACTCCATATAACAAAACAAACACAAGTAAATGATCTCATAAGGAACTTCACAGGATGTAGGAAACACATGGGGGGTCTCAACTACCAAGCTTGACTAATATGGGCTAACATACAAGGAAAAGATGACTGCAAACTTAAACCAGGGGGATATAGGAAATCATATCTAGAAGGAAACAATCAGGGAAATGGTAGAACACAAACAAGGGGTCTAGAAAGGGTTTCAAAACACCTCAAAGAGCTGGAAAAAATACAGATTGCACCTGTGAATGGAGCAAGTGCAGTCGGGGTCACACAAAACTGTAAAATAGTAGTGACCGAGATGGAAAATCAATAGAAAATTTTAGGTCGCACTAAACAAGGGTTTTCACATGACAAGTCGCACTAAATTGGATCACGGTAGCGATTGGGATCGCTCCAGAAGCCTAGAAAAGCGTTATTTAGAGTTTAGGTTTAGGTCGTACTTATCAGGGAAAAAGGAATGACCTAGGTCGCGCTTGTCAGGAAAAGAGGTTTGACCTAGGTCGCAACTTTATGTTGGATAGGTGTGATCCGACCGTAACTAGGAGGTTTTAGGGAAAAATTGTCGACGACGGTCGGGGGGAAGGCACTATGACAGGACTGGTTCAAATCTACCGCATGGGGGTCATATCTATGACGAATGAGGGTACCCAAATATAAAAAACTAGGAGAAAAACCTGCATAAAAAGAGATCCAAGAGGATCGATCTAGTGGAGTCACCAAAACTGTAGTGGGAATTTCTCCCCTACTACGTGCAAAAGCACCTACCTTATATCAACCGGATATAAGGGTAGAGTTCATGGTGCAAGGGACATCTCGAACTTGACTTACAACAAGCAATAACAAAATATTTTTACTATTTTATATTTTTTCTCTAACTAATCAAACAAAAGAACAAACATACCTTTAAATTGGGCCATTGCAGTCGTTTGAGGAAATGGTCCACCAACTCTCACGGTCTAGTTCTCTTATATTCTTCACCAATGGTTGTCAAATGAAAATGGACTAAGGATGGTATGTTTTATACCATGAAATTCCAATTCTCTATCTGAGTAACAACTCCAGTCTGTCGTTGCACAAAAGGACACTATGGATAAAAGTGGCCATAACCTTATAGATGAATCAGATCCTTGATAGATTCTTTCTCCTCCATATTTGCCACTTCTTAAGAATGATTTTTCCTTGCACGTGCGGGTCCTATCATAAAAAATCATGTGTCACTCATGGGTATTTCCATATGCAACACATGAGTCATCTCTAAAAAGTTGTAATCGTGACTTCCCTTGTAGAAAGTTGCAAGTCACTCACAAGTTTCCTTATATATACCCGCAAGTTTCATTAAAACAAATTTAAAAATAAAAAATACGACTATTTTAGGGGAAGTTGAATTTAGATTGGCAACTTCCTTGATTCCCCTAACCATACTAGGCCTTGAATCCTCTCCTCACCGGCAACTATAAAGAGAGGGGAGGGGTAGTGGGTAGGGGAAGCAATTTTGAGAGAAAGGTTACACTAGAGGAATCCATTGGAGAGAGGATCAAGGAGGACTCAGTTCTTGGTCTGCAGAAGAATCTTATCTCAAACAGGGTTTTAATTTTTCATGAACTTCTTTAATAAAGATTTTATTTCTTCCATATTTGTCTTAGTGCATGCTTTTGTTGTTATGAATGGTGATATATAGTGTTATTTACTTCTAAATGCAATTCTAATATGTTCATGCTTCATTATATAACAATCAAAGATATTGTGGAGGAATACCAATCTTTGTTGTAGGTATAGAAGATCAGAAGGCTAAGGAGCATATAAGGAAGATAGTTAAATCTTAGATCAATCGTCAGTAAAAAGGTACATGTCCCATTAACTCTATTTCTCTTATATATGTTTCTAAACCCTAGATGTCTGCAAGTCACACCCTAGCATGTTGGTGACCCTAGTACCCCAAGTCATAAGGTAGATATCCCTCACAAGAGAATTGTCGACTCTATTGGGGAGTCTAGTTTGTGTTGGGGCCTCTTCAATCAAGATTTATGTCCATTTTTTGTTATCTCTATTTCGATTTGTGGTTTGAAACTATTGTCTTTCATCCATGTCTTTTTAGATATTTAGGGTTCTTGGCCTTGTTATTTTTATTTTTGAAACTTTTGGTAACCACTCGCAGGTTGCTAGTACATGTTGTCATCATTTCTCTGTAAATTTGTGGGTTGAATTGAGGACAGTCTCAAGTGACTCACGGTTCTGTCAAAGAACAATCATGATTTCTTGTAGATGGGTATATAGAATTCTAAGGTTTGTATCATTTGAATGTTTTTGGTATCCCACCTACTTATAAGATTGTGTCATGAGTCTTTGCCAGTCTGTGGCATGTTGCAAATCTATGTTATCTGGATTTTATAAGTCTTATTTTGAGTAGGTTAGGTTGAATGCATGTGTAGGGTTTATTTTCGGTCTTCTCGCTTGGCACCTTTGGTTGAAGTCTGAGTAGTTCCTGATTGTTTTGATTTCTGTCAGTACCTGTGTCTGCTCATCTTTGTCTGATTGCTTTATTAGTTTTTTTTACTTGTACTTATTCCTAGTTTTTGATCTACCTTGCCTCCAACTTGAAGTAGTTCAATTCAAGTAGGTTTTTGGCCAAACTTTGCAGAGTCTTCAAGGTTGTGATTGTGAGACCCGATTAGTGAATCTTGTGTTTACATATGCTCATATTTCTGACTTGCATAGGTGCATTAGTTTGCATTTAGATTTTAATTTTTGAAAAAAGATAAAACATTAAAAAAGCATTTAGTTGCATGGTTAGTCTTAGATAGGCTCATTGTATGTTCGTTTTGAATTATTTTCAAAAATAAAATTTAAAAAAGTCTTTCGTTTTTCAAAGTTCATTAAGTAAATTTCATTTGTTTTGAGAAGGGGAAAAAGAATTTGAATAGAAATTGTATTTTTAAATTTTCACATCATTTTATGCTTTTGCTTTCAGTTGAGTAATAACATCACGAGTTTCACTTCCACCACCCTCAGTAAGAATAACACTAAAAAGAACGTTATTAATTAAAATTTACTAGTAATTTTTTTTATTTCTAGAGACTACATCAACTAGCTTAGGCTAGGATGTTGGACTAGGTCATCTACAACTATCCAAGATCATTTAAAGTCATACTTAGTGGCTTATCTCTTAGGAAATCCAAGTTTGCAAGAGATAAACCGAAAAGCTCCTCTAACACATGAGTTAAGCACAAGGTCATGTGAGGACTTAGTTTGCAAGATACTCCTCCAATGCTTCGTTCGAGCATATACAAGTATTTTTGTGCGTACGAGGATTCATTCAGTACCACCTTGGGCCCCATGAGGTGCTGGTGTTGCTTGCATTTTGGGCTTAGCTACCATGCCCATGCACACCAGTCAGACTTGCGACTGTTCCACCGAAATATTTTTGTAAGATTGGTAGCCTTAGTATCCAGACTTAGGGTTCTTTCACATGTGATGGTGGAAGGCTATTTCCATTGTACCTAGGGTGGACTTGGGAGGAAACCCCAGATAACAATTTGGGAGGGCGGTTTTGTGATTCAAATGCTTGCACCTAGAAAACTTATCACGGGACCCTAGGTAATTGTTCTTCAATCTTCATTGGTGTGTTTTAGGCCCTAATCATCCCATACACTCCTTTGGAAGGTATATCTTTTATCTGCCTATGTTTTTGATACTTAGTATTTTTAGCGGTGTGCTTTGTGGACTGCTTGTGATCTATTCTGACCTCTAGTTGTGTGATTTAAATCTTTAGTTGTGGAGGATCAACCCCCTCATAGGTCTTGAAGGTTGCAAAACCCTCCTCCACTTTCAACAGTGGAGCCTCCACCACCATCTCAATGGTGGAGATTGGATGCAAATAATTCTTTTGAATCAACTGGGTTTAGTGAAAGTATAGGGGAACCTGAACTTCGATATACTCAAACTTATCGTTTTTCAGTGGAAATTGAATATTTGCAAGCTGAAGAGTTTGCAAGGAACTACAATTCACCTCTTATTGACTTAAGAGATCTTATTTTAGTGCAAGTTCATTCGTTTCGTCCACCTGGAATTGGTGTTCCTTTGAGTTTTGTTATGTCTAGTTTAGGAGAAGGTCTGGGGGATATGTCTACCCCCACTTCAGCCATGATGGCCATTGGAGTCTCTCCTTCACCAGTGAGTGAACCAAGTCCAAATGTGTCTACCGCACTAGTGGTGTCCTTAAAATTTAATTCTTCAACCCCAATTCCTTTGAGTGCCCAAGTGGATAACCCCTCGCTACCTTCAAACATTGTTGGTCTGTCTAGCATGGTTGTCACTGGGATACCCAATGTGCCTTTTACTTCTTCTACATTATTTCAAAAAACTCAAAGTGGTCCTAGTGGTTCGAATTCCTTTGTCCAAGGCTTTCTGTGGTATGGAGGATAGATTCCTCCATCCACCCCTTATGTAGGTCCTTGACCTACCTATTCAGGTGTGTCTTCCAAAATCCCGAACCCTTTTTCAGGTTTTAGATGTCAAAATTCTAGTCAAGTGTCAACTACACCTTTCAAAAGCTCTCCCTCCTCACTTTCCAGTGGGGGAATCACCTCTCATATATCTGCAACTCCAGCTTCGGCCGGAATCAATCAAACACAATATAAAACACCTATGGTTAGAAATCCTTCAATCCTTTGGATGGAATCCCTTTCAAAATATTTCTACTTCTTCACAACCGGTGGTTGGGGAAACCCCAACCTCTCTTTTGGGAACACTGGGGAGGGTACTTCCTCGCCCCAAAATCCTCAATATCAATCTTCAACTAGGCCTAGATTACCCTTTCTGGAAAATTTAAACATGTCATACCTAATGAAACTCACGAACGATCATGTGTGCCATGATCTGACCTAGCCTTTTGGTTCTGATTAAATTACCTTCTGACAGTCCTAAGTTTAGAGGGAAAAATAGAGAGGATATGGGTGACCATGTCATGAATTTCCACTTGTGCTGTTCCTCCAACTTGTTGAACGATGATTCGATTCGGCTGAGGCTTTTAAAAATATATCTGACCACTGTAGCAAAAAAATGGTATATCGAACTCATGTCGGCCACCTATGACAATTTTCTTGATCTAGCAACAATTTTTCTGAACCACTTTCAGGATCTTGTCCAGTATCATGTCGACACAGAAATTATGTTGACCTTTAGGCATAACAAGGCCACTCACATATATGACCATATTTAGGAGTGGAGAAGAAGAAAGAGGCTCATTAAATCCAATATTCCTCCTGAATTCCTATTGGAATGGTTTTTTAAGTCTTTATTGTCATATATTTCAAAAGATGTTTCAACTTCGGGAGTGACCTCGGAGGAGGAGGCCATAATTAGGGACCAACAACTGGACTTGATTTAAGCTTAGTCTAGGATTCTCTATGAGATTATTCCTGAGACGCCAAGGCCTAACACAAAATTTGCTAAACCAAATCTTGGACCACATGGCGATGGCATGGTAGGTTCAGTTGAGTCACTGACTGTAGAATCACTGGCCAAACAGATACATGAATTGTCATTGAAAAAATCTGCAGTAGAGGCAACTAAGGCTTCCATGCCCTCCCCCAGAATGTGATTGTTTATACTGCATAATATACCCAAAAGGGCACTCAACAGCCTAGTGGGAAAAAAGAACAAGTGTAAGAAGGGCGAGGGAAGTCATAATAAGAAGGAGCCCACAAACAATGTTGAGGGGGGAAAAAATAAAAGAATAAAGTCAAGTTTCCTTGCAAGCTCTGCCAGGAATACCATTTGACTTATCAATCAATGTCCCTTAATAGATCAAGAACAAAAATTTTTGAAACAACAACAACCTGTCATCTTGAAGGATCTGTTCCCGCAAGGACAGATGCAACTTCAAGTGATCCGAAGAACGTTGGGGGCATGCAGATTGCTCCTTCTACTGATGAATCATATATAATTATGTTCTAATCCCATACCTTACTATAGACCAGAGCCAAGAATTATGAAACGGATGCTCTGCAGAAAGATAAACAAACCGTGGAAACATCAGCCCCACTTTCAATTAATAAACCGACTAATACTATGCCAAAAATACCAAAGGGTGTTTTCATAAAGACATTTCACAATCCTAATGTGAGGGTCGCTTCGAACTACTTAGTTGTATAGGACTTGTCCCAAACTCCTTATGTGATGTCAGCCTTAGAAGTGCTCCAATTTGTCCTTCACAGCGCGATCCACTTTTGGCCGCCATCGATAGGATGGACTCTGTGATCCTTATGGCTAAGTTTAATCTTTCTGATGTCAAACCAACCTTACCATGTGGCATTTTCGATTGATGTAGTCCATGGTAGAAAAATCTATGCACGAATAGTGATAGACGAAGGTGCATCCACATGTGTAATGTCAATTTCATGCTGGAAAGCTCTAGGATCCTCTAAGTTGGTCCCATCTAACACTTTGTTGAATAATTTTGATGGAAGGTCTTTCTGCCCACACGGTATCCTGCCATCTTTTGACATAAAATGAGCAGGGAAACAATATCTGTGGAAATTGAAGTTGTTGATGCCCCTCTGGACTATAATTTACTCTTGGGGAGGAGTTGGACTTATGCAATGTGCGTTATTCCATCGTCCATTTTTCGAGTCCTCATGTTCCCACATGAAGGAAAGTTGGTGATTGTTGGCCAACTGTCATATACTCGGAAGGGTCATATGGAGAATTTAGAGTCTAATGTACCCTTGATTGATCAGTCACACCTGGTGAAAGAGAGTTTAGGAGTTGGGATGTACACATCATTGATTGGCACTTTTGATATGCCCGCTCCTATAAACTACCTAGGCACGACTAGTGTAGGGAAGAAAATTTGTATGGTTGTATATAGAACTGACCCATGGGTTCTCCCTTCATAAGACAAGCCTAAAGTTCCATTATCAGTAGCAGAAGTATCCTACCAAGCTATATTCGATGCTATTGTTGATTCTATCTCGACTCCTCTCGCCTCAGAAGAGTCGGATGAAGCTTACTTTCCCGCATGGGCATAGAATTCAACTTATTCGTACGACTACTTAGATATAGTTTTTCTGTCTGATGAAGCCATCCTTGAAGCTATGATAGGACCCAAGAAAATTTGTGAAGACTTACATAACACTTCCTACTTCCTTCCAGACCTGAGCAGGATAGAAAATTCTAAGTTCCACATGAGACTTGCTGAAGGTATTGATCATCATGTGAATCATTTTCCTAAGGAGGGATTGTTTGTCAAGGGGAACATGGAAAAAATTTCTGCCACCATACTGATCATAATCTCTACCAAACCGGATGTTGTGGAGAATGTGCATATTGGAGCAAACTCTTCACCTTAAGAGATTTCGAGTTATACTCCGTTATTTAAGGAATTCTGCAAGGTCTTTTCCTGGTATTACGAGGAGATGCTAGGCATCAACCCATCAATTATGGATCATGATATTAGAACTTACCCTGACATTAAACAGGTTCGACAAAATCTTAGACCTATGAATCCATGGAAAGCGGGAACCGTTAAGGCTGATGTGGAAAAACTGTTGAAAGTTCGTTTCATTTACCATATCTCTCTTACAGAATGGGTATCCAATCTTGTTCTGATCGATAAGAAATAGGGAAGTATACACATTTGTACTGATTTACAAGATTTGAACAAGGATTGTCCCTAGGAAAATTACCTCACACCGTTCATTCATAATATTATTGATGCATGTGTGGGTAGAGAATATTTTTCATTTATGGATGTTTTTTCGAAATATAACCAAATTCGGATTAAACCTGAAGAACAACACAAAACTTCCTTTATCTACCCCTAGGGTATGTTCACGTACAAGAAAATACATTTTGTCTTGAAGAATGTTGGGGAAACCTTTCAAAGTGCAATGAACTTTGCTTTTCATGATATCAATCACATTGTCAAACCATACCTAGATGATCTTCCGACCCATTCTTGAAAGAGGAAGGATCATCTGAATCATCTTCGTTTAGTTTTTTAAAGATGTGGGTTGTAACACCTCGGTTTTGACCCCATTTGCATTAAATGCATATGATGTATGTATTGTAATTAATCATGGTGTGGAGCTAAAGGCAAAATCCCCACCATTGATTTATCGTTTTATGTTTCGATGATTAAAATCGATATTTATGGTATTTTGTGCTAGCTGGCACATTATAATTTTGGACATCATGTAAATATGCAATTTAATTAAATACCCACAACCAGCTATGTCAATGCAACATTAAAAGATATGGGGGCATGATTTCCTAAGGATAAGGGGGGGTATTCAAACATTTGGGCCAATGGGGAAAATCCAAATGTCAAAGGGAGAACCCATCAAACTGTCAACTACCCATGTCGTCTTTTGTGCCTAATCATTTAACTCTGCCATAAATTGGTTGGGTTAGTTATTGCGTGAGAATGGGAAAGGTATGGGAGTCAGAAATTCGAATTTGGGGAAGCACCCATTTTTGGGAAAATGTTTTTTGACTTATGGGGAAATATATTACCCAAAAATGATGCCCATTCCCTCATGAATTCACGTCTTTCCTCTTCCTCACGTTTTTGTTGCTCTTGGGCACTCTCATTCATGTGGGTTGTTGTTTCTTCATTTTTCCCATGGCTGGGAATTTGATTTTTCAATGCTCAGTGGTTGAGCTTTCTCCCTGACGTTTTATTTCTGTAATTTCCTTACTCACGTTGGGAGCTCTCTCACATTTTTGGAGCTGATGTGCATTCCCCAGTCACATTTTTTGCAAATTTCTTCATTTTCCCCAGGGCTGGGAAGTCATTTTTGGAAAGCTCAGTGGCTAGACTATTTGCTTGATGGTTTTGTTGTTGTTTATACTCATTATCTGACTGGGACAACCCATTTTTTTGTTGCACAATGAGTGGGAGAAGAGACCCACGATTTTGCTGCATTTCCTCATTGTTTTCCAAGCTAGAAATCATTTTTGGTAATTCCCAACGAATTGGAGAAGAGACCACAATTTTCGGGTGTTTGTTGATTTTGTTTTTCCCATGTGAAGGCCATACACATTTCTGGAAATCGAATTGCTATTAGGGGGTTGTTTTTACCCATATTGACAATTCATTTTGTTTCCCAAAACTGTATTTCCTCAAACCCAGAAATTGTATTGTGTTGTGGGTGCATCCTTTTGTTTTGGTCTGAACTTGTTTGGAGTGGAATTGGGCCTGAACTAGCTTGATATACCTAGTGTATGAAGGAACTTCACAGACATATCTAGAGGGGTTGGTTTTCTTGTTTGCACACCCTAAAGAGCACGGGAAGGGAAGGCATGGCCCGAGGGGATGTGTAGCAGAGAAGGGGATGATTCCTTGTGTTGGGAATGCATATGTTTTAGAAGCCAAGACAGATCTGGTGCAGGTATCCATAGCTCTATGGTTGATCTCACCAGCTTGGCAAATCAACCATTCCACCTCCTCAGCAGCCTGATAAACCCAACTGTTTTTGGCTTCGCTGAATTTTGATATACCTTTGGCTATGTGTGATCATGCTAGTGTTCCCTTATTCCTTGTGGGAATCATTCCCAGCTCAGGGGTGGCAGTGGTGCTGAGAGATTGATGAGCACATTGGCCTATGGTTGGGTCGAACGTTGCAGCGACGTAGCTGGTTGTGGGGCAAGCTTCTTTCAAGATAAGTATTTTTTGTGTTTAAATCCTTGCAATTGTATATGTTTTATAAATTAGTAGGAACATGATGAATGCTTGAATGGAATGTGTTTTTCTTCTGTTGTATGTTAATAATTTATACATCTGCATATGTATCCTCTATTTCAATTCATTTTTATTTTACGTTCATGGGGCTAGTTTTCCTAGATTTGATAGCAGCATAGTCGTGTCCTCTCTCTGGTAGAAGGGTGGGGACGTGACAGTGTGGTATCAAAGCTCATGTTGTGGCCTTGGGCCTCAATGGGCCATGTATATAAGTTAACTGAGGTTGTATTACCCCATGGTCAGCAGGGGAAAGAAGCAAACACATAAAAAAATTCAACATTTTTCTAAGTGTTGTAAATTGTTACATATTGGCTCAGTTGGTCGAGTTCTGCTGATACAGTGTCGGCTAAACTGACTGAGTTGAGTCGATGTCATGTTGAGCCGACAAGAAGAAGAGAAAAATAAAACTTTTCAAAAAAATTCTAAGTGTTAAAAAATCGGGTAAACTTAGTGAGTTTTTTTGATACATCATTGAGTTCAGTAAGTTTTTCCGACACACCTCGAGAGAATTTGGTGAGTTGAGCCGACGACAAGAAAAGAGGAAGAAAAATTTTCAAAATTTTTCTAAGTATGGACATGTCAAAAAAAATTTGGGAGTTTTTTCGATGCATGTTAGATGAACTCAATGAGTTTTTTCGATGCGTATCAGGCCAAAAAGGCGAGTTTCACCGATGTGCATCGGGCGAAAAGGTTGAGTTTTGCTGATATCGAAGAAAGAAAGAAAAATTTCTCAAATTTTTTTGAAGTGTCGAAAATTCCCATATCGGAAAGAAAACACGAGTTTTTCCGATACATATCGGGTGAACTTGGTAAGTTTTTCTGATACGTCGAAAAAGTTTGATGAGTTTTCCGATCGACAAGAAAATGTGAGTTTTGTTAATACGTCGGATGAACTCGGTGAGTTCTGCCGACATGTTGGAAGGAAACGATGAGTTTTTCTGATTAGAAGGAAATGATGAGTTTCAGCACTAACGCGTCGGAATTAAAAGGTGAGTTGAGTCGACATGTCGGAAAAATTTGGTGAGTTTGTAAATTGGCTAGAAAAGTTGAGTTACTCCGAAACAGAGAATTTTAGCAGGTTTGCAGTGGGATTGTAGGGGTCGGAAAGATGGAAAAATGGCAGCGTGTTTATGTGCCAGATTGCATGAAATCAAAATATTTACAAAACAAATGAGGGTTTTGCCCTCGACCTGCCCTGCAATGGAATACACAAGGGGGAAATCCCCCTTTACCCCCGTCGTCCCCCTTGTTAGCACTCAGAATGTACCTAGGTTGTAAAAGGTACACCCCGAGGTAACAACAAAACCACTTTAGGAAGAAATTGGTATTTTCTTCCAGAGAGGGATCTCTCAATACAAATCTTACAAGACCAGATGGTAAACAATATTTAAAGATTTATTTGTTCGGTTGAAACAATCACATATCCATTGGGCATGGAGTCATATACATATAAAAGATCACAAAGATGTATACACAAGACTTATCAAAGGCAAGATAATCACATAATTGCAGTCATTCCATTTATCAAGGTGAAATAGAAAGGACGAGGGAACAACCCATCAATACAGAGCGTCTAAGACGAATTCCATATCAACTTTAGTAGAAAAAATCATATAATACCTGAAACGATGAATAGAGCATAAGCATATGAATTCTAATCATCAAACACTATGTTCCAGATATGAAGAAAAAACAGAATGGAGTGTTACACAGGGGAAAATACAATCATACAAAGAAAGAAAGCACGGACTGCAACATCCATGACACATGAATCTCTGAAAAAGCTCTCATGCATTCACTTTAGGTATTAAAATAAAACAGATATGTTCTCCACAAATCACTTCCTTCGATGGGTTCCAACCCCCATCTCATGAAAAGATACAAATTTATAGATAAAACAATAAGTCTGCCCCCAACAGATCCATAATAGAATGATCGGCGTAAATTAGAGTTTGTAACTGAATTCCTACACCACTAGGAGGTTGTTACAACTCCATTCCTAACAGATCACTAAGTACAAATCAACTGGATAACAAACTTTCGGCCAACCGTTCCACGTCTTTGTCCCAACAGCTCCACGTCTTTGCCCCAACAGCTCCACGTCTTTGCCCCATCAGCTCTTCAGCACCTGACACCTGTTCCTAGGGGGAAATAATATAATTTATTTTCCCAAACCGTTCTACCGCTTTCCACTGCTCCGAACTTGGGGTGTCACACTCCATCATCTCCCGAATAGCTACCTCGAGCTCCATATATGCTTCATAAGATTTCTTGGGCAATCTGGCTTTGATAACGACGAACTTCTGCAGGATTTCGAAATCTTCTGTTAACATGTCTACAATGGTTTTCCATGTCAAGTTCTTCTCCAAGCTATTAAATTTTGAGTGGTCCATGCGAGCCCGGACAAGCAGGTGATGATAATGTTAGGCGGGAGCATCCTACCTTCTTCATTCTAGAAGGATGGCAGTCCATCTTCGAACAACTCCTTAAACTCTTGTTTGAACTTAGTGACCTGCACAAGCAGTTCTTCTGACTTCTCTTGGACAATCTTCATTAAATGGTGTTTGTGGATGATCTTCTTCACCGACAGCACTATTGAGATTTTGTCCTTTATGCCCATGTTGTGCAGCTTTTGGTATGTCAGTGAATTCAGAAAATTTAATGTATTCTGAGCTGTGGTGAGGGGTCTTTTTGCCATGTGTTTATTCACCAGTTTCAGTCTTTGTTGGGATGACTCTGTCAGTATACACAAATCATCAATAAAACTCAAGTAATGCCAGAACTTGGTAATATCTATAGTCAGGGTATCCCAAATAATATGTTTCACCCCCTGAAGAGGGCCTTTCTCAATGCATTTTTCTTTTAGCTCTTCGAGATTTTTCTGTAATTGACTCTTGTCCTACAAGATCTATTTTATGCTTTCACTTATCTTGGTTAATTCGGCTTTTACTTTTTCATTCTTGGCTTTCAACTCCTTAATAGCTTCCTCTTTCAAACTCACTTGGGACATAGACACCAATAGGTCATCTGCAGAAAAATCAGCTAATGGCTTCTGGATGTTAACAATAGATAAGTCATCACCGGTAGGGGTTTGGCTCATTAGCTCTTCCATAATCTCCTTTTCCTCAGTCTGATCTTTCTTCATCACTGAGATTTGGGATAGGAGCTCCTCCCTCTCGGTCTCCCACCTATCCTTTTCCTCTTGTAGCTCTCCATCCTTTCCTTTGTATTCCATCATCTCCTGATGGATTTTATCTTTCTCCTCCTGGAGAGCTAGCAATTCAGCTGATTGGACATGTTCTGATCCTGGTATCTTCAACTTCTTCTTCAAATCCTGGAGCGCATTATCTTTCTCTTCCAGCAACTTCTTGACAGCCTGGGTATTGTCTGAGCTAGCAATGTCCGCATGCAGTTTCCTGATCTGAATAACATTTGCCTTATTTTCCACTTTCTCATGCTTTAACTGGACTTCCAATTTGTCTACCAACACCTGTAATTTGTTTATCCTCACCATGGCCTGCAGTAAATCTGAGTATAGGATGTCACTGGTTTGTTTATGCAGCTGAATCTTGTCTGGGGTGCTGATTTTGTCCAGCCTGACTTCTATCTCAGACATCCTCTTGTCATTCACTATGGCCATCTTAAAAGTATTTTTCTCAGCATCTCTAGCCGAAATTAGAGATGTTTTTGAACTGTACAAGTTTCTTACCCTCGGGAGCAGACTTCTCGTTTCCTCTAGGGACTTTTTCCTCTTTTCCATGTAGCTCGCCTTGAGCTCTTCTCTTGACTTAAATAAGGGGTTGGGTTCTGGACTGTCTACACCACATTCTAAACCTTTAAAGGAGAATTGATTGACTTGCACGGTCTTCACGGGGACTAAGGCAGCTTTTTTGAAAACATCAGACACTTCTTCATCTATAGTCTCACCTCTGAGCAGCCTTGCCTTTTTATGGGACGCCTCTTTGTCCACTTCCATATCCTCAGCATCGGACAAACTCCTCTTAACCGCAACACTAACACCCTCTGTGATTTGGATTGCTGTACCGGGTGAAGGATGTGTCTCTTCATCGGACTTTGACTCGTCAGTAAACTGCAGTAAATTAGCCATTTCAGCTAACCCCTCAATAGCTTGATGTTCAAATGGCTTGTTCCTGTTAGCTTGTTTTCTCAATGAAATCACTTGGTGGGGGTCGTAATTCACATTTGGTTCTTTCATAAAATCCATATTTTCCAGCAACTTTTCTACAAAAACCAAGACACCCTTGCTTTTAAAAATGAAGGTGCCAACCTTAAACGGAAACTTGATGTTCGAAGACTTCTTGAAAGCACAAAAATGTTCCTCCTTGGACAGCAATCTCTGTCTCATGAATTCCAATGCGAAGATTCTCGGGGTCAAGAAGGAAGGCAGCCTATAAGGCTGACCAGTGAAGCCATATATTCTCAACACGGTATATTCTCTGTACAAAAACCAGTCTCCAACCCGATCCTCCGGTGAAGACTGCATTAAGCTCCTCATTTCGTCCAGGACACGGGGTAATTCTTCATTGAACAGCATTTTGTATATCTCAGACATGATCGAATTGGCAAATTCGAACATGCTGATTTGTTTTGGTAAATCAGAAGAGCACAGAGTATTCAGAAACTTCAACTCAGAGATATTGGAACATAGTAGCATATTAAGGAAATAAGTCTGGAACCTGAAAAACCGGACCTTGGGGAACTCTCTTAGTTGAAGGTGAATTGCTTCAGCCAGGTATTCGTCTAAATTAAAAACTGGGGTTGACTGGGACTCAGAAACAGGGGAACTCATCCTCAACAAAAATCCGAGAACGACCTCGCCCACCCGACAATCCTCATCTAGGCCTAGTACTTGACACACTAAAGAAATGACCAATTGAACTTCACTCTTGAAAATATGTACAGGGTAGGGCATGGATACACCATCTAAAGACTGACCATCCTTTAAAACACTCGACAGGAATTTACAGCGGGTTTTGTCTTCGCACTTCTTGTATAATTCGACTAGGATTGACTCATTTATCACTTCACGACTATCTGGGTAATTTTACGGCAAACTAAGGATTTCTCGGATGACCGCAGCATCGACTCTACACAATACTTTGGATGCAGACCGACTGACAATAATTCTTTGAGACGGGGAATAATTCTCAGCACACCACTCTGTGAATTCTGGGAAATGGAGGGTTTGTTCAATGGCAAAATAGTACAAGAAAGACTTGCACACGTTCAACACATCATTCCCTCTTGAATGGTAATGCCATAATCTCTCTTTGCTAACAGACACGCTTTCCACAGAGAGGAAGGAGTCGCATACATTCCTATCCCTGTCTACTAAGAATTCTTCTCTATCATCTATGACTTGACCCGACATTTGAGCTTCTTTTCCCGGGTCCATCACTGAATTTCACATTGGTAACTTTGAGAAGGGGAATTACAGAGTTACTGGGTTTCAGTTTTACCTGGTTCACTGTGGAGGCATGTGCCCGGAGCATGTCTGCACCTGACGAATAGAAACTGGGCACTGACAAATGGAAGCCGACAGATAGACCAGTCCTTTTCGCTCGTTCCCAAAGAAATAAAATAACAATGATGTGGGTCAATGTTACTTTTATAGGCCGCTTTTATCCCTGGAGCCTACCACAATTCGCCACGTGGATGATAATTTACTCTCCGTAACCACCATCTACTATCAGTCGCGCGTCTTTCTCCTCCGGATTCATTACCAACCGTTGATCTATTCTTTGCAATTTTCTGGCCCTCGGATCGCATGCCACGTATCTTTTTCTATCAGGCGTCTTGGCGATAAAGACCGTCCAAGTCTCCCTCCCGGAATCTCTCATGACCGTAGATGTGACGTGCTTCCCTCTTCACCGTCGGATCAAACGCCACGTCTCACATTCCGCTGAGCCCTTTGACTTTAACCATTGTGCAACTCCGAGTCCCGGAATCATCCACATCCCTCGATCTGACATACCTTTACCGGTGGGCTGTTGGATCATGTGGCGTTTACCAAATTCTGCTGGGCTCCTTCACTTTAACCTTCGATCAACTTTGATCAGCGGAATTATTCCCAGCCGTCAATGCGATATGCCTTAAACCACACACCGTCGGATCATCCGCCACGTACCCGATTCCACCGGGAAATCCGAGATTATCTGCCGTGCACGTTCATCTTCCGGAATCCTTTCCAGTCGTTGATGTGATTGCCCAGCATTTGTCAGCCATTAGATCTGTCGACATCTCCCAATTCCGCTGGCAGCCTCAGACTTATCTCTCGCGCAATTTCATCCCCCTGAATTTATAACAATCGTTGATCTATTATGCTTTGATCTCCAACCGTTGGATCAAGCATCATATAACGAGTTCCGCTGGGTGGCTTTCGGCTTATCCACCGTGCAGGTTCCGGTCACGGGATCAATCCCATGCATTGATGTGACCCGATTCTGCCCTTCCACTGTCGGATCGAGAGGAGTATACATGATTCCGCTAGCCTCCATTTCCTTAACTAACTCGTGCTTTCACAAGGCGGGTTTGATGTGAGCCGTGGATCTGTTTAGGACAACTTTATAACCTTTGATCTGTGCCGCTGGTTAAAATCCCGAACCTGTCTTATCCTCCTCGCATGTTTCGAAGAGCGGAGGGAATACCAGTCATTGATTTGCTCTCCTCTTTCATCATGGCCTAGGATCTTTACTAACTTGGCTGATGTTTTGGTTATCATTCCACATTTACATTATATCCTTAAACCAAAGTATTTAAACAACAATAATATTACCTCCACCACGGTCTTATTTCTGCTTTGCTAAATACAGGTGTTAACGCCCCTGAGACAATCGTTCTTTGCGAAAAGAAAAATTCTATGATTTGATAAAGTTGTCAATATGAGATTTTTCCAAATGCAGGTTAGTGATGTATAAATTCTGTAAATGTTATGCAGCTAACAATTGTGTTTGTGAACACATTTTGCATAATCATAGTCACCTTTAAGGGCAGCATGCCACATAGTGCAATTCGATAAAGTTGGGTTTTGGTTCAGCCATGAGAACCTTCAGCATGAATGATGCACATTATCCCTATGAGCATGAGGAATATGTTATGGGGGGGAATATCCGTGTGGGAAATTCTGAGACAGAGTCTAATGGGAGAAGATTTCAAGATACTCCCCCAGATTTTGCAACCACCATGAGAAGCCTAAGGTGGAGATGCAAAGTTACAAGGCAGATAATGAAAGATTTGTTAAGGGTCAAGAAGAGCATATTTATTTGAATGTAGCCATGTTGCAAAGTTTGACATACATTCAAATGCAGATGAACTCTGGGGACCGGACAGTAAGACCATAAGGAAGCAAAAGCATTGCTAGAAGAATAAAGAGATCTCCTAGTGGTTCATTTGACTCTAAGGGATCAACTGGTGGTTCAAGTTCTTATTCTCACAAGAATAAGAAAAAGATGCGCTACCATAACCATTCATGTGATGAATTTAAGAAGAAAAATCCACCTACCTTCAATGGTGAGATAAGAATGGTCAAGAAGTTGAAGCTTGACTTCTTGGGATGAGAAAATATTTCCAAGTCCAAGACTACTCTATAAATATGAAGGCTAGGGTGGAAGAGCATCCATATGGTGGGATCACTTCAGGAAAGTAAATAAGATTAATGAAAGGAAGATTGTATGGAAGTAGTTCCAGAAGTATTTCAAGCAGAAGTACCTTTCCGACATGTACTATGATGACAAGATTAAAGAGTTCCATGAGCTGAGATTGGGACAACAGACCATGGAAGAGTATGCAAACAAGTTCCTAGAACTTTTGAGGTATGTCAGGTACATCAAATATGAGAAGGTGAAGATGCAGCATTTTCTAAGTGGATTACCCCAGTCTTAAAAAGACAGAATTGAGTTTTGTGAACCTAGCCTACTCTTGAAGAAGCAATAATGAAATCTAAGTATTGCTATGAGCAAAGCAGAGGAAAACCTGATTATCAAAAGACATGGAAGGAAAAAAGGAACGAGAAGTATGATCAGAGGAAGAAAGGTTTCAAACCTCCTAATTTTAGAGATCAGTAGAAGCAGCCATCACAAGTTGCGAGTAATCCATCTAAAGTGGTAGGACAAAATCTGAGAGATCCACAACAGAACAGAGAACCTATCCAATGTTGGAAGTGTGGAGGATCCCACATGTGCATGAATTTTCCACTTGATGATGAGAATGCAAGGCCGACTTACAACATTCAAGAAGTACAAATGGTGGGTCAGGTAGCAAGGGTTGTCCCTAGGATTTATGCAACACTGAAGGACCGTCAGGCAGATCACCAGTCGACTGTAGTTGAAATTGTGGGTAAGATTGTTGAGCAATCTGTTTCTGTTTTGATTGACCCTAGTTCTACTCACAGTTACATTACTCCTAGAGTAGTAGAGAATTATGCTTTTAATAAGTTAAAGCATATAAAATCGTGGTTATTTCAGCTAGCCACTGGAACTAAGAGAAAGGTTAGTGAAGTGGTAGAGAAATCTCCATTGGTTATGAATGGATTGGTCACTTATGTAGATCTGAATGTTCTGCGACTTGGTTCTTATGACATTCTGATTGGAATGGATTGGTTAGAAGCTCACAGGGTAAAGCTTGACTGATATAATAATACTTTTGAATGCATGGATGAAGAAGGGAACCCAAGAGTTCTAAGAGGCATTCCAAAGGTGATTTCTGTGAGGTAAATTTCAGCAATGCAGTTGAAGAAGTTATGTAGGAAAGGTTGCCAATTGTATGCAGCTCATATTTTGGAGGAAACATAGAATGAAACTCCTAGGTTAGGGGACTTTCATGTGTTGTAGGAATTCAGTGATGTGTTTCCTGATGAGATTCTAGGGCTTCCTCCAAAGAGAGACATTGATTTCACAACTGAACTTGTGCCAAGAGCAACGCCAGTGTCCAAGACACCCTACCGAATGAGCACACCAGAAATGCTAGAGCTAAAGATGCAACTGCAAGATTTGTTGGAGAAGAAGTATATCAGGCCGAGTGTGTCTCCTTAGGGAGCACCAGTTCTATTTTTTAAGAATAAATATGGTACACTCGGGTCGTGTATTGATTACAGACAGCTGAACAAAGTCATTGCAAAGAATAAATACCCTTTTCTNGATGACCTCTTTGATCAAATGAGAGGAGCAAAGGTATTTTCCAAGATTGACTTGAGGTCTGGTTACCATCAGGTGAGAATCAAGGATGAAGACATTCATAGGACAACCTTCAGAACAAGGTATGGACATTATGAGTTTGTAGTGGTACCATTTGGTCTCACAAATGCACTAGCTACATTTATGTTCCTTATGAATAGTGTCTTCAGCGAGTATTTGGACAAGTTTGTTCTTGTTTTCCTTGATGACATTCTTATTTATTCTAAGAATGAGGAATAGCATGAAGAACATATGAGGTTGACATTGCAATTGCTCAGGGAGCATAAGTTATATGCAAAGCTGAGTAAGTGTGACTTCTATAAAGATAGGATTCATTATTTGGGTCACATTATCTCAGATGAGGGCATATCTGTAGACCCTGAGAAGATTGAAGCCATTATGAATTGGCATACTCCAAGAAATGTGACAGATATAAGATCTTTTATGGGACTTGCAGGATACTACAGGAGATTCATTGAAGGATTCTCCAAGGTTTCACATCCAGTCACTTCTTTGCAAAAGAAGGGAATAAATTTTGAATGGACAAACTGGTGTGAAGAAAACTTCCAGTAGTTGAAGAATATTCTCACAAGTGCACCAGTCTTGAAGATTGCAGACCCAGAAAAATATTTTGTGGTGTGTACCGATGCATGCGGTCAAGGGCTTGGAGGAGTCCTTATGCAATACAACCACGTGATATGTTATGAGTCAAGAAAGATGAAGGAGCATGAGAAGAACTATGCCACTCATGATCTAGAAATTGCAGCCATAGTGAATTCTCTCAAGATGTGGAGGAATTACTTGATGGGAGAATATTTGAGCTAAGGACAGATCACTGTGGTCTGAAGTATTTGTTTGATCATCCCACATTAAATGCTAGGCAAGCAAGACAGCTGGATTTTTTATGTGAGTTTTATTTTGAAATCAAACACATAAAAGGAAAAGAGAATAAGGTAGTTGATGCACTCAACAGGAAGGTGCAGGAAATGCATGTGGAATCTCTTAGTATTTTCCAATCAGATTTGAGACAACTGATTGTTATTCACACTGTTGAAGATGAAATGTATGTGCAAGTAAAAGACAAGTTGCGGAAGCAAAGTCTTGAGAAGAGGTATGAGGGATATAAATTGGAAGATGGACTTCTTACCTATAAGAATAGAATTTACATTCCAAATGTAGTAGATTTGAGGAGGGTTGTTATGGATGAGATCCATTAAGCTCCATATTCTGGTCACCGAGGATATCATAAGACAATTGCTACAGCCAGAAAGTAGTATTTTTGGCCAAGAATAAAAAAGGACATGGATGAATATATTTCAAGGTGCATAAATTGTCAGCAGGTGAAGGTTGAGCATCAACACCCAACAAGTTTGTTGCAGCCTTTTCCAGTTCTAGAATGGAAATGGGAAGTTATTTCCATGGATTTTATTACAGGATTGCCAATGACTTGGAGACAACATGACTCCATCTTGGTTGTGGTGGACAAGTTGAAAAAGGAAACACATTTCATACCGGTTAAGTCCACACATAATACTGGTGAAATTGCAAAAGTATTCATGAAGGATATTTTCAAATTGCATAGATTTCCTAAGGCAAAAGTCTCTGACAGAGATGTCAAGTTCACTTCCAATTTTTGGAAGGGTTTGTTTGCATATTTGGGTACCAAGCTAAACTTCAGCACTGCCTACCATCCTCAAACTGATGGGTAGACAGAGAGAGTGAATCAGGTGCTTGAAGACATGCTCTGCATATATGTGATGGACAAACCAACCAAGTGGGAATATTACTTACACTTGGTAGAATTTGCATATAACAATGGACAGCAAGCATCCTTGGGGATGAGTCCATATGAAGCTTTGTATGGCAGAAGGTGTAGGAAACCAGTGACATGGGATAATCCAGTGAACAAGATTGTGCTTGGGCCAGAATTACTAAAGGAAATGGAGCAAGAGGTTGTAAAGATCCGGTAGAATCGGAAAGTATCCCAGGACAGATAGAAAAGCTATGCAGATAAGAATAGGGTGAATAGAGAGTTCAGTGTTGGGGATCATGTTTACCTCAGAGTGAGGGCAAGGAAGAGTTCCTTGAAGCTTGGAAGTTGTGCCAAGTTGTCACGTAGATATTGTGGGCCATTTGAAGTGCTCGAAAGAATAGGACTAGTTTCATATAGACTTTCATTGCCTGCTAGCACTAGAGCTCATAATTTTTTCATGTTTCTTTGCTTAATAAATATGTACATGATCCTCACCATGTGATAAATTGGGATGTGATTCAGGTGGAACCCGAGGGAGAGTTCCAAATCGAGCCAATGTGCATCCTCGACAGGAAGGTCACAATGCTCCGGAACCGAGCCATAGGGAAGGTAAAGGTGCAATGGGAGCACTACGGTCATGGAGAAGCTATATGGGAGCTGAAGGATGCCATGCGATTGGCACATCCATTTTTGTTAATTTCTGCGAAGCACCGAGGGTGGTTCCAGTGTAGCATTTTTGTTCAATTTTGTAAAGCACTAAGGACAGTGTTGTTCAAGGGGGAGGGGAATGTAACACCTTGGTTTTGACTCCGTTTGCATTAAATGTATATGATGTATATAGTGTACTTAGTCATGGTGTGGAGCTAAAGGAAAAATCCCCACCATTGATTTATTGTTTTATGTTTCAGCAATTAAAATCGATGCTGATGGTATTTTGTGCTAGCCGACACATTATAATTTTGGGCATCATGTAATTATGCAATTTAATTAAATACCCACAACCAACTATGTCAATGCAACATTAAAAGATATGGGGGCATGATTTCCTAAGGATAAAGGGTGGGGTATTCAAACCTTTGGACCAATGGGGAAAAGCAAAATGTCAAAGGGAGAACCATCAAAATGTCAACTACCCATTTTGTCTTTTGTTCCCAATCATTGAATTCTGTCATAAATTGGTTGGGTTAGTTATTGCATGAGAATGGGCAAGGCATGGGAGTCAGAAATTCGAATTTGGGGAAGCACCCACTTTCGGGAAAACGTTTTTTGACTTATGGGGCAAGTTATTTCCCAAAAATGATGACCATTCCCTCATGCATTCACGTATTTGCTCTTCCTCATGTTTTTGGAGCTCCTAGGAACTCTCATTCATGTGGGTTGTTGTTTCTTCATTCTTCCCATGGCTGGGAATCTGATTTTTCAATGCCCAATGGCTGAGATCTCTCCTAGATGTTTTCTTTCTATAATTTCCCCACTTAATTTGGGAGCTCTCTCACATTTTTGGAGTTGATGTGAATTCCCCAGTCATGTTTTTAGCATATTTCTTCATTTTCCCCACGGTTTGGAAGTCATTTTTGGAAAGCTCAGTGGTTGGGCTCTTTGCTTGATGGTTTTTCTATTGTTTATCCTCATTACCTGACTGGGACAAACCATTTTTTTGTTGCACAATGAGTGGGAGAAGAGACCCACGATTTTGCTGCATTTCCTCATTGTTTTCCAAGCTGGAAATCGTTTTTGGTAATGCCCAGCGAATTGCAGAAGAGACCATGATTTCTGGGTGTTTGTTGAGTCTTTTTTTTCCACGTGAAGGCCATAAACATTTCTGGAAATTGAATTGTGTTTAGGGGGTTGTTTTTACCCATCTTGACAATTTGTTTTGTTGCCCAAACTGTCTTTCCTCAAACCCAGAAATTCTATTGTGTTGTGTGTGCATCCTTTTGTTTTGGTATGAATTTGTTTGGAGTGGAATTGGGTATGAACTAGCTTGATATACCTAGTGTATGAAGGAACCTCACAGACATATCTAGAGGGATTGGTTTTCTTCTTTGCACACCTTGAAGAGCAATGGAAGGGAAGGCATGGCCCGAGGGACTGTGTAGCAGAGAAGGGGATGCTTCCTTGTGTTGGGTGTGTATATGTTTTAGAATCCAAGCCAGATCTGGTGTAGGTGTCCATAGGTTTGTGGTTGAGCTCACTAGCTTATAAAATCAACCATTCCACCTCCTTAGCAGCCTGATAAACCCAATTGTGTTTGGCTTGGCTGAATTTTGATATACCTTTGGCTATGTGTGAGCCTGCTAGTGTTCCCTTATTCATTGTGGGAATAATGCCCAGCTCGAGGGTGGCAGTGGTGCTGAGAGTTTGATGAGCACATTGGCCTATGGTTGGGTGGAACGTTGCAGCGATGTAGTTGGTTGTGGGGAAAGCTTCTTTCAAGATAAGTATTTCTTGTGTTTAAATCATTGCAACTGTATATGTTTTATAAATTAGTAGGAATATGATGAATGCTTGAATGGAATGTGTTTTTCTTCTGTTGTATGTTAATAATTTATACATCTGCATATGTATCTTCTATTTCAATGCATTTTTATTTTACGTTCATGGGTCTAGTTTTCTTGGATTAGATAGCAGCATAGTCACATCCTCTCTCTGGTAAAAGGGTGGGGACGTGACACGGGTACTACAAGATTCACTTAAATCCCCATAAGTGTGCCTTTTGTTTCAAATCGAGGTGACTTCTAGGATTCATAGTCTCCTACAAGGGTATAAGGGTCAATCCATTGAAAGTAGAGGCGATTAGTAATTTGCCTCCTCCTCGAACCATCACATCTACAAAGTCTACAAGGAAATTCAAACTTTCTCAGGTGATTTATTGTGAACTATGCCAAGATCACTAAGATCTTCACATGCTTGCTTAAGCAAGACACCCCATTTCTATGGGGAAAATCCACACAACAATCCTTCAAGGCATTGAAGTAAGCACTGCTATCATTTTCCCTTTTGCGCCTACCAGACTACACGAAGGAGTTCATATTGTATATGGCTACATATGAGTCTACGATCAATGTAGTGCTAGTTCAGGAGGATGACAAGCTCCAGGAGCATGTCATCTATTATCTCAGTTGCGCTTCGGCTGGTCCTGAACTTATATTTTCACATGTAGAGAAATTGTCTCTCGTGACAATCTATGTCATACAGAGGTTGAGACATTACATTCTGCTAAGGACAACCATTGTGGTTGCAGGCGTGAATCCATTTCAGTACGTATTATCCTGACAAATAATCGGGGTAAATTTTAATTAGTGGATTGTCATTCTCCAGGATTTTGACCTATATTTTCAGTCCACCAAGTCAAAGAAGCCCCTAGTATTTGTAGAGCTTATCTTAGAGTTTCCAAGTGATGAAAGTGTAGTGATAGAAGATTAGTCATTTCCTAATGAGAACATTTTCTTAATATCAACCTTTGATCCTTGGTATGGAGATATCCTATTATATCTTCAGAATTTTAAGTGTCATTCATGCGACCTTCTCACAGGAATATCGATGCAAGTTAATATTAAATGTGAAAAAATACCCCATAATCGGTGATACATTATATAGACGAGGGGTATATTTCATTTCATGTCGATGCCTTACCCATGAGGAGGTTGAAATTTTCCTAAATGATTCTCACAGTGGAGCATGTGGGGGTCATTTATCGAGGCTAGCAATGGCCCAAAAATTTTGTGTGCCAGTTATTTCTAGCACACCATCTTCAAATATTATGTAGAAGTTGTGAAACGTTGTCATTTGTTCCAGCTATACACCAGAAAGATGCGGTCGCATCCTTCTCCTCTTTTTCCCATTATCGCAATAAGGCCCTTCACCAAGTGGGGGGTGGATTTCATGACTTGCAACCCAATGTCTACTGGGGGGCCCAAGTATATCATTGTCGGTGTTGACTACTTTATGAAGTGGGAAGAGGAAATGCCTACCTTTAAGGTCGATGGTGAGACAACAACGTATTTGTGTTCAATCAAATTATCACTGTCATTAACAATGGCAGTCATTTTCAGAACAAGATGATGATAGAGTTGACTACTATGCTAGGTTTTAGGCAATACCACTTGTCTTCCTTTTACCCGCAGGAGAATGGACAAGTAGAAGCAGTTAACAAAACTTTGAAAACCATTCTCAAGTGAACTAGTAATGTGAGTAAATAAAACTAGCACATCATGTTGTATCGTGCACTTTGGGTGTATCGAATGAATGTTAATACTTCCCCAGGGTTTTCACCCTTCCATATCATTCATTGGGTGGAAGCAATCACGCCGGTGGAATGCAAGATACCATCCTTAAAGATTGAAATTCATGTACTTCCCGATACTTTTGAGATAGAAGAACGTTTGTTGCATATGGAACACCTAGATGAGCAGCGTAGAGATATGCTTGCAACAAATTAAGTACATAAGAAACAGGCACAAAACTAATACAACAAATTTGTCAAACCTAGGGTTTTATCTGAAGGAGAGCTTGTCTTGGTCTACGACCAGGATAAGTAACCCATGGGGGCAGTCAAGTTCAAATCTATGTGGTTAGTCCCGTACGTTATTTCAAAGGTCCTAAAGAAGGGTGCATATGAGTTAGTTTATTATGATGGTAATAAGATGCCTGAGCCCCAAAACGAGCTCTACTTGAAAAAATATTACGCTTAGGCATTATGCTTTTTCTTGTATTATAATTGTATAATTTTGTAAATGGTCATTAGTTGGTTAGTGTTTATTATGTAGTTTGGTATTGTTTCAAATGTCTTTGGATTGGTTCGTAAGGTTCATTTATAGCGGCAACCATCACACTTGCAACCTGGATTCAACTTCTTGGGTCATTTATGCACCCACGGGACAACTGGTTGCCTCAGGAGGTGCTTGCTTAGGTCCTGCAACTAACAATGTAGCTGAATAAAGTGTTGTTATTGAGCTTCTTTAGGATGTTATCTTGCATGGTATCTCCTGCCTGGAAGTCAGACTCGACTCTCATTTAGTGGTCTCTCAGCTCAATGGGGTCTACTAGGTGAGGCACCCTCCCCTTTTACGTCATTTTTTAGGATTAGGTTACTATTATATATCAACACATTTCAAGAAATCAAAACACTATTACTTATGCATTTGCTAACTACATTTTAGATTGACATTTGTCACACACTTTGTAAAATGGATACACAGATACATAGAAGCACATGTAAATAACCAAATATATATGTATGTATGTATGTAAAAAGTAAGTACATATACATCGAGTTTTGGTCCAAGGATCTAGCAAATATGTACATCAAAAATACAAAATAGGATCGTAATCCTTCATATGCTAAAAACTATGGAAGCTCTTCATTCTCATCAGTTTCAGCTGCCTCCACGACCTCTCGATAACATAGGATATCCCTCTACACCTTTCGTAGTAGGCGTAACCAAGATGGAGGTACACTCACGACATGCTCCTACATAGTGATAGGAATCTGCTCCATCTTCATATTCGGTACATTATCGGTAATCTTGGCCAACTTTCCCTCCACAATACGGAGCATAGATTTGTCTCCAACTCCGTCTACGGGTCGTATTTAAGTCCTAGGATGTTCGTCTGGTCGAATAGGCCCAACATATGCATATCATAAAAAGATGATTCCTCCTCGAATGAATTACATATGCATATAACACTTATGAACAAAAATTCATAAAAAAAAAATATTTCAAAAAGTAAAAAACTCACCCATGTCTCCTCATGATTCTCCTTGAGGGAGAACTAACTTTGGATCTCCACAAAAGACCAAACCAGGATATGTGAACTTCTTCAAAGTAGGCACATAGCGGCTCCACCATGCATAGAAATCATCATCATAGCCACCCTGGATCTCACCACCACCCTGGCGGAGGAATACATCACCCCATCACGTAATTCTAGGCTCACGTGGAGGGGAGGGTGGAGGTGTCACTGTGGGGGATCATAGAAGGCACTCTCAAAGAAGAAATAAACAAATATGCTCACATAGCCGAAGTTCTTCTTCTTCCCTATCCTGCAGTATGAGAGTTTTTTTTCATGGACGAGGCCAATCCTGAACACCCGTAAAATACCACACCTCGTAGACACTCCATTGTTATACGCATGTGGGTTTGTGTAGCTAAATGCAATGCGAATGACACCACCACTCTGAAAACAATGCTCAGAAGCACTTTCAAAGGGAATTTGGTGTCTGAACAATCAGGATTTGTGTCCCTGATTTTTGTGTAACAGGTAAACAATATGTGTTGGCATAGTCTTGCACACTAAGGGGATCACCCCCATGGACGGTGCCACCCAATTTCACTCATGCCCCTCGATGGGACAATCTGGTAATGAAGTATATGTCCTCTACAATAATTTCTAATGTATTCCCCTGAAGATCAAACATGCTAAGCTCATGATCCCATAACCGTACCAACATCTCTAGTAGTCAAACTTGGGGTCTCATGTTTGAAGTACAGTAAATTTTAAAAACCCACACCTTTGGAGGGAATTAAGAATCATCGGATCCCCCATTTCCAACCTATCCATGTCTTCGTGCTCCCTTTCCCTCCACTCTAGAGCCATTTTGGCCTGCAAAAGAAACATTTTTTCCATTAGGTTCATCAAAAACCCTTATTCTGCAGCAGCACTCGTGACTGTCTAGTGGGAACAATGCATGTCACTCACGGGTTCTCCATTACAAACTTGTTATTACTTCATAAACTCACGACGTTGTAATGGGATACCCGCGAGTGCTACATAGTTCCCTTAAAGCTTGCCAAAAAACATCAAAAAAGCATGAAAACCAAAATTTAAATGCATGAAATCAAAGATGATGGAGATATGAGTTACCTGCAACTTGCGGATTGAAAATTCGTCCATTGGTTTGAGCACACGAGTTTTTTAAACACTAGAGGCAAAACATGCACTAATAGAGGTAAAAATCAAATGAAATGTTTTTTAACCAATTTTCACTATTTATAGTAAAATTTCAAAAATTTTACCTACTTTTATATAGTTTGGTCAATTTCTTTTATTTTGAACTAATGTTGATTGTTTTTACCTAGTTATTACAGGTTATGGATGAAATTGGACTATGTTTCCTCAGCATATAGGATAGGATTTGGTATCCTTTTGCATCTTCCACTTATACCTTATCCCCTCATGAACCTTAAGATCTCCTTTTTATCCATGGACTATGATTTACAACCGCTTCTTACCCTTCAAACATCGTTGTTCTTCCATGGTTAGAACCTACCTCACATGGGTTACCCTATATAGAACACTTATTGTCGATTCTGGTACCCATGACACATTTTTCTAAGTTGCGGGAAACTTCATAGTTGTTTTTCACACAAAAATGAGCCTCATTTTGTATCTTTTACTGAACTACCCTTGATTATAAGGCTCCTTCCCTATGGATTTATCTTCAAGCCCTGGTCTGACTCCTTAAACATGACTAGCTAGCTGAGTTGCTTGTTCTTTCAAACTCATTAAAGGAAATGAAGGATCATCCATAATGGTATAAGTTTAACCCTTTTCTAGACGCTATCGATTATTTATGAAAAAAGAATACTCTATTTTCTTCGGAATCTAGAAGAGTATCTTCAGGTATAGATTTATCTCTTTCCCGGGCATTGAGGACTAAGGCTTACAGTAAAGGAACCTATTTGAGCTTACTTTTCTCTTTTTCGTGCTCTAGACCTAAACATGAAAAATATTCCGAGCATTCTTTATGCTATTGTCAAGCTCGTTAAACCTCGGTACAAATCATCACGTTTTTTGTTATTTGTCTCATTCTCGTAAATAAATGGAACTTTCCGAGTGATCTATCCTTCCTTCACACTCATTAAACTAAGGCTACATGCTTGCTTTTGAAGGAGCATCGGTTTGGTGATAGTTTACCCCTTTTTAGGACTTTGCAGACTAAGTACGAAAAAGGTATACCTTAGTTCTCTGGAAGCTAACTTGAGTTCTCCTTTGGATTGTTTTATACTTTTTCACACTCATGAGACTAAATTTATGAAAAAACACCCCGCTAGAGTCTTCTTTGGAGTTTTTAGACTCTCAAAACTATGAAAGCACCGATGAGCAGTCACTAATTTGGGCTCATAAAATCCATGAATTAGTTTCATATCAAGCACTATTCTCTCTTTTCTTCAATCTTGCCCAAAAATGAAGAAAGACTCAAGTTGACTTTCTTGGACTCATTAAAACTTAACAAGAAAGGAAAGGAAGAAATGGACTCTTTGGTTAGAATCTTGTTGGCATCAATTCATCCAAAGCACTAGTTTGGGTCTCTCGATACCCATGTCTTAGTTTTTCACTTCTCACTTCAACTACTACTTTGAGCCATTACTCCTCCACTTGTCCTAAATACATGGGGAATATGTCCATGTCTCCTACATGGAAGATAAGTCTAGTTGTTCCAGTTGGAAGTCTAAAGCTGCCTTGGATCATCTATCTGTGATGCTCACTATTCAAGGATATATACCCCTTGTCTATTCATCTCGATCCCTATCATTTACATATCTGAGATCATCTTATGTGCATCTTCCCTTATCTAGTCTACCAGTTACTCATGTGACCTGTTGAAGGATTTAGTGTCTTCCTCTTCACAAAAATGGCTTTCAATCAGTACCTCTTGCAGAAGAAGACCTAGATTTTCAAAGATAGTATCTTAGGATCCACTGTTCATATTGGTGGACTCCTCTGCATTGGTTGTTAGTACAACTCTAACTAATACTCCGATGGCATCCTTCCATGTTCAACTTCAACTCATTTATTCACATGGTAGGATTCGTACCGGTTTCTATGGATTTGGATGAAGACCTTGGGTTACAACCTATATAACCTAAGTTGCACAAGTTTGTGCCATGTTTTGTGACACTATTTATGTCTATTGAAGATCTATCATTATACTTTTGTGGCTTTGATCCACCTTTGTAAAACATGCGTGGCCATGTTGCTTGTATTATATGATGTAAATGAATCTTGTAAATGGTATAGTGTTCCACATTATTGAACATGGCATCCTCAGTGATGATTTTGCAAACGACCTTGATTTTTCAGTTTCAACTACTTCTCTACAACCTTGATTATGAGTCCTTTGAGTGAAAAGATTGTAATGTATTTTGGCCATCGCTACCCTCTGACCTCACAAGTTAGGGGGCATCTGTTATACCATGAAATGTCACTTCTCCGTCCGATTAATGACTCCAACTTGTCGTTGCACAAAAGGAAACTATGGATTGAAGTGACCATAACCTTATAGATGAATCAGATCCTTGATACATGATTTCTCCTCCAGATTTTCCACTTCTTAAGAATGAGTTTGCCTTGCACTCGTGGGTCCTATCATAGAAACTCACATGTCACTCGTGGGAAATTCCATATGAAACCCGCGAGTCATTTCTAAAAAGTTGTAATCACGAATTCCCTTAAAGAAAGTTGCGAGTCACTCGCAATTTTCCTTATATATACCTATGAGTTCCATTAAAAAAAATTCAAAATAAAAAGATGATTATTTTAGGGGTAGTTGGGTTCAGATTCGTAACTTCCCTAACTCCCCTAACAATCCTAGGCCTCGAATCCTCTCCTCACCAACAACTATAAAGAGAGGGGAGGGGTAGAGGATAGGGGAAGAAATTTTGAGAGAAAGGTTATGCTAGAGGAATCCATTGGAAAGAGGAGCAATGAGGACTCAGTTCTTGGTCTATAGAAAAATCTTGTCTCAGACAGGGTTGTAATGTTTCTTGAGCTTCTTTAATAAAGAGTGTCTTTCTTCCATATTTGTCTTAGTGCATGCTTTTTTTGTTATGAATCATGATCTATATTTCTGTTTCCAAATTTCTTTGGTGGTAAGCTTGAGTTAATGGTGTCGGAGAAACCACAGTAGCAGGTTTACTATGTCGACGTTTCGAATCCATATCATGACTCATCATCAGGACGAATTTGTCAAATATGGAGAGTGTGAGGACTCAGGTATTAATACTAGAGAGGTGGAGAAATATTTAAGGTCGGTTTATGTGGGGAAATAGAGTTTGGTCGGTGAAGAGATTTAGGGTTTCTTGTTAGAAAGAAAAAACAAATTTGTAATTGTTAATTTCATAAAAATATTTATATGAATTTAATAGTGTTAAGGTTATTTCTTAGTTTAGGTTATAATAATAGTTATAGATAAGTTAAAACTTGATTAAATTTTTTTATTATTTTAATTTTAATTTTGATCTTTTTTTTAAACAGAAACAGTAAAAGGGGGCAGTATTAAACAGGCTGTGCATAGCCATACATTACATAATATGTGAAACTGAGAGTGCTTGCTATTCAAAAAAGAAGAAACCAAAATTGGTCCAGAGGGGAGACCAGAGAACTCCACACAACATTTTTAATTATATTCTATGGACTGTGGTGGTATATACCCTAATAAAATCTTGGTTAAGGAACAAACAGAAAAACATAAACTAAGAAAACCATTTAGATTTTGTCTAGGGGCTTCATTGGCCGAAATACCGACTCCTCCTCCATGGGTTGGACTATAACAGGGGTTTCGCAGGCCTAGATGACTTGATTCATGCTGACCAAATGCTCAAGGTCTTCTTAGATTCTGTCCACTTTTCCCATCATTTCCTTGAGGTTCATCTATGTGTCATCAATTCTGGAGTCGTGGTTACTTATCTGGTAGTAGGTATAGCTAACCACCTCACCCATACTCTTAACCTCTTTTGCAATTTCCTTATTATCCATGATACCAATTGCCATCATTTCATGCAGACGCCTGAGGTTTTTCTTCAGGTCTGCAATCCCTGCATTCTCATTCGTTGGGTTCATATTGCCTTTCCTAGGTGTGAATGTGTCAAGAGCTATACTAGAAAAACTGAGGTGGAGATTTTGAACTGCACCTTCCAAATCTTGGGCCTCAGGTCCACAGTAAAACTCACCGAGAATCGAATTGAGGATGCTAACTTCTCGTAGAAGAGAATCACAGTCCTTCTTACTTCTACAGGAAAGAGTGCCTACTGCACCTTTCTTCCACCCAGAGCAGTTACAACCCAGTATCATGTTGCTGTCTGCTATAAAAAACTCACCAACAGGAATACCGAGCCCAAGACCCGAACTCAAACGCCATAGAGGACCTCCGGCATGGGGAGAGCAATGACAGGAGAAGAAGGCGGTGAGAGACAACCTTTATTTAACAAATACCCTACAAAGAGGCAGAAACTCCCACAGAATCTCCTGCAAAACTCCCTCATCTATGCCTGAAATTACATCCAGTAGAGTCCTCTCCGGCGAAAATGCAGAACAAGCAAGGATCAGATCACTGTTTGAAGAAACTGGGGGGTGAGAATGGATTCTAGAGGAAGCCATATTGAAAGGGTTGATAGGACCTGGTGTGTGTGAACTAGAGCATAAATTACGCTGGAGTAGATGGGAGTTAAGGACATCGGGGATCTAGGAGAGCGGGAGCCACGCGACGTTGGCATGGGAGACAGTGGGACGACCAGTTAATACACTGGAGCCTTCATTTATGACCATGGTATCGAAGTCTATGCAACGGGGAGTAGATCCGTTGAACCAAAGTTTAATGGCATCGAGATCATTGCAATGAGGATTAAATCCTTTAAACCAAAGTTTCATTAGGGTATAGGCTTAAGGGGGGTATCTAACCCATCAAGTTGGAAATGCCCTTATGGAAGAGAGGCCCCCACATTTGCTAAGGCATCAACAGCTACATTTTATCGAACCATTGGTGTATCCATTATGCATTTTATATATGAAATGTCTAGAGTCTCCAAATATCGCAACTCTGCATAGATCAGTGTTGACAAGGATCGTCAATCCCTGGAGAAGAGCCATCCATTTATCCTCATTATTAGTCCTATGGCCTAAACCCCATGCAAAAGTTTGTTCAATTTTTCCTTCAGGATCCAAAAGGATCCCTCTCGCACCTGCCACCCCTAATTTTACTTTTGATCTTACCCCCCGAGGTGTAGCCCAATTGGAAACCATGCACTTGTTAAGGTGTACGAGCTGTTAAGCACATCAAGGGTTCAAACCTTGTTGCAGCCTGAGATGCATTATAGGGGTCAGCGTATTCTCCTAGAGTTTATAGTGGTAGCGGTCAGAATCAACCTCATGTCACGCGAGTACGAAACCGGCTAGTTGTCGATTACTCCAGATACCAAAAAAAAAAATTAATTTTGATCTTAATTATAAAGTATAACATAGTTTTAATTGTAATAATAATTTAATTTTTTTAATTTTTGAATATTGCTTTTAAATTTAATTTTAATATTAGAAAATAGGTTTGTTATTATTTATCATTTTTTTTTAAAGTTATTAGTTTATGATTTCTTGATTATGATAATGTTAGTTTTACAAATTTTAATTTATAAAATATATAGTTATAGTTATGAATAATTATAATTTTAAATTAGTTATAATCTATGAATTTTAATTTTTAAATTTTTAAAAATTAAAGTCAAGATTGTTACTATGTAGAAATTTTTATATTGTTAGTGAAATTATTTAATATTAAGGTTACTATTAAGTTACAAGTTGGTTAAAATGTTAAATAATCAAATTTTACTGTTGAAATTAGGGCTTAAGTTAAGTTAAAATATTGTTAGTAAAATTATTTAAAAGTATTAAGGTTATTGTTGACTATAATTTGGTTATTATAAAAAAAATTCTCCTTTTTGAATTTTAAGAAAGTAGGGTGAGAGGGTTTTAGGGTAGAAAGGTGCCTAAGTGTCTTGAGAAAGGATAGGTTGTCTAGGTTTTCTAGGACTCATGTTAAGGAAAAACGTTATTTAGGAGGGTTTTTCTTATGATTGAGAATCGAGGGAAGCTAGCTAGTACTAACTTCTAGGCCTCCATCCCTATTCATATTGTTTGGAAGTTTTAATGTTTCCAAGGCTTCTATGAATTTTCTTTTGTAGTGGTCTTCTTTTGCGATGATTTTAGTATCTTCTAGGAAAAATTGGTGTTTAGTTTTGGCGACATGTTCTGCAAGAGCTGAGGTATGGATACGTTCATTTCTAATGTCAACCCCATGTTCCTTTAATCACATGTGGAAGGAACGTCTCGTCTCACCTGTGTAGCTGATCTTGCAAGAACAAGGGACCATATAAACACCTCTAAATTGAGTATGATCAATAGGATCTTTTACGGATCTCATTTTATTCCTAATGGTTTCAAGGTGTTTGAAAGAGTTTGTAATATTATTCTTACTGAGGATTCTAGAAATCTTATCTGTTACCCCTTGAATGTAAGGTAAGAAGGCTCTAGGGTTGGTGGTCTCGTCATTAATGGTTTTTTATTTAGTGTGATTCTTGTTATGGGTTTTTTCTAGGGTTTTCTTTATATCCATAGGTTTATAACCTATGTTGGTGAAATTTTTTTTAAGGTGGTCTTTTTATTTCTCAATATGTTCTATATCTGAGATCCTAGAGGCTCTTACCGCTTAGGTATTAAGAACTCCTATCTTTTGAGAAGGGTGGTGAAGGGATTTTTCATGGAGGTAGCTCTCTGTATGATTCTTTTTTTCTAAATACCTCGTGTCCTAAAGTACCACATTCCTTTCTAGTTAGAAGGACATCAAGAAAGGGGATACTCCCATTTTCTTCTAGTTCCATTGTGAACTTGATGTTGGGGGAGATATTGTTAAGATGTGTAAGGAATTTACCAAGTTCAATCTCACCATGTCGCCAAATCACATTGGTGTCATCTACATACCTCTTCCACTTTGTTGGCTTCAACGAATAGGAGTCCAGAGCTTCTTTCTCGAATTTTTCCATAAAAAGGTTTACCACTATGGGTGAAAGGGGGTATCCCATGGCTATTCCTATGGTTTTTTCATAGAATGCACCTTCGAAACTAAAAAAGGTTGACCTAAGACAAATTTCTACTAACCTAGTTGTGTGAGGATCAGTCGCCTCCTTAATGACTCGGATTGCTTCATCCAAAGGTATCTTGGTGAAAAGTGAAACCACATCAAAGCTTAATATCATGTCTTTGGGTTCTACTTTTTCATCTTTGATAAGTTTCACAAACTCACTTGAGTCTTTGATGAAGGAATCTGTATTACCTACTAGGGGTCCTAAGATTTTAGCTACATACTTGGCAATTTCATAGGTAGGGGATCTTATAGTATCTACAATAGGCCTCAGACGAACCCCTTCTTTATGGATTTTGGGAAGGCCATAAACCCTGGGTGTGATCTCTCTGGTAGGTATTAAGCATTTTTTTAAACCATCGTCAAGGTTTGAGTTCATTATCGCCTTCTTAACGTCTCTAATAACTTTTGAGATAGTGTTTTTGCTTATCTTCCTATAACTACCGCTTGTGGTGAGATGATCAATCATTTTACCGTTGTAATATGCTCTATCCAAAACTACTGTTGATCCTCCTTTGTCAGCTTTTAGAATGACTATGTCTTCATTAGATTTAAGGTTTTTTAAGGCTATTTCTTCTTCCTTGTTGATGTTGCTTTTGGAGGGTTTTGCTTTCCTTAACACAACTGCGCATTCTTGTCTGATAGTCTCTTTGTGTATGACGCTTAGGTTTTGGATGCAATCCTCGATATTGAAAATGATAGCTTCAGTGGGGATGGTCTTCAGAGCTACGACGAAGTTGAGGCCTTTTATAAGGATCATGGTTTCAACGGTGTTAAGAGCATGTTTGGAGAGGTTAACTACTTTATTGTCATCAATCGATCCTTGCGCAGATAAACCGTTGTGGAGGCGTTCAATTATGGCGAGTTTCTTAACTTGTTTATCATGTTCTCTTTGTTCTAGGTTACTCTCTTTGAGAGCAACGCTCATGTCTACTATTATCCATAAGTCAAATCGTATAGTCGCCGCGAGTTTCAGGTGGAGTGTAAGAGCATCTCGGAACAGGCAGTCCAAGATAGCTCGCGTTTTCTTAATTTCCATCCTGACCAGGGTTTCACTCAGTTTTTCAAATGCCTTTTTGTTATGGTTATTGTGCATATTATGCTTGATCGTGGTGAACGCTGGTGTGAGTTTCTTATCTCTGCAACACTTAGGGAAATGCAGATCTCCTACCCTAAGATTAATCTTGACCCACAATTTCTACAGAAGACAGAATTGATGCTAGATATCCTTTCCGTGTAGGGATGTAATTTTTGTTGCCAAATTTCTGTGGTGGTAAGTTTCAGTTAATGATGTCGGAGAAATTACAGTAGCAAGTTGACTATGTCAACGTTTCAAATCCATATTAGGACTCATCATCAGGACGAATTTGTCAAATATGGATATTTTGAGGACTCAGGTATTAATACTAGAGAGGTGGAGAAATATTTAAGTTCAGTTTGTGTGGGGAAATAGAGTTTGGTCGGTGAAGAGATTTAGGGTTTCTTGTTAGATTTAGGGTATCTATAACTATTATTATAACCTAAACTAAGAAATAACCTTAACACTATTAAATTCATATAAATATTTTTATGAAATTAACAATTAAAAAATTGTTTTTTCTTTCTCACAAGAAACCATAAATCTCTTCACCGACCAAACTCTATTTCCCCACGCAAACCGACCTTAAATATTTCTCCACCTCTCTAGTATTAATACCTGAGTCCTCACGCTCTCCATATTTGACAAATTCGTCCTGATGATGAGTCCTGATATGGATTCGAAACGTCGACATAGTCAACTTGCTATTGTGGTTTCTCCGACATGATCTATATTGTTATTTATTTCTAAATGCAATTGTAATATGTTAATGCATATTTATATAACAATAAGAGATATTGTGGAGGATTACCAATATTTTTTTCAGGTATAGAATATCAGAAGGGTAAGGAGCATCTAAGGAAGAGAGTTAAAGCTTGGATCAACTATCAGTAAAATGGTACATGTCCCATTAACTCTATTTTATCTTATATATGTTTCTAAACCCTAGATGTCTGCAAGTCACACCCTCGTATGTTGGTGACCCTAGTACCCCAAGTCATAAGGTAGATATCCCTCACAACAGTATGGAGAAAGCTCAATAGACACCATGGAATGATATGGCAAAAGTATAGGAATGATTGAGGAATCAAATTTTTTTGGAAAATAATGATTGACAAAAAGTGTTTTTAGAGAGACCTTCATAATGTATTTATAGGATGATCCAAGATTTTCTTACCCATGGTATTGACCCATGGTTTTTTATATTGTATGGTATTTATCCATGGCTTTTTACCCATTCTCATTTTTAGGGTTTTTTTGTCCCTTTTGGGAGAATGGGGGTTATGTTGCCATAAATTCCCAACTTTCTTGTATTTATGGGGGGATGAATAATGAATTTTTAGAACAATTTTGGTGGTATTTAATTTTGAAGGTAAAAATGGAGGGAATAATGGTGGGACTATGATGTATAATTATGGTTTGGACAGATCTATGTGGACAATTTGTGGTGTTAAAACTCACTACATTGAATCAAATTTTCCACCATATATTAGAAAAGGAAGAATTATTTATTTCCAAAAAAATGAATTGAGAAGCAGTAAGTTGAAATTTCTCTACAATCAAACCCCCCAATATATAAAAATCCTCACATAGCAGGAACCAGGTACAGTGGTAAATTTTCACAGTTCTCATGTTACAATCCATAAGTCCTATCCGATTTACAATCTCAAATAACGAGAAGAAAAAAAGTACAATGAAATATAAGAACGGGTCTTCCCTCCTCATAATAGGTATATGCAAGAGACATGGGTATCGATGGTGGTTTAGATGATGACTGGAATAGTTTCGTTGATACTTTGAATTAATTTAGTATGTGGGGTTGGAATAAAGTGGGCGGTCTTGTCACTGTCAAACTAGTATACGATGACATCTCTTTAGAATCTTGTGTTGATACATGTAAATGATGGCATCATTTGATTTGAAGATGAAAAGCAGCATTGAAATTGAAATGTTTTATTTGTCTCTTCCTTGAATATAAGATTCTAAGTTGGAAAAATATACAAAAAAGGATTTGTAGGGATTGGAAGATGTTGTTTATGCAGAATGGATGAAGAGAATACTCATCATATATTTGTAACTTGCACATTTTTCAAGACCATTTGGTTTGAGGTAAGCAATCTCCTTAATTCTTTTAGCAATTAGGGAGCAACTTCTTTAAATTCTTGTCTGGAATTGTGGTTCATGCACTCAACTAGTTATAAATATTTGTCACTCTTTTTTATCTGAGGATTTTGGATAGCAAGAAATGGGTTTATTTTTTACAACAAAAAACCTAATGTTTCACATTTATGTTCTAAAAGTATTCGTTGTTTTCAAGGATCACAAAAGGAGTGTCATATCAAACTTCCAAAACAACTGTCTTTCCTTGATATTTGTGAAAATGTAATTGTAGGTTATTTTTATGGTGTTGCAAACAAAAAATTGTGTGGTGAAGGAATGGTGTTACAACTCAATGAATCTCATTATTTTTACTTGTGGATGGGAATCAACACAAGGACCAATACAAAAGGTGAAACAATGGTGCTTCAAGGTCTTCTTTTATTTTCTAAACTTAGAGGTCTCTTGTCTCTACAGGTCCTTGGAGAATCTAATACAATCACCAATTAGTCAGTGGGTTCCACCAAAATTCAAGTGCTAGCACTAGAGAATTGGAGTAGAAGGTTGAAGGAGCTTAAAGATGCATTTCAATTTATTTATTTTTCACACATTTAGTGACAGTTGAATAGAGAGACAAATATACTTTTAAATCTATTTGTGGGTCAATTCACTAGACTTTTATTCTATAAATAATGGTTGGATTATACCCTTATGTCATAGGGATCTATTAATTATTTTTAAGTGATAGTTTTTGTTATTGTATTAGATCTAGGTTATGCAACAACTTGTATATATGTTTAGTGTTTGAGACATAACACAAGCTCTGATTTTGTAATAGGAAATTATGGTAGACATAGTCAATTGATACAATTATCTGGATTAGCCTATGATGATACAATTATACCGAATAACCTGTAGCTATTTGCTTTTACAGATAGAAGAATTTTAGTATGTGGATAGATGGGGAAGTAGAAGTGTGGTTGAATATTTTTTTTATCTATTTGGATGTATGTTTAGAAATACATTTTTGTAATAGATTTTGTTATCTTTGATTCTAAATGAATAACAAGATAACATATTTTTCTTGGTGAAAAAAAAAACAATGTAAACATGACAAGAAAAGGACTAGCCATTAAAAGTATTTGCTAGTGTTAATGATTTTTATTTTGAGCATAACTCCATGCTTATTAGGCACCAAATTCCTCGGCCACTCATATTAGTGATAGAAGAATTAATTTCATCACTCCCCTGTTGAATTTTCTCCAACTCAACCTGGATATGGTCCAAAATCCATCTCTTATGCATCTCTAGATCCTTGTCAAAATCCATCCTCATATTTCCAAATCCAACATCTATTGTTTCTTGTTATTTTTTATTTTTCCATAAATATCCCCAAATATATGAATGGAATCATACAAAATCATGTATGAATCATTCCCATCCTTTCACTGTTTCAACCTCCTCCTCCACTCTTCCTCCTCCTCCTCCTCTTCTTCACTGGGAGAATCATCAGGGGCAACCTTGACCTCCTCAGACCTGAATTTATTCAAACAAATAATTGGTATCAAAGGCACAAAGTTCCCATATATTAGTGCATCCATATATTTATAATAGACCCACTTACTATTAGGCATCCTTTGTCTCACTTTATTGTACTTCTTCTTCAATCTGTCTAGCATGTTCATGCATTGTATATCACTTTTGAAAATCTTTGAAGTAGTAGAAATGCTCTTTGTGACCTCAACCCACTGATCTAGCTTCAGTATCTTCTTTCCCGCATAAAGAAACTTACCCCCCATGTCTCCAACAATATCCAAGTAGTGGATTCAGACCAATCATCCCCAGATCCCTTCGCTTCCATCCTACCCAAATGATATCCATAGTTGTTTTTAGGGAATAGATTTGGGGACAAGTTTCTACTAGTCAAGAGTCGACTTGTTGGGTGGATTTTGTGCGTTCTTGTCTCTAGTGGAATATTCTTGGGATTCTAGGTGATTTCCGAATTCATCTTCTTTGGTATCCCCATAATTCCCCCCATCTTCCTCGTCCTTCTCCTCCTCTTCCTCCTCGTCTTCTTCTTCATCTTTAAAACTAGAAGTGGGTTTGTGGGGCGTCGAACTTAGGGGAAGCTTGGGGCGATGGAAAGGATTTCTTGTATAGGATTGGTGGTATTGCACATCATAAACATTGTGAGGATAGAGGGCATCATCGTCTGTATCATCCATGATTTGAGTTGGATCGTTCAAGAGATATTTGTTTAACGTGTCATCTTGTAGGGTTTCATCGGCTCTATTTGTCACATAATTTTTTTTTAGTGGGGTGGGGGGGTTAGATGTTTAATTGTAGTGTTTTGGGAGTGGGCATAAATTAAAGGATCAATTTTTACAATTAATTTTTTTTAATTTTATTGTAGGTTTTAGAAAATTAAATTAGGTCACTGTATTATACTTATTCACCTCATTGAAAATAATCTCAAATCTCAAAGAGTGCATTTAGACTTATCTACTAGCATTTAGGAATGAATAACATTAGTAGATAGCATTGTCCATGGATAACATTACTAATATCAAAGAGTGAATTTGGACCTTTCTACTAATGTTATTCATGCCCAAATGACTCATAAAATGTGTATTTGTTAATCCACTAACATTGAAAGCCTAATTTGTCACATTAAAATTCCAAATAAAAAATCTACATGTATTTATAATTTACCAATCCATAAAATGATATGACTTTTGAAATCTAATTTATATTAGTCTATTTGTTATACGAATTTATTTTCTCGATGACTCTCTTTCTGAAACACACCTTTTTGGGATGTCCCTTTTGTCTTCTTCGTTTGCGGATCATTTGTGTACGCAGTATACCTGTGTTGACTTCTTCATAGACGGAGGTTAATGCA
>LPNX010160746.1:0-19286 GCA_001517045.1 Pseudotsuga menziesii | reverse complement strand
TCGTTACAAAATTATGACTATGGGGTACATCGATGGGTATAATGACGCTAGTCAACACACCATCAATTTGGTGTCTCGTTAGGATCTCACCATGATCAATAACGCTATTTTTTTGTTAGTTTTTTAGTTGTGACACATGAGGGGGTCTACAATTTACTATATTTTAACAATGCAAATGGATTTAGAGCCTCCCTACTAAATTTTGACAATGCAGATGGATGCACTGTTAAAATTGTGTAGGGGGTCTCTGAATCCATCTCCAGTGTTAAAATTTAGTAATATAACATTGTAGATAGATTCAGAGACATGATTGATCATGTAAATTGTGTCACTCAATGGAAATGGTAAAAAATCTTAATTTAATTACAATTAATTAAATTCATTGTCAAAATTTTATTTTTTCCATTGTCGAAGTGACCAATTCATAGTATTAATGTTATTTTTATGTGGTCATTTTTAGTTTAGTTACTTGTTATCTAGTCATTTATTTTATATCCTAACCAAATTGGTCATTTATCTTAGTCATTTTTAGTGGTGTCACTTAAAATTGCTCAAGTTTGGTCATTTATCCCTTGAAAAAATTCTGGTGACCAAAGTTTTTGGTCACCTGGTCACTTATCTCTCATTTTGAACTAGTGATAGCTAGTTCTCTAAAGCTCCTTAGTCCTAATCGAATACCAAATATCTCCTTTGGAGGTCATACACTTGGGTTTGAGGATTCATTCTTGGGATTTGATTTCTTTAATATTCATTTTGTGAAAAAATTATAGGTTTTCACCCAAATCAAGTCCATGACCATATACCAAAACCTACTACTCAATCCTTCTAATGTACTACCAATATCCTTAATGTAAGTGAAGTATATATGATCAATATATCATGTGTTGTAGATTAAGTGCCTTTTTAAACTTGGTTGTATCCTCAATGCAAGTGAAAGATGCTTAGAGATTGTTGGCACAAAGTGTTGTTCATTCCCATGGATGCCTAATAGCTTCCTTTAGAATCCAATCCCTAAGTTTCTTGACCCAACCATGTTGAAGGCCACCTAGTCCTCAAAATATCTTATTGACATGCATATCCCATTTCCCCATTCCCCACTCAAAATACATTGATAACATCAGAAGGTTATAAATGGTAGTTTGATCATCATTATTATATTTTGCCTCATAATACCGACCTGAGACCTATACATACTAAAAAACACTTAATGTCTTTTGTATGTACCCACATAGAGGTAAAGGATTTCCCTAGTAGGTCATGTGTAGTGGTTTAAGGTGGTGTTCTTGTCCTTGGATAACAAAAATATTCCATTAGGTCCTGAGGTCTAGGCTTCATCCCTCAAACATGTTAAGGTCATTGAGAATGATGTCTAGTTCTTAAAACCTCCTAATGGAACTAGCATATAGCCACTCTTATACCAAGGATACACTTACCAGGTCATATGTGGTGGTTTGCAGTATCCTATTGATCTAGGTTTCTTCCATTTATCATGTTTATGGCCCTAAGACTCATACATAGTGGTATTTCCTCTTGATTCTTACGTTGTCCCTATTCTAAGACCAAGTATCCTTTCAAGAGGTCATTTGTAATAGTTCAACACATTTCTCTTGACCTTAGATGTGTAGAAACTTATTTAAGAGCCTATGACATAGGTTTCATCGAGCCTCAACCATGTAGAGATCCACTAGATATACTCAAATTTGCACAGTGGAGAAAGGAGCTTGGTTGTCACACACACACAATTCATTAAAGAATTTGGAGCTTCTACAAGATAATATTATAGAGAAAAGTCATGCACCTAATTTTCCCATGAAGCCCGATTACATTTTTTCTTCTCCTTATCCTGAAAGCCTTAAATTATGGGGTGTTCATCTAACACAAGCACAAAATTGGAGTCCTTTCATGGGCATACACTGGAAGTTGTTGGTGTCTGTGCACACAATTTTTCTTTATACAACATGGTTCATGCATGTCCAATGTTGAAGTGCTTCGTTGTACTAGGTTGTAATGGCATCAAAGAGGTTAACATTGACTTGAAGCTTCTAAAGTATTGCTTATAGGATTTTTACAATATAGGTGATTGCTCTGTCAACATAACTACCCCGAAACTCCAATCCTTTGAAGTACAAGGAGCTTCTTGGATTCATATAAAGGGATTTCACTCCCTAGGACAACTTTCAATATCAAACAATGTAGGTTCGCAGATTATGTTTTAAGATGATTTTATACGTTTGTTTTTAGTTCTTATGTTTCATTTCATTTTCTTTAAAATCCATTTTTCATTCAAACGCTCGCACCTATTTCGGGTTTCAATAATTCAAATTATTTTATTTCTCTACTTCTGGGGCTAGGAAAAGTAAATAAGGTGGAATGTGCAAAACTTTTGGATTTAGAGTCGTTATCCATTCGATTGGAAATTGCTTGAACAATAATAGATAAAATGTATTTTCGTTAAGTTTTAATGAAAAAATATTATCTTTTCATGTATCTATTATTTAAAGTTGTTTAAAATTGTCAATATTTGGAAGGGTGTTATTTTTTTTTGCATTTTTTAAAGAAGGATTTGATTAAAGTATACATGTCAATCGAACTACAATTATTGCGCCGAGAGGCGCTCTACAGCCCAGTATGGGGGAGATCTTGTCACGTGATGTAACGTGATGTAACGTTACTAACATGTCAGCAAAAAATAATAGTGAAAGTGAATATTATGAGAGAGATCTTGTAACGTGATGTAACGTTACTAACATGTCGGCAAAAAATAATAGTGAAAGTAACTATTATTTTTTTTACAAGAAACTATTATATTTTGCCGCAGCCTTTTCCCAAACACTGGAGATTCTAATTTTTTGCCGCAGCCTTTGAAGCAATGAATAGGAATTGATATTTGCTTATATAATTATAAAAATGGAGCTATACAAGCATCTGGGTTTTGTAATAGTTGTCCATCTTGATAAAAATTCTGATGTCTGATGGTTGAGAAAAATATCATGGCTGTACAAATATGTAATTTTTCTTGTTGACGAACAGAGAGGAGATAGAATAAACATGTGAGTTCTTGTGTATTTGATGGAAACAAATGTCAATATCTTGCGAACGGATTAGATGAAATTCGTGCTTGGAAGATCAATCAACGCTTTCTTTGAATTTTTTCTCATAATATAGGAAATTCAGTTGTGTGAAAGTATGCATTGAGCTTTAAATGGAACCACACAGAGTGGAGAATAATAGAGAATAAAGTTGAAAAAAATAATATTGTTACTAATTTCGTTGTGTGGAAGTACGCATTGAGCTTTAAATGGTAGAGAACCAGACAAACTGGAGAATAATAAAGATTAAAGTGGAGAAAAATAGTATTGTTATCTAAATACTAATGCGGTGAGGAGAAAGTCGAGGAAAATAAAAGAGAAAATCTCGAAAACAGTTTTTGATATCTGAAGAATAATCTATTATTATAATTTGGTCCTTAATAGCTTATTAATAATCAATTATAACTTCTTCAGTACTTCATTCTGTATCAGTGAAACATAAAGAGATCTTGAAAGAGCGTCAAAGCATAGGATGAAATCTGTTGATTTCATTAATTATCAACATGGGATATTCTTTCACTGATAGTTATCGTCTTATCCGTGATCAATTTGAGCATGGAGAAACCTCTCAAAAGAAGAGACCGGTTGTATCTTCAGGCAGGCACAAAAGGCCTCTCCATGGTGGGCTCGTTTCCAAATTAAAGGCTCACATCTACAGAGGTTTTTTAATCAATGACGGTGATTGCTTCAAGTTCTTGCATAAAAATAAGTAGCTGTAGCAGGCATCATCTTTTGTGCAAGTTCAAGGCAGTGTTCATAAGAATCAAAATGCCAAGGCTATCATCATCATCCATCAGATCCGAATATGATACTTTAAACCATGCTCTCATCTTTGATGACGCTAGCTCTCAAGCTGATCCACGTGAGCCAGACCATGGTTGTTATTAATCTCGAGTTTGTTAACTATGAACTCCCTTCTATGGTTTAATTTGTGATCAGTGGCATATTGTGTTTACCTTTCTGTATGCTCTTCAGTTTCATTGGGTCCAAGTTGACTGGCTTTGGTGTTATTTATAAACTTTGTTATATTTTTTATTATATATCTATAATTGACAGTGGAGCATTGTCAATAATTAAATAAAATTGTGGGAATTGTGAAATTTGTTGGTTACTAAGATTGTATTTTTATTTTTATATATTTTAGAATTTTAGGTGGATTAGTATTTATATTTGTTCTCTATTATAGGAATAAAATGAAATAATTTGGGGTGGATTAGTATTTGTATTTGTTCTCTATTATAGGAATAAAATGAGAGAATTTGGGGGTGGATTAGTATTTATGTTTATTCTTTTATTAGAGGAAAATAGACAAGTGTACTCTCCAAATTGATATATATATTTTAAAAATAAATAGTAACTAATGCATAGACAAACATTACAAATTATGATTGTGCTCTACAGCCCAGTATGGGGGGGGAGATCTTGTAACGTTACTTAACGTAACTTTACTTAACATTATTTTTATTAATAATTTTTTTTTAATTATAGGTCAAAATAAAAGTCAGCCAAAAGAACAACCTAATATGGGGGAGATGTTGTAATCTTCCTACCTAACAAAACAATAAAAAAAGTAAAAATTTAATTATCCATAAAAAAAATGTGGGTCACGAAAAAACACAATATGGGGGAGATGTTGTAATGTTCCTATCTAACAAAATAATAAAAAATAAAAAATTGAATTATCCTCAAAAAAATGTTGGACTTGCACATAAACCATGTGCAAGGTCTTCTAAACAACCCATGGTTTTATTGTACATGATTTATAAACCATGTGCAAGGCCTCCTAAACAACCCATGGTTTTATTGTACATGGTTTAGGAGGGCCTTGCAAATGGTTTTAAGACCATGTGAAAGGACTTCTAAACAACCCATGGTTGTATGAGGGCCTTGCATGTGGTTTAAAACCATGTATGGGAAAATGTTGTAATGTTCGTTCCTAATAAAATAAAAAATAATAATAAATATTATATGTCGGTTGTAAATAATATTAAATATTAATAATAGAAATATTATATGTGAACCTTAAATAAAAAGATGTGTCTTTTGGTTTGAATCAAATGGATGGATACCTAAGAAGAGATTCGATCCCTCTCGGCGCTTGATAGAGCCTAGGATTTGGATCTACGCTGGTTTATATCAACATTTATCTATGAAGGGTTGGATGAATATATGTATTTCCAATTAAAATAGAGACATGACCTTGAAATTTAATCATTGTTGTCACCTATGTGTTTCTTTTAATTCACGGGTATGATTAGAGGGAGGAAGAAACACAAAATGAATGGAAAAATGAGAGAATACAAGCTCGATCAAACATTTAAGAAGCGTAATCAAGCATTTTAAAATTTCTTTCAATATATTATCTGTATCGATCCTTTGATTAACCGCACATTAACCCTCGATTGAGCTATTTATAAAATGTGAATAAATGCTCGATCAAGATTTTTTGAAAACCTCATTTGAGCTATTATCTCGATCGAGGGATTTAAAATCAACTTTTATCCCCCTTCTTTATATATTTTTTTCTTCTTGGTTTACCAAACCTATACCCTATCCTAGGATACACCTTAGATGGTGGACTTCATACCAGTGGATCTGTTAATGAATCGTTTATTCATAGGCATAAAATTTACAAATTTATGAGTTTATATGGTAATTTTTTATTATTTTCTACTAAGAATTATATAGTTACAAAACCATTTCTACAACTTCAAATCAACGTATAAAAAAATCAACAACATAAAAAGTACACAACAAAAAAATTTCAACAAATACATATGCTTAAAACCAACGTGTTCTCTTCAAAATGGTATTTTTTTCGATTTTTGTAACCAGTAAAAAAAATGTTTATGTACACACACATGTGTACAAAATGCTAATATAATTGTCAGCAACCAGTTTCAAAAATTAAAAAATATGTCCACCCTAGTGCATTTTGTGTAGATTATGTTAATATTCTTTTTCAAAAAGTATGCATTTATCACTAAATTATTTTATGTGCACACAATGTACTTTTAAACTTTGCTGAAATTTACAAGAACAAACCTATTGTTAAATGCAATTTTGACATATTAAATAATTATTTTATTATTTAAAATATATATATGTGTGTGTGTATGTGTGGAAAGATGACATAGTTTCATACAATTTGTTTTTTTGTTGCTTGTTATAATTCACAAGGCATATGTGAGTTTTAAGGGCTTCAATTTAATGAATGAGAAAAAATTGAATTTTCACTGTCACTTTTGGCCAAAAAGTGTTAACCATCTTCATGGATTCACCCACAGTAAGAAAAACATTAAACCAACAGAGTGATAGACAAACTGATAAAAATATATTCCATGAGTGGTATAAAATGAAATATCAAACAAAACAACAAAGTGTTTCTTAAGAGCGAGGAAACCCATGGACTTAGTAGACACACACCTTAACCACTCGACTAAAGTGACATTATCGTTGCATCAAGTAGACTTGTATTATAGATATCCTTGTCGAAACAAAACCAATTCGAGAGTTTTCCCTAAGCCTAATGAGAAAGAGATAGATATCATGGGTTCCCTTGAGAACCATGAACAAATATAGTATAGTGCAAGCCCCTTGAATTAAGTAGAGTGGAAGGTAAGGTTCAAACCAAATTATCCCTAAGAAGAAGCCCAATATATTAAGGGGGTGAAATTTGGGCTTTATAATAATAGGGATAGGGTGCTTTCACTAATAGGAATAAATAGGGGTCAACAAACTAGAGATATAAGGAATATGTAATTCATTTCAAGATAGTGGTGTTAACTACTACTATAAGTATTATCTACATTGCCTAACCAAATATAGCCCTAAGAGCAAAGCAATTTATTTCAAGATAGTGGTGTTTCCTACTACTATAAGTATTATCTACATTACCTTACAATATCTAGACCCAAGAGAAAGGTTCTATATTAAGGGATGCCAATAATGTTTTACTTATCAAGATAGGGGTTTGATAAGTTGAAGCATTCGTCAAAAGAGAGACTAGGTAGAGCTATATATATTAAGGGGTATAAGTCCAAGAAGGAAGAACCCTATCTATATATTAAAGGGGTTTAATCCAAGCTTGCATGGGGTACCTAATTATCTCATCCTTGTACATTTATCCTATTTGGATGTATAAATATAGTAAACTCTTTGAGTGAAATAAATATAGAGCATCATCCATTCCTGGAACAATATCTCTGTGCATGCAAAAAAGATTTGAGGAGAAAAAATGACACTTTTCTTTCCCTCAATTTATTTCCTCCCTCAAAGCCCAACCAATGAGACCCCCTTTCTAAGATTATAATTTCTACTAATCTAATCAAATAAGCTTTACTTCTTAGATAAAATCAACCCCTTAACTTATAAATGCTCTACTACTCGTTTCTTGATCTTTCACTCCATTACCACACCAACCATCTTCACATGCTATTCAACATCAACTACCTAATCCAAACCTAGAAAGAAAATGGTTACTAAGTTATGATTTTTATTTATGTTGTTGATTTTTCTTTTACAAGAACAAGTAGAGTTTATATAAAATGACCAGTGGTATAACCACTATAAATAAGTCTACAATATTCCAAAATTAATGACTGAAGAAAGATGCCAGAAGACATAAGAAGTACTTAGCTTGCTACCAGAATATGACTAAGAGTCGTTGGTTTAGGAGTGCTAGTTCTAAAGTGCCACCATTATACAGATATATCAAAATTTTACACAATTCAAAAACCTGGAAGAAGATCTGAATTTATGTTTTTTGATAGCCGATTTTCTGAGTTGACGACCCCAGAGTTGCAGTTCTTGATCCTTTCTCCATTTCTATCCTTGATACTTGCAGTTCCAACTTTTCAAATGGATTTCTAGATCATCCAACATCGTCGTCATTGCACGTTCAGTTTGAGACAGGGATTCCACAAAATCCTCCCGAAGATGAGTTAAATATTTGTCCATGATTTTCGGTCGCCTCCCCCCTCTTCATCCATACACTGTAGGTATCGCTTTTTCCTTCTCAATTTCTTGTGAATTTTCCTGAGCGTGACAACAAATGATAGTGAAGGATCAGAAGAACCAGTCGGCTCAGAGGTGGAGGCCATGAAGAAAAAGAAGTCTCTAAATTAGTGGACAACATATGAGGTTCCTTTATGCGACCAACAAACTACATTGAAATACAGATTGCAAACATTTCTAGTTTTTGGTCCATCTCCTATTAAATCCTCTGTGAAGCTCACGAATCCCAGAATCTTGGCGCAATCCATCACACAATCTGCACGATGGAGGATGAATGGAAAAGGATGTTGGGGCATGCCCAGATTGCAGATGAGCACTCTCAAAATGAAAAATGGATGATGTCTGGGGGGTACGATCTATGTTGATTAAGCTCAAATTGAAGTTCGCATGCTTCATTCCATGCGCCATTATGAAGGGAAATAAAATTCCACTAGTCGGTATGTGGGCTAAAATGATGGTCGGGCTCCACATGGCGTGGCCACATGGAAATCGCCACAATCTCGTGACATAGGTCCTATGAAATAGCACAAGGAGAGCTAGCCCCATTTAAACTAATATTTCCTTTGCTCAAGGAGGAAGCGGCATTTGTTGTCGATTATGCTTCTTCGTTTAAGCCTCTTAAGACATGAAAGTAGTCTATCTTGTTGAAGGATTTGGATAGACTCTGGACTTTTCTTATTAATTGGCGAAGCTTCAGCTGAGTAGGAGGAGAATTTTTATCAGGTCTTGAATAATTAGTCTTGATTCCTGAATCACAACAATTTCAGAAATGCCATGAGCTTGGTCTTGACAGAGACCTTTCCATAGTGGTAAGGCTTTGACAACGTTGTTTGTTTCTTCTCCGAGACCCCAAGAATAAACCCATTCCTAAACTCCATCGGATTTAAAGAGAACCCATCCCCTTCCTGGAACCCATGGATTTCCTTTAGAAGTTCCATTGAAGAATAGAATATGATGATGAAAGGTGGTCATCCATTTAGCAAGTTCATCCTTGTCAATCCTTATTTCCCATGAGAGTGATTTGGGGAAGGGAGGAACATTTACAATAGATAAATATGGAGACAGACTATAGAGCCAAGCTTCTTAAGAAGGGGAGAGAGGGTAGTGAAAAGATTCATTCCCCTAATATAGCTTTGACTTTAATAACAATCTTTGTAGCGGTGGAAGATTTTCCTCTGAAAAATACAAGAGTTTCTTTGCAGCCAAAGTTTCTAGAAGATAAATTTGAAAAGAGTCAACCAACGGGACTTAACCAACACATTATTGAGGCTAGAGAAAGAATAAAGAGAGGCCTGGTTAATCAAAAGGGAAGGGATGTTCCCAGGAAGTTGAACTGATCATGCCCAATTGAATAGGGATTGTTTCCAAACATCCTCTACAAAGGGGCAAGAGAGTAACAAATGACAGGTTGATTCCTCGTGAGTGAGGTAGAAGGGGCAGCGGGTTGGGCCTTCCCATCCTTTTCTCCATAAATGATCTCTTGATTATGAGCTAATGTCCAAATAAAAAAATCTACTTTGGGGAGACTTTTTACTTTCCAAATTGCAGGATTGTTGGGAACGTGAGTGGTTGATTTAATGTGATTGTAACCAGCAGTAGCAGTGAAAAACCAAACTTGTTCCCCCAGCATCGGGTATCTTTGAGATTCTTTGCTACGAGGGACTTCCCTTGTAGAGAGGAGAGCAAGGTTGATTTTTCTTCTTGAAGATAAGGGGGGCAGTTTGGAATACGCCATTCCTTCCAATTTTTAGAGTCATTTGTGTTCCAATCTGAGATGTCCCAAAGAGTAACTATATTTTGTGCCTGCAAATAGAGTTTAATTTGATCGGTGCCTGGGATGGATTCTAGAAGTGGGTCCCCCATTATGGAATCCTCCCATATTCTGATTTGCCTTACATTTCCCGGGATCTAGGTGAGATCAGCAGAAAAGAACCCATAAGCCTTCAGACAGATGGAGAAAATAGGCGATCCTTTTTTTACTCTAAGAGGGGTGTCAAGACATCTGATTTGTTTCCCAAGGAAATATTTTTTCCACAACGCTTTCTTTCTCCAAGGCGTATCTCCTGAGATTAAGCTCCAGAAAATCTTGGCCCCCAAGGCTAAATTCTGAGTCTGGAGATCACGAATTTGAAGGCCTCCTTCAAGAATTGGTATTGATATTTTTCCCCATATCACTAATGGAAGATTTCTTTCATTATGTTTGCCTCCTAATTTCTAGAGGAAGTGTCTTAGCAGGGCTTCAATCTGAGCAATGATACCTTTCATATCCAATAGAGTGGAGCTTTGATAGATGGGAATGTTGGAGAGAACTACATTGATGAGCACGCCTTTCTCGGCTGGATTTAACTAGGAGGAACCCCAAGTGCTTATCTTGGCTTTTAATTTGTAAATTAGTGGAAGCCAATTGGTGGCTTTTGGGGATGCTTTAAAGATAGGGACTCCTAAATATTTGAAAGATTCCCACTGATTTTTCCCTTTTGTTTCCAGTATTATGGAGATATCTAACATCTCTTTTGGATTGCAGTTCCAACCATATATTTGGATTTTCATGTAATTGATTTGACTACACGAAGCTTCTTGATATAAATCCAACTCTTTTTTGAAGTTTATGGCCGAGTGGAAACTTTATCCTCCCAAAAGGATAGTGTCATCGGCGAATTGAGCATGATTGAAATCTTTAAATCCACGAGCTATACAGAGACCTATAAGCTCTTGATGATGTTGGCTCTGATCTAACTAGAAACTGAGCACCAAGGCTTGAATATCGTAGAGAAGAGGAGAGAGAGAGAAGCCTTGTCGAAGACCACGAGAGGCTTGAACAAATATTGTTTCCTGGTTGTTGACTAAAGGAGCGATCCATGGACCTCCAATACAATCCTTTACCCAGGTAATAAAGGTTGGGTCAAAGCTAAAGCGGTGCAAGACCCGAAACAGAAATTTATGTCAAACTTTCTCAAACGCATTAGCTAAATCTAATTTAATGACCTTACCTTTTTCTCAGCGTTCACTAGTACAAAATGAGGAATTAGTTACTAGGCCGTGACTAAAATTTCTAGTCACCACAGGTTTTCCAAGTGATTTACTACTAAATATGAGCAATTTTTATTGACCCAACTATAAACGACTAAAATTAACGACTAATTTAGTCACCAATTAAAAAATATGACTAGATCATAAGTGACAGAGTTAAAAATGACTAAAATAAATGACTAATTTAGTCACGGCATAAAAAATGACTAGCTAGAAGAATATGAATTAGTCATTTATGTTAGTCATTTTTAATTGTGTCATGGAAAATTGCAAATTTGGAAATGAAGTGTAATTTTTGTAAGTTGTCTACCTTCTATTAGTAATATTAGTGCCATGCACCTTGATCTTCAGAGATCCAACAAAGCAATTGCATGAATTTTCTCTTGACCATCTTTATCCCTGCTACATCATTGAAGCAAACCCGGTTAAGCACGTTCTAAAGGAAAATTATGTTCCTATGTCAATTATGAATTAGGTACTAGAACTAGTACCGTATCGTTACCTAGATAGAAGCATCAAAGCCCTACATCCCCTCGAAAACAGGCCATTTGAATGCACCTCCTCCACATAGACTTACCAAATGCATCCAATGCATGGCCAAAAAAACACGTCAACTTCGTATTTCTAGGCTGAAGGTATCGTTCGACCCCCACTCCCCTGTTTTTGCACTTGATACCCTATTTTTGTAGACAATAAGTCGGTTCAGGATCTTGTAGTGACCAGCCGGAGCGCTTCAAAGGTATGGTTCTTGCCACTCTGATTGTGTTCATCACTCCAATCAATAACCAATTGTTGTGGTTTTTTACAAGTCTCAATGTTGCTGAAGTTACTGCTTCTAGTACTTTACATTTGCAATTATCACCATCTTCAGCCTATGCGCTCATAACCATATGCATTTTGAGCTTTCAACCTGGGAAAAGCATGAACACCCTCCTCACACCCTCTTGCAATGCCACTATTTTCAAAGGTCACTGGTTTTTGCACATCGACATTCCTCACACACTCCAAAGGAAAACTGAAGCAGACATTAGAAGAAGTGATTAAACTTTGCAAGGAGGTTTACTTGTTTCTTAGATTGTGGCAAGTTTTCTGTAATGGAACAAAGATTATGCCCCAAAAGTTTAAAAGATTTGAATCATCCAGGTGTTGGAATCCGATACCATATATGGATTCTTTTATGGGGCCGAGTAGGATGGAAATTGTGGTACTGGCATGATCCTCCGTATATATGACTCTCATAGTTTCAAGCTAAGTATGGGTGTTGGGAGTGGCACTAATACTTTTTCTAAACTTTTAGCCTTATGGGGGATTTTATGATTCGCAAAAAAAAAAAATTCTCTAGATTTTTATTTTTGGTGAATCAAAGGTCATAATTGATTGGGCTAGAGGTCTCACCAATTTGCAGTCACTGAGTTATGATTGTTGGTTGAAAAGGATTGGGCTCCTAAAGAATTGTTTTATTTCTTTATCCTTCGGGCACCTATACAGGGAGTTCAATTCTGACGCGGACAACCTATCAAATCTTGCGATAGGATACTGCCCTGGTATTCTTCACTTATGTAAGCACTCAAACAGAATCATGATTACTGAAGGTCGCTTTACCTGCTTCTAGTTTCTCCATTCTGGTTTTGTCTTGGACTGTTTTAGGTTGTATCTGCATGACAACTCTCTGGAGCCCTGCTATTTTTTTGTCTCACAGTTATTTTTTCTTTTCCGCATTTTTGCTTTCTACAGGTTGATGGGTAGAATCCCTTTCATTTATTTTTGGATATTGTAATGTTTTGCCCAGGGCTTCAATATTGTCTTCTATCCTACTTTGAAGGGGATTTTACATCAACAACTATGATGTAATTTTGATTCTTATGAATAACAAATTATATATTTTTTTACAATGAAAAAAAACCATTAATATAGAAAGATTCCACCACGTTTCTTTCTATATTTAGAAAAACAATTTAAAAAGCTATATTTTAACAAAATATATAATCTAAATTTCAATAAATTATAACAAAATATATAATTTATATTTCAATAAATAGAGATTCCATAATTTTTTCATTTACACCTTGGAAAAAACACAATTTATAACAACCTATTTTGACAAATATATAATATATATTTTTATGTATAAATTTGTTTCCATTTTTCTTGTTTAACCCGTGCTTTAGGTTGTTTCCTTTTTAAGCTTCAGATTGAATTGCTTTATGTTGTTTCCTTTTAATAATTTTGTACACTTTGGATTGAATAGGGAATGGAGAGAACCAACAAATGGAGAGAACCAACAATGGTAGGAGGGAAATCACAATCACAATCTTTTCATTTCAGCATTTATGGCATTTCTGCTTCTGCAATTTCCTCTCCTCTTTCCATGGCCATGTAATTTCCGCTTGCTGGTCCATCTTCTCACCTTTCAAGATGGATCATATCTTCTCGTTTGGTGTGTTGTGTCTTTCTTGAATCTGGATATCAGTGTTTGAGTCTCGAGAGTAGGAATTTCTTCCTACGTCTATTTGTGATAGAAAACAGTGGTCGCCTCGAGGGAAAATGGATTAGGTGGTTGGATATGATTCTTTCTATGATATTTATTTATGGTCGTACGTCTGTTTTCTCCCCATTTGTCTTTTTTTTCATTTTTGATGCTATTTCTGGAGGCAACAACGTACAAGAACATGCTATGATCTATAATGGCTACGATTTAGAGAGGCTCATTCCCATCATTATGGAACCAGTGGATTTCTCTTGCAAATATCGCTATTATGTCTCCCCTCCTCACTCACCTCACCTTTTCACTTGAGTCCTCTTATTCTTCTTCTTCTTCCTTCTCTGGGCTCTCTGATTTACGCCCTAAGTGCCCTCGTAAAGAAGAATTATCACTAAAAGTTTCTAGAAACCTCGGGAAAACAATACCCAGTTTTCCCTCACCTGCACAGATATATCTATGTTATGTAGAAGCAATTATAAAATTATTTTTTTTGTAATCATGTGAAATACATAAACATGCATTTTCCTACCTCGGGCATGGTAAACCAACTCAAGAGTGTCAGGATATTGTGGAATTGACATGGCGTTGCTTCCAATCATCTTTCTGTAGAAGGAAACAGTTGCACACTCTAATTCCTCATTGTCTTCTATGGTGGGAAACTCGAAGGTTCCACGTTTTTCATAGGTAAGAGCAAGAGAAGCAAAGGTAAAATGCTGGGTAGGATGGATTGGGCTTCCCTGAACTTAAAGAGATTGGTGAAATCTCGTGAAAAAAAACACTATTTTGGGTTTACGAGTATAGGACAGTCGGAGGTCAGGACTCAGACTCTTAACTCTCCAATTCTATGCTTCAGTGTCTCCCTAATTTCTATTTCCTCCAAAATATTATGCAGAGCTAAGCTGTCGACTTGGTTGTCATGAATTTACAGGTATGTATAGCATTTTATACATCCCCAATAACACACCCAATCACCCCATCACTCCCACCAGATGAGATCAGGACCGATGGCGGCCCTTGCCCTCTTTCTATCAAGCGAGCGAGTTCATACCCTCACCCCCACCATTTGCCAAGAAGATATATGTCCCGTCATGTCTCCAACAGATGACAAGAGATGTTCGCCAGACGAGAAAGTAGTCCCCATTAAATAAATACCCCATTCACCATGAGTCACCATCGCGCCCGACCCCGTTAAATCTAAATACCCTTGGAACCTTCAACACAGACCCCAAAAAGCTTAGCAAGAGAGACAAGGAAAAGGAAATGGATTGCTTTCTTTTCTTTTACTTGCCCAACTTAGGGCGGCCGGGGTTAACCCAATGATGAGCCCCTTAACGGTTAGCGGCGTAAAATTATTAAACCTATCGAAACACCATACACGAGAGAGATATAATATATGTTTCTGAGTTGCCATGATAGTTATATTATATTGAGTGAGTTCAAGTTCCCACCAGACAATCTATTTATTGATTACAGAAAGCCTAGTTGGAACAAATAGGGCGGGGTGGGGAGAATGATGGAGCCGAGTTACCTGATCGATCAATTTATCCATGCCTAATTACTTCTATCCTCTTATTGAGGAGGAGAGATTTCTTACTTGGACTGGTACAACTTGCACTAGCTTCCGAAAATACTGTATGGCAGAGACGATTGGATTCGAACCAATACTAAGAAAGCAAACCAGCTTTGGTCTCTTGTCGTCCTCCTCATTATAGTACTTTATCATCCAATTCTGAATCATACAAGTCCATATCAATTTATTAGGGCCTGTTTTGCTACAAAAGAATGCTAAAGGAACAAATATATAATCAGTGTGGTTGGTAGGCTTGAAAGGTCTAACAAACTATCCCAAAAGGCTAAAGGTTCCTGGCTCCTTCCTTCCTATTTCTGGGGTATCTCGGAACTGCCTTCTCGGATTTATAAATTACAATCGGATAATACCCAAGCTTTCCTTCGTCTGGTTCAAAATTCAATTCCATTACCAGCATCTCGCCTATTGAAGATCGAAACCCTGCACTAGATGATTATATATATATAACACAAAACAACATATAAATAAACAATATAAATGCTCGAACACACATATATTGTTGTAAAACATATATATAAAATAAAACTTATGATACAATATAAAATAAACGAAATAAAATATAAAATATACCATATAATATGTACTATGTAAACTAATAAAATGATCATTGGAATATGACCAAAATACCTCCAGCGCAAACCCAAACATATGACCAAACTCTTCTTGAGTTCATTCATGGAGGATTATGAGAAGGAAATGGCTTATGAGAAAGCTAAGACGACTTGCACAGTTCTTTGTAAGTTTATTGTTTTAATTTTTTGCACTGGATCAGTGGAACGGATCGAATAGCCAATAGGATTAATGTAATAGATATTTTTCTTTGACTGCAGAGGGATTTCTTCAAAGCAGTGCGGACAACAACTTCACTGAGAAAATTGAGGCGCATAAATTGTGAAAGCATCAAGCTGCCCTATGAATCCCTTGTTTGCTTAGCAAATATGACTGTGTTACTCTGTTCTTGCTTCATACATAGTAAACTCTATCATTCCAGAATCAACATTATCTGAATTCATGGTGAATTCCTCCCCAAATTACCTAAGTATGAAGAATTATGTTGAATTCATGGAGATTTCCTACTCGGATTATCTAAATAGACGTTTGACGCCAAATATTTTCTGTTGGCAAGAAGCCATGAGGGTTTGGTGGGTTTTGGGAGGAAAATAGTTGTGAATTTGGTCTGAGAGGTGCTTTTGGTGTTTTGGGTATTTATCAGGTCACATTGATGCTCGTCGAGGAATTGTCATTCTTAGAAACCATTGCCGAGGGTTTAGAATTTGGGTATTTGTTTTCGAGCTCTTCCATGGATAGAAGGGCATTCGAGAGAGCTTGGAGGCTCTTAAAGAGGTGGGTGATGATTTGCAGGTTGGTTTCTTGGTTTTATTTGGAAATTTAGCTCATGCATGTTAATCTTGGTTAGCATCCTACATTGTGAATGTTCAAAATTGTCTAGCATCCTGAATCTTGATTCTTTATTGTGAATTTTGATTCCTAAATAATTGGTTTTTCAATAACTGGTAAGAATTCAGTTCTTTAGTGCCCAGCAAAATGAATGACCACACCTCAAATAACAATAGTGTTGCTACTGCTAAGTTCCTTTCCTGAAGCAAGTGTTATTGAAGCCTATGAATGTTATATGTTCACCCATCCGTCCAAAAGTTCTATGTGAAGCTTTTTCATTCCCATCTCTGTGAAAGTGCAGCACCTTACTGTGCTAAAAAATTTAGGGTACTTAGAAACACTAATCGCAATTTGTTAGCGAGCTTTTTGTCTCTTCAACTAGAAATAAACCCTTATGTCGTTTACTGAGACAGAGTCCCTGACAACTGTTCCAGTTCTTATGTTGTTCCCTAGGTTGTTTCTACTCTCACAGGGACAAATGCATGGGCATAATGCGCAGGATAACCTTCTTGCACCAATCTAGGACTTCGAGCCAATTCTCAAGCTAGAGAGGGGGTACCCTCAAATAGACTAAAGATATATTTCTATGAGGCTAAGACTCCTTTTATTATTGTAAGACCAAATCTGACCAACAGCGGAAGAAGCAGTTACAACAGGAGAGTAGTACGCAAGAGAAAAGGTAAATAGAACATAGCAAGGACCAACAATAGATAAAACAACAGAATCTTATTTTTATTTTAAAGAAGGATAATACTTTATAACATGCCCTTTTTTATTACAATTTCAATAGACAATATCACTTTTTATCCTTCTACTAGTTGGGTGCACACACTTTCAGCTGAAGAGGATATTAAATTAGACATGTTTGCTTGTTCGACCAGTATGTTAGTTCTCACCTCAGAGGAATAAGTATGCCCAAAGTATTCAGTTTGTTGTTAGTTCTTACCTAGGGAGTATTCCTTCCAGTCCGTGGATATAAAACACATAGCCGATGTTGCTTGTTTGGTCAGCCTACCATTCCGAGGGATTAAATATGACTTGCTTGCTTGTTGTTCGATCAGTTAGTGTCAGCTCTCACCAAGGGATTTAGTCCATTGCTGGTAGTTCTCACTTCAACACTTGAGTTTTCTATTCAAGGGAACACTTGGGGGTTTGTACTAATGTCGATAATACACCAGTTGGACCCACATATAAGCCAACTCAAAAGGGTCTTAGTCACCATCATTTTCACCACACCAAAGGATGATAAATATTGTTTGAGAAGTATTCTACCGAGTGATGATGTTTCCCTACCTCCCTCTAAACGATGTCTCCGAGCTCAAGGAGTTATGTCTCCATGTGTTGCAGAGGATGCAATTGCCTAAGATCATAAGACAATAGTAGAGTTGAGTTTACATGAGGAGAAGACAGTAGTTTAAAGATGGGGTTTGTTTGCTGTCAAACAGCAGTCAAAGATGAGGTTTGCATTATGATAAGACAGCAGTCAAGTTGAGTTTGCATGCTGATAAGATAGAGTTTGCATCATACCTCACTTGAGTTTAGGAGTAATTCGAAGCGGCATGCAGGAGAGGTTGCCATAATATACCTTCAGCTCTGCATGCAACTAAGAGCAGTTCTTCTTACAGCTAACTAGTTCAGCAGTCAGATCACTATGATATTGAAGTTTAAGGTGCAATTATGTAACGCATGGTCACACTTGTAAATGATCTCATGCAGGGCGAAGAATCTCTTAAACCTAGGTCACAGTTCCAGGTCAATTGAAGTCTATAAGAGTAGTAAATACTTATTGTAATGGGGTTGGATCACCAAGGACATTTGTCATTGTAATTTCAGAGGTTTACAATTAAATAAAGCTGGAATAATTGATCCACTTTTTGTACCCTTGTTTTTATATGCTTGATACTTAACTAGTACATATTTCAGCCATTTTTGTTCCATTGTTAAGAATAGTTTGCAGATCTAGAGATTCTTTAACCCTGATTTGCCTGAACTATTCCAGGTTTCAACGAGCTTTCCAAGGCCCTAACAATCTATAGATTGGAGAGATCCATTCCTTAGCTACCTAGTAGCAGCCAGGACAAAGGTTGTTATCAGCACCAAACCCAAGTCTTTCAGTCATATTTTGTGTGTGGCAAGATTCTTCCATTTCAGAAGCCTCACCATTATTCTCTATTTTCCTTCAGACGCATGTTTTGGCTTGACTTTGACTCCATCCCTTGGTTAGCACCAATTTCCTCTTATTCTTTCCATTAAGTTCCATTTTGACCTATTAGTTCAAGTACCTCTGACCAAACTCTATTGCACTATTTACTAATAAGTTGCATGTATAGTTGGGGATAACCCCTAGAGTAGGAAAAAACAAAACCTGAGCAGGAAGCATGTATGTTGAGGTAACAGTGGGCGTAGTGAAGTGTGCACCTGATTGGGCCCAATGGTTAAGAACATGTGTTATCTCCAAGGAGGTCACAAGTTCAATTTCGGTGGGGGGTAGAGCTGCGCAAATTGACCCATCGTAGTGAAGCTAAAAGGGTAGGAATCCCCTTGATGTGAAGTCTCAGCCCAGGCTGACCTATGAGCTATTGGAATATGTGGCTTGCACACTGTTGCATATACTCTCGAAAAATTGCTAGGTTCCCATGGTTTAAAAAAATAAAATGGAAGTAGACTGTAGTGTCTACAGTTG
>LPNX010160723.1:9122-133532 GCA_001517045.1 Pseudotsuga menziesii | reverse complement strand
ATCATCTTCTTTTTTCTTGCTTGCTGCTGCCACCTTCCCTAAGCCAACATTATCCTCTCTTTCCATATCCCTCCTTTGGTTAGCAGTCACCGCTTTGCATGAAGAAACCCCACAAGAAGTAAGGGCCAACAAATGGCCCTTAACCCGAAAATATGTGCTCATGAACTCATGGTTGCAAAAATTGCATCTCCAAGACACATTGCCTCCCCCACCAAGCTTTGCCCCGGGCCCATCTTTCCTTGTCACATACTTCCACAAAGGGTATTTTTTTTTCTTGGGCTTGTTGTCTTGCTAAAACAAGGTTATATGGAGCATGAGCTCCATTAGCAGTCGATGGAGCACTTGACAGAGGAGGAGAACCGGTTGTGCTTGGTGGAATAGCCCTAGATGGTGCATTTCTCCCTTTCCTTTGACCCGTACCTCCTGCCCTAGCTGATTGAGACATTCCTTTTCTTGTGTGATGGTTGAGCTTGCAATCCTCTCCACAAATCCACCGGAATGCACATGGAACCGCTTGGAAACAATGGATAGCCTTCAAATCTCCTTCAAAACTCCTTCACCTGCACATAAAACTCACTCTCAATCAATTGCATCCTTTCAAATGACAAAATGAAAGACAAAAAATTAAATTTAAGAACACCCGGTTGTCTTTTTCCGCCGGTCACGTGTCCTGTTTTCGGGACACGATTTATTTTCGTGTTTGATTCGATGGAATTGCGTGTCCGGTTTTAGGATTCGACTGGAATTCGAATCGGTCTCGTGTCAGACTTGAATCGTGTCTGATTCGATCCCCACATGTCACGAGGGGGCTAGAGGACGAATCCGGTTTCATAGGACTAGAATTGTATATTCCACAAGGGGAAGACAGTCCCTACCAAATAAACAAGTAAAATCTCTAATATAGTATAGATCACTCCATCACGGAGCAAGCAATGTGAGAGCACCCTTGGGCCAATCTCCCCACACCATCTTGTTATCACCAACCTTGTAGTTGCCTATGTATGATGGATCCAGGATGGATGGTAGAGGAGCAAGCAACTAAGGAGGTGGAACCAAGACAGCCTAGACTCCCAAATGGAAGGTTGTCACGTCAATCAAGGCAGTCTTCGCTTGATGTTGTCCGAGTCCAAGACAACAATGGGGGAGACCCAGATCTGCTCCCGATAGGAGAGATCAGACCTAGACACCAGATCAAATCAAAACAAACTTTGAGGTACGTAAGGTGTAAGGTGTTCAGGAACTCTAGATCTACAGTAGGATTCGGTAGATGGATCAAGACTTCAGCAGTATATTGGTTGATCCAAAGCAGTAATCGGATGACCTTTGGGGGAAATGGTTAGATCTACGGTTTTGGTACTAGCAACTAAAGAAGATAATCTCTGCCTTGGGAAACATAACCGACGCAGGATGGGCAGGAAAATAGTCGAGACTATCTAGTATCTTGCTGACAAACTCAATGAAGAAAGTGAACATGTGTGATTGTCTGAGTCATCAAGGAACAGCCAATTTCAAGGGGAAAAGGTCAATTCAGGGTTAGTGCTAGGGATGGGAGATCAGTGCCTTTCATGCATTGGGCAATGGAGTCAGTATACATCTAGTGTTGAGGTGAACCCACCTAGGGTAGACCCTGATCTGTGGACCCAGATAAGTGTTTTGGTCCGAATGGCTAAGTTAGGCAGGAATTCAGTCAAGGAAGGCTAGCGCTAGGGTTGGATGACACAGATCTGTAGATCTGAGGCCACCAACAGACAACCAACTCAACGTTGAAGGTGAAATGGGACCAAGAGGGGCTGATGTACACACTTGGTTCAAAGAAATTTGGAAAAAGTCAAAGTTGATGATTGGGGCTGAGAGGGTGAAAAGTTGATTTCTTCAGATCTAGGGCAAGCAGGCTAGATCTAGCTCAACGTTAGGGGTGTTCTAGAGTGTTCAGGACCTGATCTATCAGCCTAGCCTGTTAGATTTCGGAAACAGTAAACTCCGGAAAGGTCCAGTTTTTCAGTGATGGCGCTAGGGTTGTTTTCAGTCTAAAACTCAGATCTAGGTCACACTATCATGAATCTAGACAGCGTTGGGAGTGATTTGGACTGTGTGAGACCCAATCTATCAGCCTATGAAGTCAGAAATCAGAAAAAGTCAACCCTAGCAGGTCAAATTTTCAGTGGGGGTGCTATGCAGTTTTCAGACTAAAATTCATATCTAGGTCAAACCAGCAGGAATTTGACCAGCGTTGAAGTAGATTCAGCGAGGGGGAGGCCCGATCTATGAAACCCAGCAATGGTTTGGCCAAAGATAGAACGGTTCTCATATTTAGTATTTTTTAGGGGTTTTTTAGTATTTTAAGGATTTTCAGAAAAATGGAAGGAAAACAGGTACAATGGATTTAGGTATGTTAAAGAGAAGAGAATTACCTGTTGGATCGTACCTGGAAATGCTTGTAGAAGTCTTAACAGTGATGATCCTTGCTATCTCGATCAATTCTAGAAGATCCATGTAATTTATATGACGGATGTAAGCCCCAAGCCATCAATGCGCCCCCTACCCTGCATGAGCAAACGTCAACAATATCAGATTTGCTAAGACAAGATAAAGAAATTAAATGCTATAGGAAAGTAAAAAGAAGTAATCATAGATCACAATGACACTAATGAAAACCCCCTGATCCAAGACAAAGATAACCGAACGAGTTGAGGTCCCCCCTGCAAAAACGCTCTAGCCAAAACGCCCTCTTGTAGACAAGACAATGATAGCAGAAAAAATATAGATCTCACATGAATTTCCACAATGCTAGGAAGCAGAAGACTATCCAATCACCATTTGAGAACATAAGATGCAAAGCAGATCCAGAAAATATCCACGGAAAAATCTTTCTATTATTCAAATCCAAGAGCCAAAGACCCCTTACAAATGAGAAGCTCTCTCCTTTAAATAGAAATGAGAGAACCACAATCATAACCGAATCCTAACCACTTTCAAAACGAGTGGCTAAGATTAAAAGATAAAATGTTTTAATCAATGGTTGAGATGAGCTCAACATACAATACATGGATCAATATAACCATAAAGTACCAAAGTGGACTAAACCACCCATCAAGAGGGTACCCCACTAAACAAGAAATAAATGAAGCACATGGTGGGTCCATGGAGTGTTAACTAACTCCCTATGGGTGCCCCATGGCACAATAAAATAATATAACATTTTAATTCTTTGACTTTGTGCCTCCTTGAGGAAATCGTGAGCCTCCTAAAAGCTCCAGAAAATAATATAAAATGCCCAAAAAATAGGTGTGGACCCAATCAAGTGCTGCAACTGCTGGAGAAGGTGAGGAAGACATCATCATGACTCATCCCATGTCATTTCCTTGCCTTAGTAGCCCAAATCGATTTCTTCAATAGCCATTTAACCATTTTTTAATCTGCCTCGGGAAACGTGAACCTGCCAAAATAGCCTCCTAGGGTGCCTGCGTTATCAAACTGAGCCCACCAAGCTCTCTGGGATGGGGGTACTATGGTACAAACAAGTGGCTGCACCCCCTATGCCCATACAACGCCCTAGGGAATCCAACTGAAACATCTCCCTACTCAGGCACATCAACCTGTGAAGCAAAACTGCATCAAAAAGGCAAAATGAGCCTGATCATCTTTGCAAGTGCCCAGAACTAAAAATAAAATGTCTTATTAGACTCAGAGAGTCCCAATCCATCTAGGGTGTATACTCATACCCCTCTCAGGTCTCTATCTAATCATCAACCATATCCAATAGACAATATAACCATCTGTAAATGATCAGATACCAATAATATAACTCAGACTATCATCCATCTGTTGCAAGTGTTAGAAAGCTAAGACATGCTCTACAACTCATTTAAGCAACAATCACAAGAAGTAGCAATCATTTCACTAGCGGTACATCAACCAAATACATATATAAAGCTTTATTTATTATGCTGAGACTAGACTTTCAGGACAATACTCACTTCATAGTTGTAGTCAATTTGCTAGTGAAGGGTGAAGGATGAAATTTACCAGGCTAGAGCAAAGGATGACTTCCTACTTAACATCATGACACTTTGGATATGGAAAGGAAACACTCACTAAAACCAATGTCGGACAAACAACAACACAAGGAATGGCAGTGCCTCACAAACGGTTGAGTTGTTTAGAGAGTGCTTATTCAACTTAGGCATCATGACTACATCAAGCTTGATCCAGTTTCATTAGGATCATCCATTTTGTTTCCATGGCCTTTTTGGCCTATATGACCCTTTGGGACTTCACCAGTGCTTAAAAGCACAGCTAATCGCAGCTTTTATCCGGGACATATTCAAATTTATAAGGTCAACGTATATTTAACCATTGCTTTTTGGACCTTTTCTTATACCCTTCAAGGGGTATTTTAGCATTTCATTGCTCTTGCCCTCTTTACATATGTTAAGAAACACAGTTTAGCATTTTCATTTTCCATGGGCGCATACCAACATTTCCAATACAAGTAGTACATGAGCTTTCAGTTTTAGCCAACAACATCTCAAGTGACCAAGGGGAGTTCTGCACAGTGCCAAACATCAGGACAATCGACCAGCATGATTTAGGCATACCATCCAACTCACCAAAGGCAAGTTTTGTCACCAACTCAGAGCCGAGACACAATATAAACAGGGAGGCTTGTCCAACAAAGGTTCTAGCAGGGAAAAAGGTCCTCCATGCCATAAGTCAAGAAGTTAGTCGAGTTGAAAACTAAGCTGGAAGGTAATGGATGGGTGGAGACAATGAATGATGAAGCCAACACTAGCAAGCCAAAACAATGGTGGGAATGACTACCTCTATTCTCCCTAAGGAGGGTAAAACCAATGAGTATAGATCAGGAACTTCAAAATCATAGTAGGGACACCAATACATAAATACAAATACATCCAAGTCCATATAATTATGACCGCCAGATCATGACACCACATGTTAATACATGTCACAAAGATCAGTATAAGAGCAATGATAACCATAACACCATATAAAACGCTGAGTCATAATCATGCAATATAGTCCATCTGAAACACCATTTGTCCAATGAGAAAGTACTGATATAAAACTGGGCATCAATAACTGCTTTGTAATGACTAAATGGCTACATCGATCCTCAGATCTAAGTGTCCTGAGACTCAGTCCTAACATGGGAGAGTACAATAGTCCACAAGTGAAATAATGATCCGTCAAAACTGCTCATCTCAACATCTCACATGTAAGAGATCTGGCAGTCAACCTCCAACTCCAGTCACTGTGCAGTGTGCTACTGCCAAATACCTTTGCCAACTGCGACTGTTACGAGGTGAGGTTTTTATTATTTAAACAGTAAACACTGAACAATATTTGTTAGCTTGCGGACTATTAGTGTTTTTTTTAAATAAAATGAAAACTCGGAGTTAGTGCTAAAAAATATTAAAAAAACAGAGTTATTGTTTTTTTTAACTCAGAGTTCGTGTTTTTTAAAGAAATAAAATGAAAACTCAGATATCAAAGGTGTTAGCTTGCTCTATTACTGTTTTTTTTTAAATAAAATGATAAATCATAGTTCAAGGTTACAATGAACTATGATTTATGATTTTATCATCTATCATTTTATTGTTTAATAAACACTAACAAAGCCACTGTTAGTGTTTATTAAACAATAAAATGATAGATGATAAAATCATAAATCATAGTTCACTGTTACAGTGAACTATAATTTATCATTTTATCATTTTATCATTTTTTTTTAATAAACAATAAACACTAACAGTAATGAACTAGTAAACAATAACTTTATTTATTGTTTACTTGCATTGATTTATGGATTGGGAGTACACATTAATAATAATTTATAAATTCCAAATATATGCAGAGCCATAGACATGAACCACCACAACAAACTGCGGGGGGGCAAATGCCTGTAAAGACCCAAAATCTCCTCTATGGCAGTTTGTGGAAATTATTGGCAAAAATCTTGGGGGTGGCTCTTACAAATAGAAATGTGGTGAATGTTGTTCCACCCGAAATGGCTCATACGCTAGGGTGAAGGGCCATCTCACCGAGCATACAAACACTAACAGTAATGAACTAGTAAACGATAACTTTATTTATTGTTTACTTGCATTGATTTATGGATTGGGAGTACACATTAATAATAATTTATAAATTCCAAATATATGCAGAGCCATAGACATGGAACCACCACAACAAACTGAGGGGGGGCAAATGCCTGTAAAGACCCAAAATCTCCTCTATGGCAGTTTGTGGAAATTATTGGCAAAAATCATGGGGGTGGCTCTTACAAATAGAAATGTAGTGAATGTTGTTCCACCCGAAATGGCTCATACACTAGGGTGAAGGGCCATCTCACCAAGCATACAAACACGAGGGTGCAGGTATGCACTAGCCCACCTGATGCAAATGGTGAACCTGGACAAGGTTTGAGTCTTGCAAAAAGTAAGTAGTATGCATCTTTGCAAGATGTCATTGATAAGAAAGTTGCTAAGGGAAAACTCAGTGTGCAAGGCTCTACAACAAGGCCTCCATTGCCATCTAGATCAGCAGCTACAGCTAATAAGAGGCCTTCTTTGGGGCCTCTTGAAGCAGCATTTAATAACCAAGGCAGAGATGTAGCTGATGAGCATGTAGCTCGTTGCATATATGCAAATGGGCTAGCATTTAATTTGGCGTGATCCCCCTATTGGCAACAAATGATTAAGGTAGTCAATGAAGCGCCACAAGGGTACAAGAGCCCTGGTTATGAAGAGGTCTACACTGCTTTGTTAACATCAGAAAGACAATATGTGGATAGACAATTACAGTCAATCCGATATACATGAGAAGAAACAGGGGTGTACATCGTTTCTGATGGATGGAGAGACCAAAGAAACCGCCCTTTAGTTAATGTTATTGCAATATACCCCCAAGGGGCAATGTTTTTGAAGGCTGTTGATTGCAATGGAATAGAGAAAGATGCATCATTCATCTCCTCAATTTTTATTGATGCAATCGAAACCGTGGGGCCACATAATGTTGTCCAAGTCATTACGGACAATGCACAGGTTTGTAAAGCTGCAGGGTTGATTGTGGAGGGTCAATATGTTCACATCATCTAGACTCCATGTGCAGTACATTCATCGAACCTTATGCTTGCCAAGATTGGTGAGATTGAGTGGATCAATGAGGTATATTAGCAGAAAAAGAAATCCAGATGTTCATCACCAACCATTCAATGTCCCAAGCCATATATCGGGGTTTTGCAAAGTTGGAGCTACTGAAGGTACTCCCTTTTTAAATCAATATTATCTCTTTGTATTGTGAATTGTTAATTTTATTCATATATGATTTTTGATTTAACGTTTGAATTTTTAAAACTTGTAGGTTGTTGAAACCCATTTTGCCTCCGACACCCTAGTCATAAAGAGGCTTGTGGAGGTCAGACAAACATTACAGGCAATGGTCATCGACCCTCTTTGGGAATCATGGTGGACTTCCACTTCTGATAGAGGACAGAAGATCAAGTCTATCATTCTTGATGATGCATGGTGGGGCAAGGTCCAATACCTTCTGCGGTTTAGTGAACCAATCTTGACCATGATTAAGGATTTTGACACAGATATTCCTTGCTTGGGGGAATTCCATGAGAACATAGATAGTATGTTGGAGAGGATAAGGGAAATTATCAAGAAAAATGATAATGACCCCTTTGAAACATTTTATAATAAAGTCAAGGACATAGTTACCGAAAGGTGGAACAAAATGACCACAACATTGCACATTTTGGCATATGCACTGCACCCGAAATATTGTCATTCCAAAAATTTGTCTTTACCTAGTAGGACAGCCCCAAACAGGGATTTTGAAGTGGTACAAGGATACAAGACAGCTTTGAGGAAAATTTATAGGGATATGGGAACTGCAATGGAAGTAATTGCAGAATTTGGAGCATTTGTGCAGTCCACTGGTGGCTTTTCAGATCCAACAGCCATGAATGATCGGGGGCACATTGATCCTATTACTTGGTGGGGCTTCCATGGCGGGGAAAGCATTCATATCTCAACTCTGGCCACCCAGTTGTTATCGCAAGTTGCTAGTTCCTCATTAGCTAAGAGGAATTGGAGTACATATGGCTTCATCCATTTGGTGAAGCGAAACAGACTAGGAGCAGCGAAGGTTGAAGATCTTGTAAATGTTCATTCCAACCTCCGCCTTCTATCACATTCAAATCCAGAGTATAAGAAAGGTCCGAGTAGGATGTGGGATGTGGAGCCTAAGACCTCTGACTTAAACATGACATTGAATGCCATGACTCACCTCAACCTGCTTGAGGATATTGTACCACTAGTTCAGCCTTCATCAGATGCAACTTCCACCATTCCAGGCACCGCATCATCTATTCATGATGTAGATGTACAAGTAGAGCTTCCATATGCAGATTATGAGGATGTAGACCCATTTCAGGATTTGTAGTTAGATTCACTCTACATTATCATATTACTAGAGTGATCATTGATGAGACACTCATTTTTGTATTTACTATCATGAGATATCATATTATCCGATTATCCTTTTGGCTTTTTGTACAAGGCATGATGCATCATTTCAATCTTAAAGTTTATAAAATGTCTAATGATTTCAGTTTTAATGTCATGATTCATAAATGGATTTGTTTTCTAAACTCCAAATATGTTTTTGAATTTTTAAAAAATTTTAAAATATTATTATATTTTTGTACGTGACGTATCCTCGTCGTATCCAGATCCTAGGTTTTCAAAAAACTGGCGGATCCATATCCGAATCCTGGTAACTTAGGCTAAAACTAACGCATGCAACTGTATGCACCCTCTTTAACTTAAATTAGAAATGACATGTAATCTCCTAGGACTAGAATCTAAGGATAACCTTATCATATCCTATCTATAGCAAGTGCATGCATGCACCTTCAATGATGGAAGGCTAGATATACAACACACCCTCTAGCCTTCTTTAATGCTATGCCCTCATCTACAAACCATCAAACAGGATGGATATCAATGTTTTATGGATAGGTTGTGTGTGTGATGTTGTTGTAACTTGAAACAAAAAAGCAACCAGATCAATCACACATGTGCATGGTGCTATGAAGACTAAATAAGGTACACTTCCTAACATATACAATGGTTTCCACTAGACATCAATTGCACAAAGATGACCACATCTACAAACTTACTACTTGTTCTTTTAATTCCTTCCATCTAGAGGGGCAATTGTCCATCAAGTCAACCATCATAGGTTCAAAACTATTTGTTCTACAATAGTGCTCACCCTTCTCAACATGCAACAACCTACTTCACAAGATTCACACTTTGGCAAAGAGGTATACTAAGCACGAAGGCAACACCTCGACCCTCATCCTACTTCAAACATGAAACCTTTCACCTCAACTACAAAGTAAATTGAGTTACAACCTTCCAAGACCAACATTGTTTGTGGTTTACCTCCAGCTAAGTGTATGGATGTTGTATCATCTACACAAGTATCGTTGTTGTGAGTTCAATTTTTAAGAGGGAAAGCATTCAATGATTTACTCCATCCAACCACTACAATGAAACATGTTCCTCCCTTTGTACACGGACTTTATTTTTCAAAAAGACAATCTTCCCAATATATTCTTTGTAGTTACACGAGTTTATCTAGTGGTGTTACATCTCGAACTAGAAATTGAAATTAAAGCCCAAAAGTGCAATGCTAACCCAAGGGTAACCAAGAGGGGATACCCATTGTCACCTCAATAACACCCTCTCCAACTTTAGGTTCACTCTTCTCCGACTCAAAGGGGTACTTGTTGCTGCCTGAGACCGACATGTGCATGCTAAAGCACAAAAGTAGGCACACCAACCCGATGGAAACTGCGAAAAGAGCAGCCATTGTCACCACACTCCTCTCTTCCTTGCTTCAGGTTGGCTCTTCTCCAACTCAAGAGGGGCTTCCCTAAGATAGGATCACTAAGGCAGGTGCAATGGAGGGCAAGGTGAACTAAAGAGACTGCCTTAGAGAAACGGTTGTAGGATAAGGGTAGTTTGATAAGTGATGGTGAGGAGGGAAAGATCAATCCTCGGGGAAAGACCAATGCCAGTACATCAAAGGGGCAGAATGGACTCAAAAAGAGAACTCGAGAGGGCCTTGTGTCATATGTGACTAAGGGGGAGAGATCGCATGATTGAGCAAACCTTGATTAGTCAAGTGTTCAGCTACTAGATCTACTTCCTCCTAATAAAGAGAGATGCACTATGCACACAAATGATCAAGATTACACAATCAAACTAGATTAAATGCAAAAATTGATACCTATATACACACGCTTACTAAGGGAAAAGGCTAACAGCTGCTAAGAATTTTCACCTTCCAATGCGGTGGTAGCATCCGTCTATGGTCTCCGACGCAAGCATAGAAAGAAAGAAACTAAGTTCCAACAACATTCACAGTCATTGAAGTCCACAAATTTATGCCACACATTCAAGAGAGTGCTCAGTTCATATCATAAAAACACCATTTGAATTTTTCTATTAAACTTCGAGGAAAAAAGACACAACTCTAGCTAGTTTGCAAAGAAGAGAGGCAAACTTTATTTATATTACTGTTGTGATCTTTCATTGTTAGAATAAAGAAGCTTTGGAGGCTAAACTGTGTAGTGTTATTATGTGTGGAGTACCATTGTCATGCTACTATTGACGTGATTCTGCTTTGTTTCAATTCATGCTATCATCTTGTCTGGCCTTGAAGGATTCCTCCGCATCTTAGGAATAGATTATTGCACGTAAGATTACTTACTCTCTCTATTTGTCACATATGCTTAGAGATTTAAGCTTTACATGTTAACTAAGGTTATTTTGCATGTTACTTGGTCTCTTTGCATGTGTACATCCAGAACTCACAAGGTTGTGTTGCAAGATTGTGATTTAGCTTTCAGGTTCCCAAGATTGAAAAAGTTGTAGATCTAGCTTGACTCCACTACATTTCCAACAAAATTGTGAAGACATTGTCCCTAGGCGCTCCACAAATAAGTTTCCTTGCTAGATCTTTCCAACAACAAGCATTTCCTCTTCTCCTCCTCCTTTAAATTTTAAATCTCTCTCGGTTACTGGCTACTATTCTTGTTTACTTAGATCTATTGCACTAAAAAGATAAGTCAGTGTTTAGAACTAGTTTTCAAGGTTTTAAAAGCTTAGATCTCATAGTTCGTAAGGCCTCATTTAGGTGAAGTAGATCTAGTTTAAGGATTTCTCACCTTTTGCAAAGCACTTAAAATTAGATCTAAAGCCTACTTTAAAAGTAGTTTTCAACTTTTCCTTTGAAGTATTAAAGTTTAATTTTCCAATTAAGTGCATCATATTGACTGCCCCAAAAGCAAGCCAAGATCCCAAGGAAAGCTTGCTTTCCTTGGTTATTTTATGCTTTTTTTATCACGGATTTAACTTAGATAATTTTAGAGATTTTTTGTGGATGTTCAAAGACACTCTTAAAGTATTTTTGAGCATCTTTTAGGATTGCTAGGTTGCTACTTCTGCAGGTTTGGCGATAAAGAGAAGGAAGCTCTAGCCGTTTTTTGAAAATTTGAGCCAGTAAAAAATTCTCGGGGCTCCCTTTCTTGCTTGTAGTAAAATTTTTGCTATTTTGTAAGCCTTTGGATCCCAAATAACAAGGACCAAAGTGCATTCTCTTTTACCACATTGTAATAAGCATCAATAAAAGGTTTCGAGTAGGCTCCTATGAGCCCACTCCCATCCCCCAAAGGGCATCCGCGTCGATGTACTTTTTCATGAGTTTTGCTTTTCTTAGTTTTTCTTTGGTTTGCTTTGGCTAAAATTAACTTAATTAGTTTAAAATTAATCACCGTGGTCCAATCCAATTGTTGGGCCATTAAATCACTCAAGACATAGAAACACTTTTATAGTTTTCTTTTGCAGAACCGTATACTTTGAAGTGCACTTTATTTTTCAATACATTTTGCTTACAAAGTAAACGAATACTTACCCACTACTTCGGTAGTGTAGTAATTAGACAATATTTATTTTTCCAATTTTCTTTTCATTTTAAAATAAACGCCCTTGCTTTCCTAAGTACGGTTCACAAACAAGGGCTTGCCCTAGTACTAGACATGGAAAGAGATTCTTGGGTTTTCTTTTTTAACCAAGAAAACATTGTTCTAAAATTCTTAAAATCAATAAGGCCCATTCCTCATTATGCTCTAGATCTCTGCGGCTTTGACCAACTAGTTGATCACATTCAGAAAGGGATTGAGTGACTAGCTTAATTAGATCTTACACTTTCAATTAACCTCCCAAACAACGAAAATCCAACGTTGCATTTTGCTTCGTGAGGGCATATTGTACAGAGGAAATGGGAACAATTAAAAAGTGACCGCGGGGCCCCGTCTGGCTACATCCTTGTTGATGTAGTGTTGAACATCCCCCCGTGACTCCATTCAACCCACATTTTCTCATGTCCCACCACACTTACCGAGTCTAGACATATTCCCTGTACCTTTGCGGTATATTGGGAATCCCCTTCCTTCTAATCCACTCATTAATTCATAAATTTAAAATCGGCCAAGAACAATTGCAAAATTCAACACTACATTTCAAACTCCATTTTCAGCACAGGGCTTTGTTTTTTATCATATAAGCATTTTCTTAAATTTACAATGTGTTGATCAATTATATTGCTCATGTTGTTGTCATAGTTATTATTGCAATCTCTTGTGCGATTTTCATGAAACTCCAAAACAACTCACTCAGTCACAAACCACCACCTAAAGCTTGATCAGCCTTAGTAGCTAATAGGGTCTACCCCCCTTGCCTTCGTTAGGGGTTTGCCTAAACAGAGGAGTCAAGATCAAGTGACAGTGCTTGACTCAAGACTTGCCTCCAAGGACGCACTTAGTGGCTTGAAGATTTCTGCCACGCCAACTTAACCCCCAAGTGCGTGAAAGGCACCAGCAGTACCCCTCGGAAATAGGATTACTAAAGCTATAAAATGAGGCACAAGGTGATATAAGATAGCAGCTTTAGCAAAACATTTTTGTCCTTTTTAGTATAAGAAAGTGATGGGAGGATTTGGAGACTAAATCCAATCCAAAGGGAAATGGAGTCAAGAGGACGGTCCAAGAGGGAAAGTTAAAGAATGGCTTAAGACTACAAGGGCTACAGTATGCATGCCACAAGAACTTCACATTGCTGAAAATGAAAGTAAGAATACTAGGAGGAACTTTAATAGTGTAGGTTCAAAACTTTGTTAATGATGGTGCACCTTACCATGGAGTATTAGTCTAACAACCACTCATGAAGATGTAAGATGCAAGAGAATATTCCATAAAAAGGACAAAGGTATAGGGAGGGATAAACCTCATGTTACAAACTTATTTGTACCATAGTTGGATTAGCTGAGGAGCTGCCTTTTGACAAACATGATAAATGTTTGTTTCTAGTGTATCAAATGATCCGCCTTCGTGCCTAGCCAGTTTTGGCTAGTTAGTTTTTGTTTTAAGGAATTATGACCATGACCCCGCGGGGTTTGTAATAAAATGTGCTAGTAGGGTGTTTTGAGTGGTTCGGTCTCCTAAGACGTAGAATTTCAACTAAGGTATTCCAAGGTGTTTTTTGCCCTTGACAATTATGCTTTGCCTATAGCCGAGTATAATCGACGAGGTTTTCTCCCGCTTCCTCCAAAGCCGGAATGCCTGATTTTGAATTCTGGGCCTTGGGGGGTTATTAGAGCCCAACTGAGTATGTATAAACCTACTAGACATTATTAGAATAGACTATGGTCATGTCCTAAGTCACTAGGACCCTCAGAAAAAATTCTGAAAAAGTTTTACCGGACGCGTCAAATTTTGGATTTTTAATTGTTTAATTTTTTAATTTTTTCTAAGTTTATAATTAAATTTTTCCATACTTTAAATGGAAAAATTTCAATTTGTAATATGTCAATCATCCAAAACCCGAATTCAGTGATTGAAGGATCTAACCTTAAGCCAAAAATCATTCATGATCAGCTGGCCAGCTATCTCCAAGTTTCAGAAATTCATTCAGCCTCATAATTAATAATTTCTCAAAAAAGTCATTTACGAAGAAATTATTAATTAAAATATTAAAAATGAATATTTTGGAAAAAATAAAAAACTCTACAAAATTAACCAAATTAAATAAAATAAAAGGCTAACTGACATGGCAATGGGCATTTATGATGATTCAACTCGGCACCAATCCTCTTCAGTCAACAATCGGAGAGCATTAAAGATACATTCAGTTAGCAAACTTGTCATCTCCAGCTAAACTCACGACTTGGATGATTTGGAAGGTTGTGATTGGTTTGGTGATCATTACGGAGCAGTGTATTATAGACAGGAAGTGTTTGGTGCAAACCCTAAGGGTTTTGGCACCTGTAATCACCAATTAGCATTCACTTCAACCCTCACGCCTTCATCCAGAGCTCACGCCCCTCCTTCCTCAGCAGTTGCGCCCTCACACATGTGGGCTCTCAGGTGGTTGTATGTTGATGTTTAGGGTTGGGAGTGGGGGCGCCTTGCCTAGGTGGAGGCCACCCCTCACTCACATCAACTATATCTTAGGTCTGGGCTCTCAGTTATGTGCCAAGTCAGCTAGATTATGGGGGTTTGGTTTTAAGGTTTTAGCCTTCTCTCTTTATATAAATAGAGGCTCTTTCAGCTCTATCAGGGTGGATGTATTTGCAGAGAACCTCTACCCGTATGATTGTAATTTCTTATCTGTGTTATGAATAAAGTTGAGTCTTTGGAGGACAATTTGAAGGTGCAAGAACTTTCATGGTGAATATTTGGCTTATAATCAAGGTGGTATCTGTGTAGTTATTTTCCTATTCATGCATGATGTGTTATCTAGCTTAGAAGGTTATAATCTAATCCATAGAGTAGGCATTTGAATTTTCAACTTGCTTGCTTATGTGTGGCTATACACGATCTAGGAATTGCATATTGTATTCAGTTGTACTCATGCTTTCTGGTTCCTGTTTGGTTTATATATACTAGATATAATTACTTGCTTGAATGGTATTTTAGTTTTGCAGATCACTTGGCGTTAAGTAGAGATCAGAGCTCAGTTGCATCTCATTTCTCTTCAAATATATTTTTCTAATTTTTCTTGTCCCACAGGTTCCCTCCACGCTCAATTTTACGCAAGCTTGGGCTTGAGGTTTTTCTTATCCATCCTCAAATTTAAAAAAGAAAATCCTTACTTTCCGGTTACTTTGGTTGTGTTTCATAACAAGTAGATCTAAGTGTTAAATATCATCTTTTCTATCTCTTGTTATATAGATCTAAGAGCTTCCTTTGTCTGAAAGTTTATCTCACGAAAGTTTAGATCTAGCTTTGCTTAGTTTTAGTACTTGAAGTAGCATAAAAGTCCTATCTTTGCACAAGTACTAATTGTAAAATTTTAGTGTATTTTATTGTCTAATCCATTGTTTTACAGAAAAATAGCTCGCTGGTTTTTCACTTTTCATGACAGGTTAAGCGGAAATGCTGGCAAAAAATTGAAGTTTCAAGCTCCAAAAAACATTCTTCTTTCCCCTTTCTCCATCCCCTTTCTCCAGGTTGCATTGAAGACCTTCCCAATCACAACAGGAGTCCCAACTTCAAGAGCTTTGTAAAAAATAATAAAGAGCAAGTGGGATAAAGGCTCCCACACCCTTCTTCCCCCATTTGGGGGAAGCTTGTATCGTCTCTTTTGTTTTCATGCTTTGCTTAATAATTTGCTAAAGTAGAATAGGAAAGAGTAGTTTCATTTCTTAGAAGTTTGCTTTCATAAAGTTGAAAAAAAAAAATTCCTATTTCGTTACTTAGTTAGTTTGAATTTTGTTTACTGTCATTTGATATAATATTGCAAAACTTAAAAAGAACCAAAATCTCACCGTAAGGTGGATCAAAAGTGCTCTCTATCGAAGAGTTTGTTTAAATTTTGCTTTTATTTTTGTGCACTTTACTTTCTTGCAAGTTAATTAATTAATCTCTAAAGTCTCTTGAACTTGCCGGAAATCCAAGTCAAGAGCACTCTCTATCGGAGAGTATAGTAAGTGTTGCATCATCCTTGCACTTAGGCATATAGATAGATAAGACTCTTGAACTTTTGTCATAAGGCAAAGTCAAGAGCGCTCTCTGTCGGAGGGTTTTAATTAATTTATTTAATAGAATCTTTCAACTCACATTCCCTCTAATTAATTTACTTCGTTAATATCCTTCACCTAGTATGCTCTACCGACTTTCAGAGTTGGGCCCGTACTCAGAACGGTGAACGGACTTGCTAAGTTCGCATATAAAAAACACAATAAAAGTTTTTACCCATAACCAATGCACCGGCGTTGTAAAAAGCGTTCAAGCCCATTCTCAATAAGGACGTCGAAACTCCCCGTTGTCTAAGAGTCACGGCTAGCTGGTCAATCCACCGAAAACCAGCCCGAGATACCGGATGGGCCGACATGTCTAGAACGGAGTGACTTTGAACACTTTCCCAGTTGGTCTCTGACACCTTCTTCGTTTCAAAGCCATAATAAACAAGACCACTAAAATCTTTAAAACGTACCAAGAGCACTCGCATAACATATCCACTAGCTTTATTTCAAGACTTGTTATTTCTTTAAGCATTGTAGAGCTTCGACTCTATAAGGCACTGGTCTATTATTTTATGCATTATTATTAATCTGGATCATTTGTCCTTGGCTTATAAATATCTTTATCTGTGAATGCATCTTTATTTACAAGTTCTTGATATACTGTTCATCTTTTAATCCAGTACAGCAACGTGGATTGCTTTGTCATGTGTTCAAATTCTTATAATTATAATCATCTTTCATCATAATAACTCCGAAACAACACCCATCTGCATCATTCGAACATTAGAACTTAACTTAAACACATTGAGCCATAGAAACTCTTTGTTAGGGACTACCCCCCTTAGCTTCATTAGGAGTTAGCCTAAATGGAGGAGCTAGGAGTAGGTGACAGTACCTGGCTCTGTGGTTACCCCCAAGGTCACACCTCTCCCACTTTCTCAAGTGAGGAGATAGCTTTCGGAAGATTTATGTTGCTGGTGTGCAATCGGCGGACAATACCTCTCACACAAACCCTTCTAGTAAGATAGATGTATCCTTTACAAATGACCAACCAATTGCAAGTAATAGCAACTCTACTATTATATGCAACAATAGAAAACACTAGAACAATAAGCCACACAATGATAGGAGAAGACCCTTGCACTTCACATATGCACCAAGAAACATATATCCACTAAGATCCAAGGAGAGAAAACTCCAAAATCCAACCATGAAAATGAAAGAGGATGGGCTACTCTTTATATAGAGAGTGTAGCTCAACTTCCTTTACAATAAAATAATAATTCTCTTTCCTATATCCACAATTTACTCAACAAACTCTCCAAAAATCGGCTAGATCCATTTATCTCTCCAAGAAAATCAATAAAATAATGCTAGTACATAACCAACTCCTGTTGTGAAGTCAACAATGAATAAAATAATAAGGTGGTTATGTAAAGTGTCTTCTCCAAGGGAAACATCCCATCAAACATGTGTAAAATAGCTCCAAGGTGGGACATCTCAAAGAAATAGGCTCCCCAAAGATATGCATGGCTCTCCAAGTGAAAATGCACTTTCCAAGTGGCACATGTGGACAAAATCGGTCTGGCTTTTCTAAACGGCAGTTTTGAAATTGCCAACTTCCTCAATATTTATCGAATTTTCTATTATAACTGTTTTGAATAAATCCCATGGCCACTCTTCATCTAATGGCATTGAGTTGGCACAATTATGGGCTCTTTATCAAAAGATAACTACTCCCAAATCTAGGAAGCCCCTCCAAAAGGCTTGGTATTATGTCTACATACCAATAGTATTCCTTCAAACTAGGACATCAACTCCAAAGGCTTAATATCCAATGTACCACCTCATCAAAGCATGTGCAAAGGAAGGATCCATAGAATAAGGAGTCCACGGTTCAAAATAGTGGCATCAAATTAAGTAGGTGCCCACAATAGTCAACTACCTCCATGAGGAAGGAGTCAACCCCATCTACAAGCCCTAAAGTGTATGAACATACCTCCATATGTGTGCCAAGAGAGAAGATCAAGGGGAGTATTCCACTAGAAATGATGATAAACCATTCCAAGTGTAAAGAAGCAAGGGCGTCCAAGCAAAGATGGCACACATGCCTCAAAATATGTGCTAGAAGAGAGGGCACTCCAAAGAAAGCCAACAATAAACCATCTACAATCGTGAACCACATCAAATGATTTAGGGTTCTTTGATAGAAAGCCTCCAAATATTTATCGAGACATGCATATAAGTCTAGCACTTTATTAAAAGTGATGGTCCATGTCATCAAGATGCCAAATTAACCCAAAAAAGCTAGGGTGCTCCATAAAAAGATGATTAATGAGTCATAAGCATGTGGAATATGAATTAAATACACCACCATCCCCTAGTGCATTTTATCCCTTAAGCAACACTTCAGCGAGGAGCAATTATTTACACTTTAAATCTTAGGGAGACCCTAAGTTGATGGGTTCCCACTCCATGCATGAACAAAGTGATAGATAATTGCATCAAATGCTAAGCAAAATACTCCAAAAATACCAAGATTACCAACGAGAGCATATCAAGATCAAAACACCATAGATAAGTCACATCCAATAGCTCCTAGCACCAATCCAACATCCAATCAACCAAAGGAGAGCAACAATACTAGGCTAAAGCTCACATGTACCCCAATTTGTCTAATGAATCATCCTGCAAAACTCAATCTTTGTGATTAAAATCACAAGTGTAACCCTCATACAATATGAGGGGTAACAAACCCAACTATGCTACACCTATAAACCACTATGTTAGCTTTTGGTTACTCTGAAAGAGTTTTCACCCAGCTAGGAGAGTGCTTCATCAAAATATAATGAAGCACTCTCAATCCTCTTACGTTGTTGTATTCCCAGTGTTGCGACTTGCTGCTGTAATTTCTTCATCTCAACAGCCTTAGCATTTTTCTCTACTAATGGTAGCTTCTTCATTTGGTTCATCTCTCTCTCCACAGTGTGCAACTACTCTGTATCTTTTTCTAACTTTCATCGTCGATCAAAGCTTCCCACGTCTAAGAAACTTACTCGACCGCCTTGGCACAAAGTGCCTCCGCCTCTTCTATTTTCTTCACAGCTTCTGTTGTTGCTTTTCTTCTTTAGGCTGGAAAGGTTACTTCTTTAGAGCGTTAGGACTGAAGAGAGAAAAGTTCATCAACACACCAAATATAGGTGACGTCCCAGGCTCTCGTCGTTATTTACCGTTATCCAAACTCTTTTTCGGAGCGATTGATTTTACCAATGGATACTTTGAATTTTGGCGGTTTTGCTCTTCGGTGCATCAGGTGGTTTAAGTGGAACATTGTCTAGGATCTTGATTTCAACCGTTGCTTCATCTTTTGGCGGTGGTGCTGCTGGTGCTTTCTTCTTGCGAGTACCAGATCGTTTCCTCCTTGACAGGCCGGGTGGGTCTGGTCTCAACCTCACTAGAGAAATTACTGGTGATTTGACATTTCCCCTGCAACCATGACTTTCGATGGAACAAATCTTGCAATGTCTTCCATAATTGTCGTGGGCGACAATGTCTAGATAGCGGATTCTGCAACTATGCTTGTACTGGAAATGGAAATAACGATACTCTGTGTAGAAAAAATCACTTTGGCTCTTGCAGTTGCAGACATCAATGGAATACCCTCACTCGAATGCAGCAGAATGAAATGAAACTTCGGTGCAAAGGTGATAACGTCTTTCGTTCAATAAGTCAGTCCTTCACACGAGCGGGCAATCAATGGAAAGGTGGTTGTCATTTTCGTCACATGGGCCAACCGTTTGAATCATTACAAGGAAACTGCCACACAAATCATCACTCGCCTGTCACATCAGTAGTAGTTATTCTGCAATAATGATGGAAGTGACCAAAAAGCACGCCGACAAAATCTCTCGCATCTTTAACTTAATTATGGCCAGCTGTCATTTTTGCGACTCTCGTTCATCTGGCGACAGCCCTTTCTTTCCTATGACATGAATTTGACCTTTGACATATTTATTTCATTGCGACAAACGGATTGTCTTTGCCACCACTTTTCATCGGCAACAGACAAACAATCTACCGCGCTTTTCTCTTCTTGCGACAGGCTGGCAGTCTGCGATGAAATATTCCTAAGAATACTCGAAAGATTTTGTCTTTGTCTTTTTCTTTTCTCTTTTCTCTTTTCTCTTTTTTTTTCACAACTCTCAATCGACCAAGTCGCGGCTATCCTGGTAGGGCTTTAGGCGACTTCCATTCACCAATCCCTTGCAAGGTGATCCCTCTAACTTTTGTAGTTGCACTACGCCTCCGTCAATGATATGAGTTACAATATACGGTCCTAGCCAATGTGTTTCAGCTTGCCTGGATGCTTTAAAAATTTGCTATCATACAGTAGAACAAGTCCTCCAACCTGAAATTGCTTATTCTTGATGTGTCTATCATGCCATACTTTTTGTCGTTCCTTCTCAACGTTTTGATGATATCTTGCAACAAAACATTCTTCCTCCAACTATACCAGCTACGACAGTCTTTCCTCGACAGCAGCAACATCTATCATCTTTGTAATCGCAACAATCCTTAGGCTGGGTACAATATATTCCATCGGCATCACAACCTCTTTTCCATACACCAGGTGAAATGGAGTTCAGCCTGTCAACTTCTTACAGGTCGTGCGATATGCTCACAATACTGCAGAATTTTTTTTGTCCCAGTCATCTCTTTGAACGTTGCAAATCTTTGTTAATGTGTTCTCAAGGATTTTGTTGAATGCTTCAACAGCACCATTGGCTTAAGGGTGACACGGTGTCGTCTTCCTATGTTGGATTTGGAATTCTTCGGTTAGTTCTTCAAACAACTGATTGACAAAATGCGTATCAAAATCTTTGGGCGTATGAATCTAGTTACAACATTGTCGAACAAGAACTTGGCAGCAGTCGCAGCAGTACAATCTTTTACTGGCGTTGCTTCAGCCCATCTAGACAAGTAATTCGTCGCAGTGATAATGTATCTTGCACTTAATTGCTTCCTTGTCGGACTAATAGGTCCCACAAAATCAACAGCCCATTTGTCAAATACCTACAAAGTTGTTTGAGGTACTAGTGGCATCTCATCTCGTCGCGATGGCTTTACAGTTCTTTGACAGACATCACAGCTGCAACAGTATTCTTGAGCATCCACATGCACGGTGGACAACCACAATCCTGCTTGCAATATCTTTTCACTGTAGCTTTTCCAGCGTAATGGCCTCCTGCAACACCAGCATGCGCTTCATTCAGTATCATTGGTCGCTCGTGTTCCAAGACGCAGCGACGAAGAATCTCATCAGAGCCCATTTTATATAACTATACAGTGATCAGCTGGAAGTCTGCAACTCAAACAACTAACTGTTTCTTTTGTGCGGTAGTGAATTCAGCTAGTGCATAGCCCGTACTCAAAAATTGTATAATATCTCTATAGTGATCATCAAACATTGTTCTCACAAATAATTGTGCATCAGGGAGACTATCGTCGAGATTAGCAGGTTCTTCTCCACTCTCGATCCTCGACAAATGGTCCGGTCCTGAATTCAGTCAACCCGACTTAACAATGACTTCAAAGTCAAATTCCTAAAAAAGGAGAAGCCACTGGCAAGTCTTCCCCCCCAACACTGGCTTATTGACCAGGTATTTCAACGCTAAATGATCTGTGTACATTTTGAAATGTCCACCCAGCAAGTAGTGTCGAAATTTTTGAAGATCGTATACCATGGCTAGTCCTTCTCTTTCCGTCGTGGTATAGTTCTTCTCTGTTATTGATAATTTCCTGCTAGCGAAGGCAATAGGATGATCAATTGACCCTTCGCCAGGTTGTGCTAGTACCACGCCGAGCGCGACAGACGACGCATCGACATGTACCTGAAATTCCTTCTTCCAGTCTGGAAAAACAAGTATGGGTGTTGTAACCATCTTGTTCTTTAAAGTGTCCAGACTCTCTTGGCTATTTTTGCTCCATTGGAACTTAACATCCTTCTTTAATAATTTCTCCATCGGACCAGTTACCTCCGCGTATCCTTTGATAAATTTCGATAGTATCCTATATGTCCCAATGTTGGTCTCAGTTGCTTCACTATGGTAGGTGGTGGTATGTCGAGGATGATCGCAATTTTAGCATGGTCGACCAGATTCCATTGCAGCAAACCACATGGCCCAACTGAATTCCAAACAGGGCACAAAAAATATATTTCTTTAAGTTCAACAAAATTTGATACTGGCAACACTGTTCCAGCGCCATTCTGAGGCTCTCAATATGATCCTTAATGAGACCAAATACCGTCCAATCGTCAAAGTAGACCTCAATAAATTTATGAATAAAATCTTTGAAGGCAGCCACTACTATCCTGAAAAAGATAGCAGGAGCATTCTTGAGTCCAAAGGGCATTACCGTGTTGGAAACAACCCCACTCCATTGCAAAGGTTGTCTTGTGTCGATCTTCCTCTGCGATTCTAATCTGATGATAGCCAGAGAACCCATCAGTGAGTGAGTAAACTCCTTGACCCCCGACATTCTCCAATACTTCATCTGTAAATGGAGTCAGAAATGGGTCATGTAAACAAGCATCGTTCAATTTCCTTAGGTCGACGCAAATCCACACTTCATAGGTAGCCTTCATATCTTGCACTACTATCGGACTGATCCACTGAAATTCTTCAACAGGTTCTATGATACATGCATCCAGCATTCGATTTAACTATGTCTTAACTTTTTATTTATACCGCAGATTCAGGCAGTATGGTCACTGCTTTACAGGTTTTGCATCGGGCTTTAATGGTATCTTCATTTCTCCACGATCTCTGACAATCCCTTTCATCTCTAAGAATTTCGTAGGGAGCAGATCTTGAAACTCATGCAATAAGTCTATGATCTTCCCAACAATCTCATCATCCCAGTAATCTCCAATATTGGCAAATTTTGGATTCTCTAGGGAGCCAATGTTGACTTTCTTGACTTTTAGTGGATTCAAAAACTGGTCACTAGAAAAACCAAATCCTTCCATTGTGCGAGTACCTTCAGACTCTCGGATGTTTACATTGAGTGGGTCATCATCAGCAGGTTCTCTCGTCACATTATAGCACTCCATCCAGTGTTGGATTGTCGTGCTGTTCTGATTGAAGTTTATCGTTGCCATAGGGATATCTTCACACATCTTTGTTTTGATTACTTGCAATGCAGCATCAATCGAAGGATGATCATCGGCAAACGCAAATGTGTGTTTCAATCTAGTAGCTAATTCATCCCATTCAATAGTCCCTCATCTCAGTTCAACTGACGTATACCAATTCCTTGGTATCATGTCTAATGTGTGTATGAACAAATGGACCCATTCTTGTCTCAGACATGCCTCCCATGTCGCACGACAATACTCGATATGCTCAACAGGATTGGTCGATCCTGTATACTTTTGACCAGTATAGCTGATCTCTTCTCTAAATCGTATCTCCATAAACCTTCAACATTGTGCCATTCAGAGATAGATTCTTTATGTGCAACCCACCATCTGGCAGGTGTAGCTTTCAGTGCAAAGTCCAGGGCGAACAAGCGCTGAGGTTCTATGACTTTTTCTTCAAATTCTGTCAAAAAAGATGCAAGGTTAGGTGAACCTTCGTATGTGGGTAGATCACTTACCTCGATTCCTACCCGTCGCACAAATCTCATGATTCTTGCGCACCTTCTCATGGATACTTCATGCATCTGATTCTACCAATTTTGCCATGCTTCACCAGATCTGATGTACAGGAACTAATACTCCGCCAAGTAAGCTTTCTGTCAGTCGTTGGATTCACATAATCGTCCCTCGCAGACGTGATATTATACATATGGTCGAGATAATGGCCTTGTCCTTAACTATTTACTGGCTCGACATATCTCTGACCTTCTAGTGGATCAGTTGGTGCAACCACCCTTAGCTCTAAATCTTCAAATGTTAAGATTATTTTCTTAAAATTGATAATAGTTTGATTATCAATCGCCCAGTCGATCCCCAAAAGTGCAAGATACGGATTTGTGTCATCGACAATGTCGATCACTTCATAGTCAGCATACGTTCTCAAGCCTTCTACCTCGACAAGCACCTGAGTCAGTCAACTTATAGGTAGAACTTTTGACTGATTTGCTAATCTGAGCTGGACGAGAGACCATGCAAGTCGTGGTTTCCCCATGCTCTCCCATGTTTGTCTATAAGAATGTTGACATCAGAGCCCAAGTTCAAAATAATATAGTCCATATTGTAATCTCCTATCTAGGCAGTCAATCTTAACTCGCGACCGGTCTTTAATCTTTTTCCCACATGGTTAACCCTTCTGTCTGGTCATACCTCTTCTTGAGGTTCTTCTATTAGAGTTGTCAATTCTGCGATAGCATCTTTATCTTGCATTAGCGATAAGCAACTTTTAAAAAATTCTTTAAGCTAACTAACCTTTCTCATCGGTTGCTTTCAGAACAGCTGGTCAAACCTCTCAAGCATTCCCAATATTGGTCTTCCAGGTAGTGTAGCAGCAGAAGTCGACACTTGATTCTTGTCGACAAATTCTAGTCGCACGTCCAAGAATACTTCCTTTTCTTTTGGGCGTCAAATGGCACTTTCTTTTGTGTTGTCGGTTGTACCTACGGTTGTCCATGTTGTGCTTCTTAGTTTGCTCCGGTCGCAGCACCTCCTCTTGTTACGACAGGAATATGAGGTTCCCTCAGCTCAGCAGAGATCTTCTGGATATTTTGATTAGGGTTCAAGTTGGGATTCTGCGGAGGGTTTGGATTTCCCACATTTCTAGCGTGCCACTTCACAATCAACTGCGAACATTGTTCGGCGGTATGATCAAAAGCTTTGCAGTACGAACATGTCTTCGTAGGACTCGCATAGTCCCTCACAAAATGTCCTGGTTTCCCGCAATTATAACATATATTTTGGCCTCTTCCAGGACCAAATCCTCCTCCTTGTCCTCGGCCTCTAAAATTTCCACCCCCCTGGGTTGAGGGTATTGTTGCTGCGGTACTGATTTTGTGGACACTGGGGTTGAGGATACTGAGCTTATGGGTATTGAGCTTGAGCCCGCTCAGCTTGCATCTGTTCCTCGTTCTTCATTAAGTAGGTATCCACTGTTTTCTCTTGCAGCAGCTGGTATGCTTTGCAGTCCTTCTCATCAAGGCCTGCTGATTTGCAAAATTTACAATATAAACTAGCAGGCGTACTTACAATTTTTTGTAAGTACAAATACTCTTCCGACCGATGGCCTCTAATCTGGCATTTTCTCCACCAAGGCATCCCTTGTGTATTTATCGGGTTTGGCACTCTCGATGTGACATAATTCATGAGTGTCGGACAGTTATCCTTATGTTGTCCCTTTGTTCTGCATCTAGTACACCACAGTTCTTCTTGGACTTCCTTCCCCTTCTTAATATCTTGAAGTTGCAGCGTAAGGTTGGCTAGTTGCAACTGAATTTACATCATCCCTACACCAGTCTCTCTTACAAGTGAGGATTCCAACTTCATGGCCAACTCCAACGCTTCAGTCTGCGACACAATCTTTTGTTGCATCAAGGGAATTCGGATGTGCGGTAACAACGCTGCAATGAACCATACTTTGTGTTGCACGTCTGACATCTGGAAGCTTATTTTGGCCATCAGCGTCTTAAATATCTGGTCGAAATCTCACACACTCTTCGTAGATGATTGCTTAATTTCCTTGATCTATGTGATGCACTGTGACTCAGATTTGGGCTTTCTGAATTCATCTATTAAACCCGCTCTAATTTGGTCTAGTGTTTTCTGTGCAAGTCCTGTCGAAACTACAGAGAATTCCATGTACCAATCCAGCACATGACCCCTAAGGGTTGTGATCATTTGAGCCTTTTGATGGCTTCATATTGAACTTGGCGCACAGTCAACACAGCGTCGCATAGAAACCAATGTTGTTCGAGGTCCTCTAACCCATTTCCATTGAATATCGGCAACTTTATGTCATTCCCAGCCAATATATTGGTTCTTGGTACTGCTGGATAAAAAGTTTGCCTAGCAGGACTCCCTTGTCCACTATTCCCACTATTATTGTCACTAGTATTGACAAACCCACTAGGAGATGCATTTCTCGATCTTACCTCCAGAGATGTACGCAGGGTCGTGGGTGTGTCATACTCGTACTCGAGATCTGAAGCTTCTTCTTCTTCTTCAAACATAGGCTGGTATTCCCCTTCCTCGTCGCAAGAACCTTCGTCAAACTGCGGCGCCAACTTGTAGTCTTCTCCTCTGGTCGTGCTGCAACTTCCTCTTCTAGTCACAGTCCTTTTTCCCAACCGAAATCTTCTTCCACTCCTTAGACATCCACCTTCTAGTTCAGTTCCGTTATCATCAGGGAACATCTCAGCTTACTTTGCTCCATTTTTCTCACACTTCTTTTGCGACATATCCCAGGTCCTCATGCATAGTTCTTTACTCGTCGAACTCCATTCTCAGGATCCCTTTCTCACATGCAAGCATCTTTATCCAAATTCTTAAAGATGTTAGGTATCGTCCTCATAGTCCTTCGAAAAAAATTCTTTCCACCTCACTATATGATGATAGTGTCAACAACAAATTCAGTGATGTGTCCTTCCAAAATATTGTCTACCTAGAAATCGACAGCCCTAGATATAGGGTTGCTAGTACTCTTCAGTCACTGAATCAGTTGAGGAGTCCACTCTGTCGATTCTCCTCGAAAAAAAATTCGTTGGTTTGCTCGCTTCAACAACCACTCGTGCAACAAAATAGCAAACTCGCAAAAGAATATCTCATGAATATCGGTATAAATATATCGCTCCAACCACTCTGTTGGGTTCAACCATGATCCTTCACTTTCTTCCTGTGCAAACTCTACTACTTTAAGATCCACCCACTCTTGAATTTTCGGCTTCGCCGAGTGCCAAAACATATCCCTCACCAAAATTATTCACGGTCCCGGCAACGAAACCATTTGTTCACATTTCTCCCCTTGGCCCAGGTTCAAACCCTTGTTTGTCCGTCAACAAAGCCTAAGACACTGACCCGACATAGCAAGGCTCAATCGGCAGCACCTGCGACGCAGATGCAATCTCACCCGAGATATCTTTATGGGTAACTATTAGAACCAGGTTTCTGGAGTTGGGTGTGGATTTCTCCTCTCACAGCACCTTACCAACTCACTCAACCGAAGTCGAGGGTTGTATTTCCTATTCTTAGTGTTTTCAGCCAAGATATTAATCTACTTATCCGTCGACAGAGATTACAACAGTTAATACTAAGCCTTAGCATAGATTCTGTCTACCAACAATGCGACACATACATATAAGAACTTATTCATAAACAAATGTTATTCAATCTATTAAGATCTACTTATTCACATCATACATTCATTCGACATAAGCATACTCATCAAATCTACACAGAGACAACGTTTAACGTGGAAACCCATCTGGGAAAAACCACAAAGGTGCTCTTCATTTGGCATGAGAAATATGTAGCACCTTTCGTCTACGCACTCAGCTTATAGATTATGTTCTAGATCTTCTCTAAATCTATACAGATTTCTCTCCTCTCATGCTCTCTAGTCTTAGCTCTCTGAAGTTTGCCTCTCCTTCACACTACTGTCGATCCACACACAACTTGGATCAATTCTCTTCTCTGCAACTCTACAACTCTTAGAGTAAACCACTCTAACTCTTCAGCAACTAGGACAGGAGCCGACAAAGACCAACCCGCACACAGCTTGGGTTCTCCCTTTTATAAGTTTTTACATGTTGTAATCAACTGACTCTATTATGTTAGCCGACAGGCTGTCATTCATATTTTCGTACATTCAGTTACAACTGACAGTAGGCACTATCGGCCCAAAAATACAAAGATGCTTTATTACCAAAGCATGCATTATTCTAACTGACTTCTTACCCATGACCAATCGAGTCGTCCTTTTCAACCGGTGTACTCTTCTTCTGTCGTGGTTCCTTCCATCGCTGCTGCTCGCTTCGCAGCTTCTCTTTCACCGCAGACTCTTCTCCCACCACTGCTTCTGTCGCAGCTCTTCCTCCGTCACAGCTTCCTCTGTCATGCGGCCGGACTCTTAATATTCCCGAGCATAATTTTGGACGAATTCTACCTAACTTTTCCTAGGGCCAACAGACGGTGAAGGTGATTTTGTGTGAACACTTCTGGACGGTGATTCTGTGTGTAAAACCTGTGGACGGTGACATTGATTCTGTGTGAACAGCTGAGTTTTGTGTCAACACTTGTGAACGGTAATTTTGTGTGAACACCTAAGTTCTGTGTGAACTCCATATGATTTTGTGTGAACATCCTATCCTAAGTAGACTGAGGTTCTGTGTGAACCGATATGAGTTCTTTGTGAACATCCTATCCTGTGTGGATTGCGTTCTATGTGAACCAATATGAGTTCTGTGTGGACTCTAAAGTTCTAGGTGAACATTTTGTCTTGTGTGGACTGTGGTTCTATGTGAACCAATATGAATTTTGTGTGGACTGCATTCTATGTGAACTGATATGTGTTGTGTTGGAGTCTCTGGGTTGGTTCCTAGCAGCCCTTGTGGCTGGGAAGATTCGTCATTGGGTTGGTGCCCAACACCTTTGTGGTTGGGAGATTTATGGGTTGTAGCCCATTGTTCCTTGAGGTTGTAGCCCTTGTGAGCCCTCATGTGATTGTAGTCCTAGTGGATGTTATGAGGTGATAGCCCATGTGGTCATCGTGAGATTGTAGCCTATGATGTGATGACGACTCACTACCGGTTATAGTCCTAGTGAGCTCTTTGTGTTGTACTAAAGCAAGTTGAGTACATGCATGTTCCTCGATGAACTGGGTTGAGTTGAGGCATGTTGATTTGATGCATGTTACCCGACGAACTAGGTTGAGCTGAGGCACGTTGAGCTGTTGCATGTTCCTCGATGAACTAGGTCGAGCTAAGGCATGTGGAGTTGATACATGTGGACACTTCTTGACGAACTGAGACTGTGTTGGAAGACCTTCCTTATGATATAGAGATGTTCGAGACAACCGTGATGTACTAATAATATTCAGATATGTTCTAGTATGAAAATACCGATGATGCCTCCCTGGCTAGGAGAGAGTGTTGGTGTAGTAGCTGCGTGAGGCATCCTCACACAGCTCAATGTTATCTGAACCCAACCGGTTTTGAAAAAACCCACCGGTTGGACCGGTTTCAAGCTTCACCGAGTCAAATCAAGCACTCAAACCGTTTTTGGTCGATTCCATTCAAAATTGGCCGGTTTCAAGACTGAACCGGCCGGTTTCATACAAAACCACCCGGTTTTCTCCAAACCGGTCGGTTCTGTACAAAAAAGCCAAGGACCCCCAAAAACAACTAATTTCAAGTTCTTTCAATAAAATAAAATAAATAGGGTCCATGTGTGAGTTGTTTAATTGACCCACAACCCTTCTAATGTTATAAAAGGAGGCTCCCACCCTCCATATCAATCACATTTAGTTGTGGATGGACTTGGGCCCTCTTTGACAACATGAAAATGTGAACATTAATGTTGCAGTTAGACAAGTACCTTCAGGCCTAGGGGAGTCAAGCCATGCTCATGTTGAGGATGTAGATGATGACTCTGAGTTTGAGCATGAGGACTCAAATAATTCTGATATATGATTAGAATCATTAGATTGTAGATTCTTGAGTCTAGACTATAGTCATATGTTTATATTTTGACTTTAGAGGCCATTTATAACCTCTTTGTTAATGTACTTTTCTTTAGATATGTATTTGTAGTCGATGTTATTTTGGTTTTATACACTCTTACTTGCTATATACATGAGAAACTTTGCATATTTGTGTCTAATGGTTTGAATTCACATGGATGCACATGGATATATATGTATTTTTTGAAAATATGAATGTTTTATGTATTTTTGCTCAACCAGTTTTTTGATCTCGTTTGTTTCCCGGTTTTTGTCTGGTTTTGGTTTGGTTTCGATTCCCAGAGTTGGCCGGTTCAACCATCGGTTTGGTTCTGATAACATTGACATGGCTTAGCCCAAGAAATAAAAAAATAATATGTAATTTCTTTGTGAAATAAGACAAGTCGGCCCTAGTAATATAGACAAGTCAGCCATAGTTAAAAGTCACTTAGGAAACAGTAAAAATAGGAGGGACGCCTCCTCATTTGGACACAACTCAAGCAAGGTCACTCTAGCTAAGAGAGGTTCGCTATTGCAGTTAGGAGAAGTATTTTCTGGGGTTCTCAAGTATAGAAGAAGTTTCTCTTATCTTTTCTTGGGGTTTATGCTACTACGATCTAGATGTACATCGATCTCTATAGGAAGGTGCGAGCTCGAGGGAGACAATAGTTTTGTCTATGGTTAGGAGGTGATAGATCATCACCGTGGTTAAACAAGCTCCACGTTCATTCTTTGTTTATGTGCTTTGTCATTCTTTTAGTGATCTTGGTTATACTGTTATTAAATCTAACACTTCTCAACCTTGAAGTACAAGTTGGTGTCAGCTTCGCTTTTGGAGGAGCCCAAGCTCTGAAGATAGTTGTCAATCCTCGAATACCAAGCCCTTGGGGCCTACTTACGCCCATACAAGGCTTACTTAAGTTTGCATACATGGGACTCCTTCCCATGAACTACAAACCCATCAACTTTTCGTTTGTATACTTCTTCCTAAATTTCACCATTGAGAAAGGCAATCTTCACATCCATCTAGTGAAGCTTCCACCCTAGAACTGAGGCAAGTGAAATCATGGCTCGAATAATGGTGTACCTGGCCACTGGAGTGAATGTCTCATCATAGTCTATTCCAATTTCCTTCTTTCTGTGAGAAACCACGAGCATAAAACTTGCTTTATAATTTTCAATACTGCCATCAACTGCATCTTTGATCTCATAAAACCACTTGGAAGTTACTACAAACTTCCCTTCTAGTTTAGGAACCACTTCCCACACATCATTTTTCATGATGGATTTGTATTCTTCCACCATGGCATCTTTCCATACCTGCTGCTTAGCAGCTTCCTCATAGGTGGTGGGTTCTAAATCATTGATGTAACTCATCTATACTACATATCCTTAATATCTTTCAGTTCTCATTTGCTCTCTGAATGTCCCTGATGGTGATCCATGCTTTTTCTACCTCTTGCAGAATGTCTCAACACCAAGCAGGTCTCGTCTTAGCAAGAGGTTCATCAAGAGATCTTCCTACCAGTTCTACTGGCTCTTTAGGATCAAGCGAATCTAAGGACTCTTCTGGATTCTCCCTCTCAACACCTAAATGAGGAGAACCAGAAATTGTACCCTCCATCATGGGAGTCTCATGCTCCTCCATAATTGAATCACATTGAAGTTCTTTAGAGTGCCTGAAGGCAAACTCTTCATGAAAAGTTACATCTCTGTTGACTTCAATGTGCCTTTGTCCTAGAACATAAATTCTATAAGCTTTTGAGGATTCGCTAGATCCAACAAATGTGCCTTTCTTTCCAAAGGGCTCCATCTTTGTCCTCTTCTCTTTTGGCACATGAATGTAGACAAGATAACCGAAAATATTCAAGTGTCCAACATCTGTTTTTCACCAATGAAAACTTTTTCAGGAGTCTTTTCTCCTAGGATAGCATGTGGGCTTCTGTTTTGAATATAAACAGTAGTGTTGGAGGCTTCTTCCATAAGGATGTGGACAACTCCTAATCACACATCATAGCTTTTGCAGCCTCACAAATTGTTTTGTTCTTTCTTCAGCAACCCCATTCTAATAGGGGTTGTAAGGCACAGTTAGTTGTCTTCTTATCTCTGCCTCTCGACATAAATCATTAAAGTCATCAGACTCAATCTCTCCACCATTATCAGATCTCGAAGCTCGAATGTGTGTTCCAGTCTGATTCTTAATCAGTGCTTTAACCCCTTGAAACTTGTTGAAAGTTTCACTCTTTGCCTTAAGGAAATAGATCCATGACTTGTGAGAGAAGTCATCTACAAAAAAGCACATAGTATTGATTACCACTCAAGGATGATGCTGACATAGGACCACATAGATGTGAATGGATCAAGTCCAGGTTCCATTTGGATCTTTCGGTACTGCTTGGAAAACTCTTCTTGGTGTTCTTACCAAGAGCACAACCTCTACAAATACCATCATGCTCAGATTGAAACTCGGGCATACCTTTTACCATCTTCTGTAAGCCATGTAGCGCTTTGAAATGAGGATGACCAAGCCTCCTATGCCACAATTCACAAGGACTAACTGTGTCATGGATCATGGCTTTAATGAACTTTCCAGGAACTTTGTTTAGACCTCCCTCTCTAACTCCAACTGTAGTTGCAGAATTGAAGTATGTATTCTTAGGCCACAATAGTGCTTTATTGTCCATAAAGATTACTCTAAAACCTTTATCTTCTAGAACTGAAACAAACAAGAGGTTTTTCTTCAGACCAGGAACATATAGAATTTCATCAACATGAAGTACATATCCTGAATTCAACTTAAGTGGAGCCAACTCTTTCGATCGAATAGGTGGTATTATCTCCAAGCTCCACCTTATAGGTGAACTTCTTTTCCTTTAGATCTGTGATAGAGCTCCTATATCCAATCATGTGTTTTGATGCGCCACTATCCACCAACCATGTCTGAGCACTACTGGTAATGGATCCAGATAGAGCTGAGACAAGATAGTACTCATTCCTTGTCTCCTGATCATTGCAAGAATTATTTCTTGTAGGTTCATCTTTTGTAGCAATAGAAACATGAAACCTACCCTTAAACTTTCCTCTTTGCTTTGCACGGTAGTCTCTTGCAAAGTGGCCCTTCTTATTGCAATTGAAGCATTTGACTTTAGACTTAACGTTCTTGTTGTATTATTTTTCCTTTTGATGAGGAAAATTCTTCTGAGAAAATGATTTCTTGCATTTCTTCATCCTTGGCGTAAGAGCAAGGTTCTCTTCTTTGGAGAAATCATTTTTGCTTTGAATTCGCCCTTCTTCTTGTAGGCAACCATGCCACAGTCTTTCAAAGTTTCATTGCTCTTCTCGACCATTTACAGCAGCCAAGAATGTCTCCATGAAGATGGAAGACTATTGATAGCAGTCTGAATGAGATCATCGTCATGGACAGTTACTCCAATACTCGAGAGTTGATCTCTTAGTTGAGAGATCTTTGTGAAGAAGGAAGCAACATATTCATCCTTCTGCATCTTCAAATTATGAAACTTGTTCTTCAAGGCTCTCTTCTGACTGCGAGCCATCTTCTCATAAAGATTGGTCGAAGTGTCGAAGCACTCTTTCGCAGTTTTCAATGGAGTAATTATCGGCATCAAATTTTTTTTGACAGAATCATAAATGATTATGTTTGATTTGGATTGATTCTTCTTAATAGCAGTGCGCATAGCATTTGTAGTAGGCTCTTCAACAACATTAGATATGTATCCATCCAGATGATGCTCTTCCAAAATATTCAGAATCCTGGCCTTCCAAGTATTTAAGTTCGAAGTTACTTCAAGTCAATCTTCTAGTCTTACTAAGATTAAAGCCATTATTGTTCAAGTAACATGCTCAAATTATACTACTCAAGATCAATGTAGGCTCAAGTTTGATTACAAAACTTAGTTCTTTCACGCATTGATCTCTGATACCATGCTGATTTTTTTATTCCCAATTGCGGAATTATAATAGTACTTGAAACAATTGAATAATTAGAAGCATAAGCATTCACACATGACACAATATTTACCTTGGGGAAACCCTCCATAACTTGGGCGAGAAAACCCCAGCAAAAGCTTCCTTAGTATATTGATATATAGCAAAGAATGTCTTTACAATGAGCAAATTGTTGATTTTTCCTGTGCATCATCGACAGCCATTCTCTTAAGAGAAAGGGGACTTCTGGTAAAGGACCAGGATGTGGAACCAATCCAGCACTGGTGGACTCAGCCTAGAGATGAGTGACCATTCTGTTGAATGGAGACATCTGGTCAGCGACCAAGATGTGGAACCAGTCCAGCACTAGGGGACTCAGCCTAGAGCTGAGTGACCATTCTGTTGAATGGAGACATCTGGTCAAGGACCATGATGTGGAACCAGTCCAACACTAGGGGACTCAGCCTTGTGTTGAGTATCCATCCTTCGGAATGGAATATCTGGTCAGGGACCAGAATGTGAAACCAGTCCAGCACCGAGGGACTCAGCCTAGAGCTGAGTGACCATTCTGTTGAATGGAGACATCTGGTCAGGGACCAGGATGAGGAACCAGTCCAGCACTAGGGGACTCAACCTAGAGCCGAGTGGCCATTCTTTGAATGGAGGCACCTAGTCAGTTACCAAGAATTTAACCTAGTCCGAGACTAGGGACACAGCCTGGGGCTGAGGGCCATTCTCCGGGAGAATGGAGGCGCTTGGTCTGTTACCAAGTATTTAACCTTGGGTCAAATTATGCAGCCTATGGCTGAGGCAACTGGTCTGTTAACAGGATATCACTATAAACCCTAGGCCGTGCTTAGGCATGTGGGACACTCTGACCCTCGATCTATGGGCTTTGCAATCTTCTCCAAGGCTTAGCTACCCTTGGATAAGACACCTAGTACCCGATCTTGGTGTCACATAGAGTGTGAGATAAAAGCATTAGTAATTCTCTCTGGTTATGATGATGTACTTTTAGTGGGGATGAAGGACCACCTTGACCACTTGTTTTGACCATAGGGCACTTGAAGAAGGCTAAAGTAAAAGTCAAAAATACATAAGGACCCTTAGTACCACTAAGGAGTCAAAGTGAAAGTGCAAAAAGACCTTTAGTACCACTAAAGGTAAAAGTCAAAAAGATAAAAGAATAAAAAAATATTATTTTGTTCTTTTAAGTTTTGGTCCACTTACAAGTGATTCAAAGGATATAAAAGAAGATCAATCCATTTCATTATTACACACTTGATATCATCATCAGTTGCTCCTTGGATGTTTTCACAGGAAGAGAGAGAAGATTCTTGTTCTTGGTTTATCCCCAAACATGGAATCTTTCTAGCTAGGGCATCTCTATCATCAACAACACATGATCAATGTTTTGGCTGCTTCATTGAAAGATCGTTGTTGGTTTTGACAGCTGAGGGAGTACACCAAGTTTCTTATGCCCTTGCATGGCTTGTTAGCTAGGGCATCTTCTCATCCTCCCTCACGAGCTAAGACACCACTCTCCTCACGATTTAGCAGCAACAACCCTAAAGAGTCCTAAAGGGTTGTCTTCTACTCATCAGGGTAGACTTTCCATCTTCACTGGCAGACTCTGAGTTATTTCGGGAGCAGTAGGGCAGGCCATTTTTCACAGAACCCTCAGGTAACCAAGAATTATTCCACAGGCAACATCTCTTCATCCCGGCCAGGCTCGGATCCTTCCACAGGCAACAGCAGACTCTACGGGCAGTCTGCCAACTCTCACGGCCTGTCCTATCAGGCTCGGACAAGCTGCAAACTTCTTCGGGCAGCAACCGAGCAGCAGCCTAACCCTCGGGCTGCTCCAACAAAGCTCAGGTAGCTCTGTCCCAGCTATCGGGCACGTAGAAACAAGTCCCACCCAGCAGCAGCAAGTCTGGGCAGGTCTCAGGCAGGCAGCAGAGGTCTCGGGAAGGGTTCCGGGCAAGCAACAGAAGCTCGAGCAGGCAACAGTAAGCTCGGGCAGGGTTCCGGGCAGACAAACAGTGACTCGGGTAGGCAGAGAGAAGACTCGGGCAGCAGTTGTAAAGTCCAGAAAGGCAATTTTGTACAGATCCTGGCAATGCAAGTACAATCCAGGCAGGTAGGTACAGTCTGGGAAGATCTGGAAGATTTGGGCAGCTGAGAGAAATTGGGGCTTGAAGCCCTTATTTGGATTTTTACTGTAAATTCACTATTGTGGACTGTTGTCTTTGGTACAAGCCGATTAGGGTTTTAGATTTTCTTGAAGACTCGGTCATCTCATTTTAAGAGATGAATTACTAATGCTTTTGGGGTTTTTGTCCTTTAAAGGTTTCCCCGTGAAAAACTATTATGTTCAATGTGTCTGATGTGTCGATGTTTCTACTGCACTTGTCTTTTGTTATCTGATAGTCTGCAAAAATTTTAAAGTATCCATGCAAATGCTAAATTCAACATGGTATCAGAGCATAGCATGTGAAGACCCATTAAAAGGCAGATTACTATTGTCTTCCTAGACCTTGGGACATTTTGCAGACTCAACATTTGACTAGTAGCAGAGATGGCTACCAACATCTTCATACCAGAAGAAAAGCTTCAAGGTTCAGCCAACTACAATTCTTGGAAAGCTAGGATTACAGCCATACTAGAGGAAAATGACCTTAATGACATGGTGTTCAACACCATAGAAGAGCCAACATCTAATGCTGGCAAGATTGCTTTCAAGAAGAAACAAGCTAAGGCTAGAAGGATCATCTATGACTCTATCAAGGAAGCCTTGATGCCCAACATCACATCGTTGAAAACTGCCAAAGAATGCTTTGACACCTTGACAGACCTTTATGAGAAGAAGGCTCCCAGTCAAAAGAGAGTTTTGAAGAAAAGGCTTCGAACACTGAAGATGAACAAGGATGAAGGATTTGGACCCTTCTTCACAAAGATTGCAAAGGTAAGAGACCAACTCACTGCTATTGGTATTACCGTGGATGATGGTGACCTTGTACAGACTGGAGTTGATGGTCTCCCAAACTCTTGGGTAACCTTTCTGTCATGAGTGAGTGGAGGTGAAAATCAGCCAAACTTTGATAGACTTTGGCATGATTGCTTGGAAGAAAAAGGAAGAGTTTCAGGCAAGACAATTGGCACTAAGGAAGGAAACCTTGCTCTTACAGATAAGACAAGGAAGTTCAAAAAACCCTCCTTTCAGCGAAAGAAGGGAAAGAAACCACAAGGTAAGCACATTGATGTTTCAAAAGTGGAATGCTATAATTGTCACAAGTTTGGGCACTTTCCTAAGGATTGCAGGCAGCCCAAAAGGAAGTTCAAAAGGAGTTTCCAAGCTTCTACTGCAGAAGCAGAAGAAGAAGAAGAATATTCAGGGTACCAAAGATGATGAACCTAGAAGGGAATACTACCTAATCTTTGCTATTTCTGGATCTATCACTGACAGTGCAAACTCCTGGTTAGTAGATAGTGGTGCCTCCAGACATATGGCAAGTAATCATGGAGCACTCACCAGTTACAGAAAGAAGATGTTTACTACTCAAGTGGAACTTGGAGATGACTCCACTTACAAGATTGAAGGAGTTGGCTCAACTTCACTTCAACTTGATTTAGGTACGATTTTGCATATTGATGATGTCTTATATGTTCCTGGTTTGAAGAAGAACCTTCTCTCTGTTGTTGGCTTAGAGGAAAAGGGCTACAGAGTCCTTTTCATGGCCAAGAAAGCCCTTCTATGGACAAAGAACGAGAAACTAAGCTCAACTATACAGATTGGGGTTCGAGAGGGAGGCCTGTATAAGGCTTCTAAAAATTCCACACAAGCCTTGGTTCATCACACAGTTGACCCATGTGAGCCGTGGTACCGAAGTTTTGAACACCTTCATTATACAGCTCCTCCAGGCCTACAGAAGATAGTTACATGTATGCCAGAGATGTCTTCCAAACATGAAGGTATTTGCAAAGGTTGTGCTCTAGGTAAGAACACTAAGAAACCTTTCCCCATAAGCAAGAATAGATCTAAAGGCTTATTGGATTTGATTCAACCCTGATATTTATGGGCCTATGTCCTCATCCACCATGAGTAGGTGCTTGTCCTATGATCACTCTCCAAAATATTGGATCAAAGAGTTCAAGGCTCTGATTGAAAATCAAACAGGAATAAAAAGAGAGCTTTCAAAAGAAGTTGAAGAACCCTCTTCAGAGATCCTGAACTCAGAAGTTGCGAGGGAGGAAGAAGAATTTGTTACTCAAATTCCAGATGTACCTGAAGTGCCTGAAAGTCTGCCAGAAGAACTACTTTAGGCCCCTCCTTCCAAAAGGACACTTATTAGGTATCGAGAAGCGATACAAGAAGCTGAGAAGCATAAAGCCTCTATCGAGACTTTCAGAGAAAGTATAAGACCTAAGAAGTATTCAGGCCTTATAAGTCAGCTTATCAATGTTGAATCTTCCACATACAAAGAAACAGCAAACCATCAGGTTGTTTACAACCTTATCTTGATCCTAGTCATGTATGTGGATGACTTGTTCCCTACTAGAGAGGAACAGCTGATAGCTCAATGTCAGAGGGAGCTCACCTCTGAATTTGGAATGAAGGATCTTGTCCTTGAAGTCTGGCAAAAGCCAGGTGAGATATTCCTAACACAAGGGAAGTATGTTGTTGATATTGTACAGAGATTTGGGATGCAGGACTGCAAGTCCATGAGCGTGCCCATGACTACCAACTTGACAAAGTTGCGAGACTCAGCCACCAGTTCACAAGATGTGGACTCTACTCTATATCGACAGCTCATTAGATCCTTGATGTATATCGTAGTATCGTACACACGAGACCAGATATTTGTTACACAATGAATGCTCTGAGTCAGTTCATGTTCGATCTGAAGCACATACACTGGGTAGCTACCAAACATGTACTCAGATATGTGCGAGGTACTATCACTTATGGGCTCAGGTATACTTCCAGTAGTGGAGTATTGTTAGGAGAATATGCTTATTTAGATTGGGCTGGCAGTGTAGTAGACCGGAAAAGCAACTCTAGTTACTGCTTCAGTATAGGATCTACAATGATCTCATGGTCCAACAGGAAACAGGGCTCCATGGCTCATAATGCAGCGAAAGTAGTTTGGCTTAGGAAAATACTCATTGATCTGTTCGATGGAAAGCTTGACTCTACAATTATCCATTGTGATGATCTAAGTGCAATTAAGCTTTCATAAGTTCTAGTGTTTCACGATAGATCAAAACACATTGAAATGAAGTATCATTTCATCAGAGACATGGTTCAGAGAGGCACTTTGAAGTTACAGTAAATTCGTACCGATGCACAGATTGCAGATGTTCTGATCAAGCCCCTTACAACAACGAAGTTTGTGTACTTCCGTGACAAACTTGGCATGGCAGAGAATACCTCTCTCGCTGAGAAGTAGTGTTGATTTTTCTTGTGCAGCATCGAGAGCCATTCTCTTAGGAGAATGGGGACATCTGGTCAAGGACCAGGATGTGGAACCAGTCCAACACTAGGGACTCACCCTAGAGCTGAGTGACCATTCTGATGAATGGAGACATTTGGTCAAGTACCAGGATGTGCAACCAGTCCAGCACTGGGGAACTCAGCCCAAAGCTAAGTGATCATTCTGTTGAATGGAGACATCTGGTTAGGGACCAGGATGTGGAACCAGTCCAGCACTGGGGGGACTCAGCCTAGAGCTGAGTGACCATTCTGTTGAATGGAGACATCTAGTCAGGGACCAGGATGTGGAACCAGTCCAGCACTAGTGGACTCAGCCTTGTGCTGAGTAATCATTCTTCGGAATGGAACATCTTGTCAGGGACCAAGATGTGGAACCAATCCAGCACTGGGGGACTCAACCTAGAGCTGAGTGACCATTCTATTGAATGTCGATGTCTAGTCGAGGACCAGGATGAGGAACCAATCTAGCACTGGAGGACTCAGCCTGAAGCTGAGGGCCATTCTCCGGGAGAATGGAGGCGCTTGGTCTGTTACCAAGTATTTGACCTTGGGTCAAATTATGCAGCCTATGGCTGAGGCACCTATTATGTTACCAGGATATCACTATAAGCCTTGGATCGGGTATGGGCATGTGAGAAAATCTAACCCTCGATCTATGGGCTTTGTGATCTTCTCCAAGTCTTAGCTACACTTGGTTAAGACACCTAGTACCCAATCTTGGTGTCACATAGAGTGAGATAAAAGCATTAGTAATTCTCTTTGTTTATGATGATGTACTTTGAGTGGGGATGAAGGACCACCTTGACCACTTGTTTTGACCATAGGGCACTTGAAGAAGGCTAAAGTAGAAGTCAAAAATATATAAGCACCCTTAGTACCACTAAGGAGTCAAAGTGAAAGTGCAAAAAGCCCTTTAGTACCACTAAAGGTAAAAGTTAAAAAGATAAAGAATAAAATAATATTATTTTGTCCTTTTCAAGTTTTGGCCCACTTACAGGTAATTCAAAGAACATAAAAGAAGATCAACCATTTCATTATTACACACTTGATATCATCATCAACTACTCCTTAGATGTTTTCACAGGAAGAGAGAGAAGATTCTTGTTCTTGGTTTATGCCCTAACATGGAGACTTTCTAGATAGGGCATCTCTATCATCAACAACACATAATCAATGTTTGGGCTGCTTCATTGAAAGATCTTCGCTCATTTTGACAGGTGAGGGAGTACATCAAGTTTCCTATGCCCTAGCATGGCTTGTTAGCTAGGCCATTTAGCCAGGGCATCTTCTCATCCTCCCTCATGAGCTAGGACACCACTCTCCTCACGGTTTAGCAGCAGCAACCCTAAACAGTCCTAGGGTTGTCTTCTACTCATCCGGGCAGACTTTCCATCTTCAAAGGCGGACTCTGATTTATTTCGGGAGCAATAGGGCAGACCCTTTTTCACAGAACCCTTGGGCAACCTATCTTCACGGGCATCCAAGAATTATTCCACGAGCAGCATCTCTTCATCTCAATCAGGCTCGGATCCTTCCATTGGCAGCAGTAGACTCTGCGAGCAGTCTACTAACCCTCGCAACCTGTCCTATAAGGCTCGGACAAGCTGCAGATTTCTCCGGGCAGCAGCCTAACCCTCGAGCTGCTCCAACAAAGCTCGGGTAGCTCTATCCCAACTGTCGGGCAGGTAGAAACAAGTCCCGGCCAGCAGCAGCAGGTCGGGGCAGATCTCAAGCAGACATAAGGCAGGCTCGGGCAGAGTTTCAGGCAGGTAGCAGAAAACTCGGGCAGGCAGTACTTAGCTCAGGCAGGGTTCCAGGCAGACAAACAGTGGCTCGGGCAGGCAGAGAGAAGACTCCGGCAGCAGCCGTACAGATCTGGGCAGTGTCGTACAAATCCTGGCAATACAAGTACAATCCGAGCAAGTAGGTACAATCTGGGCAGATCTAGACGATTTGGGCAGCTGAGAGAAATTAGGGCTTGAAGCCCTAATTTGGATTTTTACTGTAAATTCACTATTGTGGATTGTTGTTTGTGGTACAAGCCCATTAGGGTTTGAAATTTTCTTGAAGACTCGGTCATCTCATTTTAAGAGATGAATTACTAATGCTTTTGGGGTTTTTGTCCTTCAAAGGTTTCCCCGTGAAAAACTACTGTGTTCAATTGGTGTGATGTGTTGATGTTTCTACTGCACTTGTCTCTTGTTATCTAATAGTCTAAAAAAATTTTAAAGTATCCATGCTAATGCTAAATTCAACACAAATAACATCAAACATCCCTGGTGCAATATCAGAGAGAAATACCAAGCACCCCTAGTGCAATATCAGAGCAAGAGCGAATAGAGAATCATAGAAGAACCCAACAGCATATTCTGCACTAAACAAATTCGTTACTTTGATCACATGCACAAATTCCTTCAAGAAAAAATTCGCACTTCACATTGATCTCCTCAAATTCCTGCATCACAAGTGTGCAATCCTTCTCATGTCTTTGGCTTATATCTTTGTCTTTGGCTTCTGACTTCAAGATGAACTCACCCTTCAACTGGATGCTAGACCACTTAGTTAGTTTGCTAACTCAAATGCACTAACTTAAGTATCGTCTTTTAGTTTAACTCAAGTGGCACCATGCCAACACTTAGTTAATTAGATTTTCTTTGTTAACACTTAGTTAACTCTCATGCAAACACTTAGTTAATTAGATCTTCTTTGTTAACACTTAGTTCACTCTTTTAATTGAAGTCTTTCTTGTTAAAATCACTGAAGTGAATACTTTTAGTTCTCTCTTATTTAACTAAAGTCTTTTTTGTTAACATCACTGAAGTGAACAATTCGAGTTCTCTTTTAATTAACTGTATGCTTTATCATCACTGAAGTGAGCAATTCGAGTTCTCTCTCTCTTATCATATTTTATCTTTATTCTTTTGTCTTATCTGCATGGTCCACTTGTGCCAACTTTAATGTATTTATCATATCAAATATACTAAGAAGATTTTTCCAATGATGTGATCATCTTGTTCTATTATCGTTCCAAGTGGTTATATGCTAAAGTAATTCACTCTAGGGGTGGCTAGTCTCTAGAGGAGACTTAATAGCTTATCCATCTCTAAAACCATGGTTAGTAGTACATCACACATCATTCATGCTTCAACATGAAAAGCATAACCTCAACACATGAGGATCTATCTTGAAACACAAGATCTTAGTCTTGACAAACAAGACTGTACAACACCATTTTGACATACAAAGCACTTTCCTCAACATATGAGGCTTAATCTTTACACATAAGGCTTAGTCAATCTTGAGTCCAACTCAAGGTTCTACTCCAAGTTTCCTGAGTCCAACTCAAGGTTCTACTCCAAGTTTCCTGAGTCCAACTCATGTTCCCATGGCACTACCTTGACACACAAGGCCAATCTTGGCGCACAAGATTGGCTTGGAGAATGACTCATTATGCTGCAACTTAACAGAAAATGTTCCCCAACAACAATACATTGAACAAATGTATTCAATGGTTTTGAAAACCATTTAAGGTAGTTCTGACTAGTTCTGCCCCATACACCTTTTCTCCGACAGCACCTAGTTTATCACAAACCTGTGTCAACTTGGTAAGGTATGATGCAACTATATCAGTTTTGGTCATCTTGGTGTTTCTCAGTTTTTCTCTCAACGTCATCTTTCTGTTTTCATTGTCACTTTGGTATAGCTTGGTTAATGATTCCCACATCTCGTAGGCATTCTTTTTCCCGGTTACATGAGGAATAAGATGGTCTTTAATGGCATCAAGGCCTATACTCTTGGCTTTAACATTCTTTTATTATATTCAGACAATAGTGTTGCATCTGTAGGAATAGTGGCAGCTTTCTCAACAATGTTCCACAACTCTTGTTCCTCCAACAACAAGGCAATTCATAAATGCATCTTCAAAACTAGAATTTAAAATCAAAAACACATTGAATCTTTCACTTGCACAGCGGAATCGGGAAATGAAACCATTCAATGACAGAAGATATTTTGGGCAATGCCCCTGGAAAAACCCTGAAGGGAAAACCAGTAGAGAGATGAAATTTTTAATGGTGTTTCTGAGAAAATTTCTCGAAATTACAGCAAGAGAAAAATGAAACAAGTGCACCTTGAAATTCGTGCCCCTCACACTTGTGGTTATACAAATTCTTCTCGATTTCTATGCATAGTACAAACTGCATTAATTGTTGTATAGTCTTTACATTAAATGTTGTTGTACAGCCTTGATTTTTGTGCCCTTTTGCTTCTCTCACATGTGGCTGCCTCAGATTTTGTGCCTGTATCAACAATTTTGCTCTTGCATTAAATGCTGTACGGTCTCCTTGAAATTTGTGCTCTCTTTTTCCTTGGGAATAGTGCCCTTCTTTGCTACAATATTTCTCTCCTCTTTTTCTCTTCTCCTTGCACTCTCTCTCTTCATTAAATGAATAACAAATGTGTCTTTTTCTCTAGATCTCCATTTTATCTCTTCATTACATCAAACTAACTTAACTTCCTAGATCAAATGGCGAAGGTTAAATCTTAGACCAATAAGATCTACGGTTGTGATATAATTGCTCATTATCACAACTTGAGTCATTTTATTCATTTAAAAAAGCAAAAAGTCACTTTAACTTTATAAACATAAAGTTAATGTCTAGAGACCACTTTATGTCCCCCACACGCTAAGACACCTAGCCTATGTAGAAGACCTTCTAAGCTATAAACTCAACAGGACATCCCTAGTGACTCCAATCTAGTACCCCTCGTGTAGTACCACATTTGACATCATTGAACCCACACACATTTCTACGTACCTTGTGTATATCAAAAACTCCCATTCCCTTTAATGATCCACTAATAACACGCAGTCGATCCCTGAATCAAGCAGGTTCACGATTCGACGACTCATTTTCCTTTTTTGTTCCTCCATTTAACAAGCACTAGTCTACACTCCATTTTCCATTTTGCATGCTTTGATTATATGTGTATCTATCTTGCATGCTTATAATGCTAAATTAATTAATTAGTTTCCATTAACTCCTAAGTCTCTTCTTCCAAAGTGACCATCCTTAGATTTCTTGGGATCTAACTCCCTTGGCTTTGTTTCAGAGTTGGCCTAAACAGAGGAGTCGAGTGTTGTGGTGACAGTTGCACCCAACTCGAGACTTGCCCTCAAAGCCATTCTCGATGAATTAACATTTTTCTCACATTCACGTGCAGATTTTGGGGGCAACACAACCAACACATTGTTCGATGTTGGATAGTATGTGGACAATCATGCATCAAGACATATGACTTATGACAAGAAGAGCTTCATTGGGTTTTAAGAGCAAGAGGAAAGAATGCAAGTGGAGTTGGGTAATAATTCCACTTATCCTATGATGGAATCGGGCTCCATCTTTTTCTGGATGTCTTCAAGTGATGTTTCTAAGTTTAATGACGTCTTTTTTGCTCCTGTTTTTACAAAGAACCTTCTTTTAGTGTCTTGCATGAAAAAATTTGCACTGTATAGTAATGCACAATTAAAGATTATAACCTAAATGGTCTGAGAACTTTGGTTGGAGGTGTACGGTAAGGTATCCTTTACAAGCTAATTGTTAATCCAGTAGCTTTAGTGCATAATAGTAGGAAATTGGGTGAGCCTTCTAGTGTTTAGGTGTATCAAAGAAGGAATGGCGACATGCTATGATGGAGGAGTATAACTCCATCCTCAAAAAAATGTTTGGGAGATTGTACCAAGTCCTATGGATTCTAAATGGTTGTGCATGATCAAGGTCAGGTTCATTGCCAGAGGGTTCTCTAAGAAAGAGGAACTCGATTATGATGAGACTTTTGCCCCAACTACCAAGGATACTTCTATATGAACTATTCTTGCATTAGTAACATCTTATGGTTGGTCTTTGTATCAGATAGATGCAAAGACAACATTTTTAATGGCATGAATGAAGAAGTGTATATAACTCAGCCCAAAAATTTTGAGGTGCATGGAAAAGATAACCATGTTTGCAGGTTTAAGAAGGCCCTTTATGGGTTGAAGCAGCATCCACGAGCTCGATACTCAAGGATTGATGAGTACCTACTAAACTTGGGATTTTCAGGACAAGTGTAGAACCAAATCTTATGATAAAACTAATTTGGTTGTCTTGGTCCTCTATGTAGATTATTTGATTCTCACCATTAGTTCAAAGAATCTCATTATGTGGTGCAGGAAGAAATTGCCAAACGTGAACCTTGTCTAGCAAGAGGCACAAAAGACTGATCGCCTAGGATCCCACACTAGATTATGCAACAAGGGTCCCTTGGTCCCATCTATTCTTGAGTACAGTGATTGAGGATTCTGAGGAGGAGAATTCCCTCCCTTCTCTTTTGGTCTCGGTCTCCAGCACCAATACCACTTGACATGCTCTTTCAGATGGCGGTCTCACTCTAGTATTCATTTCTTGTCATGTATTTGTCCTTCTCCCTTCTTGGACTAGTTGCTTAACTTTATAGGGCTTCATTCTTAGATCCTTTATCTTTACTTATTGCTGTTAACTCGAATCTAGAAGCTACAATAGAACTCCTAGTTTGTATTAGACTAATGGTACTTGTTTAGGGAGATTTCTAAATAATAGACTATTTTGACTTTTCTGGTCATTATTGACAGAATCTGGCAGTACAATTTTTGGCAAGATCAGGATTTTTCATTGTTCAAAATCCATTTTTTATTGCAGAAATGGATTCAGTGCCCTCGAATATCTCTGTTGCACCCAAATTGTGCAACCTAAACAGCTTATACTGTGGGTCCAGCAACTCTAGCCAGACTTAGAGCAAAAATGATCCAAAAACAGACCAAAAAAACGATCTAAACCATCACTTCTTTAGACTACTCACTTCTTTAGTCCCATTGGCCTACTTTTGCAGTCATTAATTGGACATGAATAAAACTATATTATCTTATCTTATTCATAACATCAATATATATTACATAGCACCCCTTGGTTGTTTAAGGTGATTGAACCACCTAACCCCTAACCTAACTTTATAATATAACATTAGTCACATGTCACTTAAAATATAACACTCGATATACTTTATATTTTTGTGTTATATCCTAACAAGAGTCTTTGTCTTCAATACAACAATTCAAATCTCATGAGGCATTCATTTGTAAAAATGTGTTCAGGTTGTACAGCCTTTAGCACTTATGTCCAAACATAATCAAGTTTGAAAAGTATTTGATAGTTTATGTCCAATCTAACAGAGACTTCACAAACTATTATCACGATTAGTTGATATCAGCACTATTAATTTCGAATGGCACAAATCCATCTAGATTGATGTTAATGCAGCAGCCAATAAGCTACAATTGAACATTTTATGTAATTGAAGTACCCAAAAAACAAAACTGTGTTCCAGTAAAACATATACAATTTTACGGCTATAAAGTCTGCTTCTTTTAGATTGTTTATGTAATAACTGCAAGCAGTGACATATGCATATATCTACAAAAATTGTTCTAAGAAGTGTATTCCCATATATTCCCGTAAAAATTGTTCTAAGAAATGTATTCCCATATAAAGCTCCAATGCATTCTTACATAAAGTTAAATTGATTACAAATTGGATTCAAATATAATAACCTGCCCACTATGGTTGAATGAAACATTTGATATGTGAATAACTATTTTGATGTTTCATCTTTGAAATTTATAGATAATGAGTACTGAAGACCATTGATTATATCAGCGGATGGAAGAAAGCAAATTTCAAGACTCACAGTCTCCCCATCTGTGACTGTGACAGACCCACTAGCTTGTCTGCCAATGTGACCTGTTTCCACAAGAATCTGCAATTAAGCACACCCACAATAAATATTCAGACATTTATCTTTGGATAAAGGACCAAATAAAATAAAGAAAAAATCTATAAATTTTCTAATCATAAAATGCAGTACATGCAAAAATTGCATAGTTTCATGCATTGGAATTAAATATGACTAAAGATCTAACTCTGGATCATCAACCATTATGTAAGAATAGAATACAACAAAAAAACTGGAAGCTACTGTAAAAGTGCATACATGCGCAAACCTTCTATTTTCAAGGAGATATAGAGATCTGAGAACAAACTCCAAAACGACCTAATTTAGAATTATAGAGCAAGAGAAGATTATTTAAGTTGGGATTTCAATTTATACAGTTTCAATGCATAATGCTTAAAAACGAAAACCAGCAATGAACGCAAATAAGTATAGTTATGCACATTAGAGGGAGCATTTTTCCCTTGCATCTTCTCCCCAAACTAAAGCTCCAATTGTTATATCAAGATTCAATCAAGTCTGAACAATTGTGCAAGACTAATTGCACTGAGAGAAACTGTCTAAATCTCTGAAATGATCTGAAACCATGTAGAAATTTCTGAATTTGCATGAAAAAGTCAGATTCTTAAAACTTCTACATGGATTCAGAGCATTTCAAAGAGCAATTCTGAGATAGCAGCAGGTTCAGATTTGCAGATGGAGCAGACTGGTGTTGGTGAAAACACTTTCCTCATAAAGAGTCAGTGTTAACTTTTGCAGTTACTCTAAAAGTGTTTACACCATGTTTGGAGGTGCTTCTTAGGATGCATGGTATGTTGATTAACTCTTGGTTGTTCCATAATGGACATAGACACTGGAGTTAGCTTGTTCATGGATTGCTATACCTTGACTTGATGCTTGTGTGACATTCTTCCTTGGACATTCTTCCTTAGAGCATTGGATGTTGAATTTTTAGCATTAACATGTATTCTTAAAATTTTGAAGACTGTAAGATAACAATAGACAAGAGCAGTATAAGCATCAACATCACATACACCGAACACACTTCAAAGGACAATAACCCCAAAAACATTAGTAATTCATCTCTTAAATGAGATGACTGAGTCCAAGAAAGTTCCAATAATTTGTCAAACCCTAATGAGTTTGATCAGAAATGTCACAAAAATATTTTTTTACAAAAAATCAAATTAGAGCTTGCTGCCCTAATTATTTTCCTGCTGCCCGAGGTCAAGCTGCCTGGATTTGATTTCTTGCTGCCCGAGATCACTGACAGCTGCCCAGAGCCAAATTTTACCTGCCCAAGATCACTGCTGCTAGCCTGGGCTTCTGTTAGAGCTGCCTGAACTATGTTAGGTCTGCCCAAGGATAGATCCAGGCTGCCCAAACACTGCACTGTCAGCCAATTACCTGCCCAAAGGTGTAGCAGACCTGCCCGGATCCTCTGATGCTGCCCAAAGCTGGAGTAGGTCTGCCCAGAATAAACTCAGGCTGCCCGAGTTGTAAAACGGACTGCCTGGGACTGAAGAACAACTGCCCGAGCTCTGCTAGGCTGCCCGTGAAGGCTGTGTCTTGTTGTCGCTATCGTTAGGGTTTTAATGCTACCCATGAGGGTAAAGCCCTAGCTGCTGCTGCTCACCATATAAAAGGTGTAACCCTAGCTTAGAGTTAGGTTGTAGCACAGTAATGAAGATACCCTAACTAATTTAGGGTTTGCTATTAGTTGTAGGTAGAAGATGAAGATGCTCGAGTTGTTGAGGATGATGCCCTAGCTAGATCAAGCCTCCATGCTAGGGAACAAGACGAGGATTGTCCACTCTTCCAGAAACCCAACGAAAAATCTTCTATGAGCAGCTAAACAGTGATGAGCAAGTGTGTGTAATACTGAAATGGATTGATCTTCTTTTATAGCCTTTGAATCACCTGGATGTGGACCAAAACTTAAAAGAACAAAATAATAGTATTTTATTCTTTTATTTCTTTGACTTTTACCTTTAGTGGTACTAAAGGTCTTTTTGCACTTTCACTTTGACTCCTTAGTGGTCTAAGGGTCCTTATGTATTTCTAACTTTTACTTTTAGCCTTCTTCAAGTGCCCCTGTAGTCAAAACAAGTGGTCATAGGGGTCCTTCATCCCTACTCAAAGTACATCATCATAAATAAAGAGAATTACTAATGCTTTTAGCTCACACTCCATGTGACACCAAGATCGGGTACTAGGTGTCTTAACCAAGCGCAGCTAAGCCTTGTAGAAGATCACAAAGAACGCAGATCGAGGGTAAGAGTGCCTTACATTCCCAAACCCGGTCTAGGACTTATATGTGATATCCTAGTAACAGACCAGGTGCTTCAGCCATAGGCTGCATAATTTGACCCAAGGTCAAATACTTGGTAACAGACCAAGCGCCTCCATTCTCCCGGAGAATGGCCCTCAACCCTAGGCTGAGTCCCCTAGTACTAGACTGGTTCATCTTCCTAGTAACTAACCAGGTGCCTCCATTCAAAGAATGGACACTCAGCTCTAGGTTGAGTCCCCTAGTGCTGGAATGGTCCCACATCTTGGTCCTTGACCAGACGTCCCTCTTCAACAGAATGGCTACTCAACTCAAGGTTGAGTTCCCCCAACGCTGGACTGGTTCCACATCCTAATCATTGACTAGATGTCCACATTCAACAGAATGGCTACTCAACTAAAGCTTGAGTTCCCCCAGTGCTAGACCGGTTCCACATCTTGGTCCTTGACCAGATGTCCCCATTCTCCTAAGAGAATGGCTCTCAATGCTGCTCAGGAAAAATCAACACTCCCTCTTAGCGAGAGAGATATTCTCTGCCATGCCAAGCTTGTCACGAAAGTACACAAACTTTGTCATTGTCAAAGGCTTGGTCAGGATATCTACAATCTGTTCATCTACACGAATGTACTGTAACTTCAGAGTGCCTCTCTGTACTAGATCTCTAGTGAAATGACACTTCATTTCAATGTGTTTCGATCTATCATGAAACACCGGATTCTCTGAAAGCTTAATGCAACTCTGATTATCACAATGGATTATCGTTGAGTCAAGCTTTCCACCAAACAGATCATATAATAGTTTCCTAAGCCAAACAGCTTCCTTGCAGACATCACTTGTAGTAATATACTCAGCTTCAGCTACACTCTGAGCTATGGAACCCTGTTTCCAGCTGGACCAAGAGATCATTGCAGATCACATACTGAAGCAGTAACCTGAGGTACTTTTTCGATCTACTACACTGCCAGCCCAATCTGAGTTAGCATATCCTGCTAACAATACTCCACTACTGGAAGTATACCTGAGCCCATAAGTGATAGTACCTTGCACATATATGAGTACATGTTTGGCAGCTACCTAGTGTATGTGCTTCGGATCGGACATGAACTGACTCAGAGCATTCACTATGTAACAAATATCTTGTCTAGTGTGTATGAGATACATCGAGGATCCAATGAGTTGTCGATATAGAGTAGAGTCCACATCTTGTGAACTGGTGGCTCAGTCTCGCAACTTTGTCAATTTGGTAGTCATGGGCACACTCATGGACTTGCAGTCCTACATCCCAAATCTCTGCAAGATGTCCACTGCATACTTCCCTTGAGTCAGGAAGATCTCGCCTGGCTTTTGCCAAACCTCTAAGCCAAGAAAATAATGCATCAGACCAAGATCCTTAATTTCAAATTCGGAGGTGAGCTCCCTTTTACACTGTGCTATCGGTTGTTCCTCACCTGTAAAGAACAAGTCATCCACATATAGGACAAGGATCAAGATATGATTATAAACAACCTTAAATACAGATTGGAGTTAGCAGTACTTTTGGAAAACCCCAAGTTGTGGAGGAATCCATCCATCCTCGCATACCAAACTCTCGGAGCTTGTTTGAGTCCATACAAGGCTTTCTTCAGTTTACACACATGGGTCTTATTCCCATGAGTCACAAAGCCTTCAAGTTGTTCAATGTAGACTTCCTCATCAATCTTGCCATTGAGGAAGGTTGTTTTGACATCCATCTGATATAACTTCCATCTGAATGCTACAGCAAGAGAAATGATGGTTCTGATAGTAGTATACCTGGCGACAGGAGCAAAGGTCTCATCATAGTCTATGCCCTCTTTTTGACTAAAGCCACAAGCTACGAATATGGCTTTGTACTTTTCAATGCAGCCATCAGCAACATGCTTGATTTTGTAAATCCATCTCGATGTTACTGCTGACTTTCCTGTCGGTCTGGGAACAACTTCCCACACATCATTTTTCATGATTGAACTGTACTCTTCAATCATGGCATCAATCCAAACATGTTGACTTGTTTCTTCGTTGTATGCGGAAGGTTCAGCACTGATGAGTTGGCTCATAAGACCTGAGTACTTATGTGGCCTTATGCTTTCTCTAAAAGTCCCAAGAGGAGCTTTATGCTTCTCAACTTCTTGTACCGTTTCTCGGTACCAGGCAAGTCTCATTTTGGAAGGAGGAACTTCAAGCAATTCTTCTGGTGGACTTTCAGTTTCCTCAGATACATCCGAAATTTGATTCTCAAATTCCTCTTTCTCCCTCTGAACTTCTAAATCTGGGATCTCGGAAGAAGGTCCTTCATCTTCCTTTAAAAGCTCTTGTGTTTGACGAAACACAACTTCCTCATGGAAAATCACACTCTACTGACTCCAATGTATCTCTGTCCAAGGACATAGATGCGGTAGGCCTTTGAGCTTGTTGTCCGCCAAGATGCACACCAGCGGTAGAAATCTTTTTGAAAGTTGTTCCCTCACTAGACGTGGGGAAGGTGTGGCCTTGGGGGCAAGCAAGGAGCCAGGTACTATCACCTGAATCCCAGCTCCTCCGTTTAGGCTAACTCCTAACGAAGCCAAGGGGGGTAGTCCCTAACAAAGAGTTTTCTATGACTATGTTTTTTAAGTGTTTTTGGTGTTGTGATGCAATGGGTGTTTTTTAGGAGTTTTTGAATGATTACAACTTTATAATGATGAAATAAAATAATCACAAGATTAAGGAAACAACCACTTGATAATTTAAAGCGAGACAACCACGATAATATAAATGCTCCAGATAGATAAAAAGCAAATGAAAATTGATGACAAGGACCAGTGCCTTATGGAGTCAAAGATAGTCTTAAGTGCTTGGGTTGCTTGATACAGGAGTTCAAAGTGGTAACGTTTGTGAGATCGTTTTGCAATTGTTCTTGGTTTATTTTATTGTAAATTTTATGTACTCTTGCTTTAGGTGTCTAGGAAACCTAACCAAAAATACTTTCAGTGGCTCCGTTCGAAGACATGACGGACCTGTTTAGAATCACAAACTAGTTGTTCAAAGAATTTAACCAGCGAGTGTCCAGACTGGGTTGCCCGGCGCCCACACTTGGAATTTGCCCACTACTTGAGTATTTATCGAGATAACGTCGGTGCGTTGGTTATGGGGTTGAAAGTTTTATTATGTTGAATTTTGTAAGATTAACAGTCCAATGTCGTTTCTGAGTACTCCGATTTTTAGGTCGGTCAGAGCATACTCCGGCAAGGAAACAACGAGATAAATTCGAATTTTATTAAAAGGGAGAGATGAGTTCCAAATTTTAATTAGAACACACAGGAGTGCTCTTGATCCTGCCTTATGGCCTGATTCAAGAGACTTATCTAACCTACATGAAATGCAGTGCAACAGATAAAATGCTCTCCGACAGAGAGTGCTCTTGACTCGTCTTGCGACATGTTCAAGAGACTTATTTACACTATATGAGATGCAAGTTACAAATAAGGAACACAAGTGATAGCTCAACAAATAACAATGTAAGACTAAAACTAGCAATTAGTGGAAAGTAAATCTAAGCTAGCAATTACTATTCTAAAAGCAAAATGAAACTAAACTAGCAGAATATTTCTAAATGCAAAAGATGGAAAAATTAATCTAATCTACTCAACAAATATGACAAAGATCTAAGCAAACCAAGACAACACTCTTCCCCAAATGGGGAAGAAACACAAAAAAGGGAGGCCTTATCCCACTTAGCCTTATTTCATTAATACTTTACAAGATGAGGGAATTTAGCCCTTTGAAAATGAAGAAAGTGACTAATCAAGAGAACTTGAAGCCTTATTATGACTTGTACAAAGGAAAATGATTTTTTGAGTTTGGATCCTCTTCTTGGTATGCCTCTTCGTTTTAGCTCTAAATCTTTTGGATCTAGCTTTGCTTGCTCTTTCTTTGCTTGATTTTGCTCTTCGTTCACCTGTAAGTTAGAGCTCTAAACAAGAGCTAGTAAGAGTGTTAGGAAATCAAAATTTAAGTTATGAATCGGAAAGATGAAAGTGAATGAGATGATAAGTACCTAATGAGATAAATAAAAGCCCAAAACAGGAAAACAAGACCAAAAATCAGACCTTGGAAATGAGAGGAAAAGCTTGCCTTCTATGATGCAAAATGCAAGTTTTTCAATGAAATGACTTGAAATTTTTTTTAGAAATAAAATTTTAAAGATTTTTCAAATATTTTAGGCTAATTTCCAGAACTAGAAAATTGCAAAAAATTCAGTCAAAATCAGCAAGCTTGGAATGGCACGCTTTTCGAGAAAATGATGAAAAAATTTCGAAAATTTCCTAATTTTTAGGCTAATTTCCAGAATTGGAAAATAGCAGAAAAATGTCCAAAAAAACAGCAAGCTTAAATTTGCACATTTTTCGAGGAGTACAAAAAACTTGAAAAAATAATTTTTTTGAGAATTTTCAAAAAATTTCTGATTTTTAAATGAATTTCCAGAATTGAGAATAAATGAAAAAACACAGAAAAACCAGCAAGCCTAAAAGTGGAAAATTTGCTCTTTTATCGAGAAAATTCGTGCACGTTTTCCAAGGCAAAAAGGAAGTCAAAAAATTTGACTTTTAAGCGCTAGTCTTGAAATTTCCAGCTAGCTGAAAGTACGCAAGAGATAGTGGCGAAAGAGTAGTACGCAAAACAATATGGCAATTGGGAACAAATCCCAAGGTACTTCTCAAGACAAAAGTTTGGCAAAAAGAATGATGGATTTACAAGTTTGTAATGGAGCTAGGATCTTAGATCTAGTAAAAAATTAAGATTTGAAAATAGTAGATCTAAACCCAAGCAAGTAGATCAAAGTGTGAAACTTTGATCTTCTTAGCCAATCATAATGCAAGATCTAGAGATATGAAAGAGTTGAGAATATTGCACTATTTTGAAAGCAAATCAAAAGATAAAACCTGTGAGTGTAGTAGATCCGATGTAACCAAGAGATTTTTGAAGTAGTTTGTTTGATGGATGAGGCAAGCAAGCCCTTCGTTTCTCAATTTCTTAAAGTAGAAGCCTCCTTTGGGGACTTGTAGGATGAATGTATAAACCAAGCAAAAGCTCTTGCACCTTGGATAATCCCTGAAAGCCACAAAACTCAAGAGAAAAGCATAGATCAAATAATATTGTGCTAGATTGTTAGCCTTCTAATCACAAGATCATATACTTAAGAATCAAAAGAGATGAGCTAAGAATGGTATCACCTTAAACAAGATGAAGCATAGCATACAAAGAACTCCCACATGGACCTCCAAAGTCTTCTTGCTTTATTCAAATCCAAAAGATATTACAAATTTCTCTAGAGTGTACTTGCACAAATTCTCCATGAATAAGAGAGAGCAAAGCACCTTTATATATACAAAAACAAAAGACAGATAGGGCTCAAATCCCTAAATCCGGACTAAGAGTAACACCGGAGCAAACTACGGTGATTTCCTTGATTGAATGAAGCTATGGCTATTGATTTGAAGTTGAACCGAGTTGTAACTGAGCTATAACTGAGTGATGGAGTAATGAGGGGGGGTGAGGTGGCTCATCCTCCCTCGTAATGATCACCCAGCCAATAGATAACCCACACTTCAACCAAAAACGAATTTGACCAAAGAGGGCAAATTTCTAATTGATAGTTCAACTGCTACACTCTGATACTTGATCTAAAACTGACCGATGTTGACTGGAATCATCATAAATGCTCTATGCCAAGCTTATTAGCTCTTTATTTTATTCAATTTGGCCTTTTTTGGAGATATTTTGATTTTTTCCAATTTTTTATTTTTTATTATTTTAATTAATATTTTTCATTTTTTGGGTTTTTTGAGAAAATATTAATTACAAGGCCAAATAATAGTCTGAAACTTAGGATAAGTGTGTCTACAGGCTAAATGAATGTTTTGGCTTAGAAAATAAGTGTTTATTTGCCAAAAACACCCTCCGGACCACTTAATTATTACAAATTGAAAATTTTCAATTAAACCATGGTCAAAATGGTTCAATTAATTAAAAATTTTAATTAATTCCCTATAGTCAAAAACTAAAAAAATAAAAATCACCACGCGTCTAGGAAAAAAAAATTCGGACATTGTTTTAATGTATCCAGGGGCTTAGGAAATGACCATAGAACATACCAATAGTGTCTAGTAGGTTCATATTTACTAGTTGGACTCTAATAACCCCCCAAGGCCCAAAATTCAAAATCGGGCATTCCAGCTTTGGAGGAAGCGAAAGAAAACCTCATCGATTATACTCGGCTATAGGCAAAGCATAATTAACAAGGCAAAAAACTCCCTGTAATACCTTAGTTGAAATTTTACGTCTTAGGGGACCGAGACACTCAAAACCCCTACTAGCACACTTTATTACAAAAACCCCATGGGGCATGGTCATTTCAACATAAAAATAAAAATGACTAGCCAAAATTGGCTAGGCAAAACATTCTGAACATGAACATTGACCATGTTCACCAAATGGCAGCTCAACAGGAGGTTCAACTATGGTACAAAATAGTTGATAACATAGTTGTCACTATAACCGACAATATACCTTTCTTTCTGGAAGGCTCTAGCTTAGCCCTCTTTTCTTTTGGCACATGAATGTTACCAGAGTGCCAAAAATTCTCATGTGGTCAAATGCAGGTTTCTTGCTAGTGAAGATTTCTTCTAGAGTCTTTTCCCCCAAGATAGCATCAGGGCTTCTGTTTTGGATGTACACAGCAGTACATGCAGCTTTAACCCACAAAGATAAAGGAAGATCTAGATCAGTCAGTATGGCTTTAGCAACTTCACAGATTGTTCTGTTCTTCCAATCTGCAACCCCATTATGTTGAGGGTTGTATGGTACAATCAGCTCTTTCTTGATTCCTGCTTCTCGACAAAAATCATCAAACTCATTAGACTCATACTCACCTCTGTTATCTGACCTCAGGATTACGGATGTGTCTGCCTATCTGATTTTCAATCAAGGCCCTGAACTCTTTGAACTTGTCAAAAGTTTCTCTTTTGGCCTTGAGGAAGTAAATCCATGACTTCCGAGAATGATCATCTATGAACAAGACATAATACAAGCACCCACTCAAAGAGGGTGAAGACATGGGCCCATAAATGTCGGAGTGAATCAAATCCAATATTCCTTTAGATTTGTTCTTGCTTCTTGAGAAGGATTTCTTAGTTTTCTTACCTAGAGCACAACCTTTGCAAATTCCATCATGTTTGGTAGAGACCTCTGGCATACCTATAACCATCTTTTGTAGGCCTGGAAAGCTATATAGTGAAGGTGTCCAGACTCCAAACCTTCGATGCCACAGCTCACATGGATCAACTATGTGGTGAACCAAGGCATGAGTGGAATTTCCAGAAGCCTTATATAGACCTCCCTCTCGAACCCCAATCTGTAAAGTTGAGCTTAGTTTCTCATTCTTTGCCCATAAAAGGACTTTCTTGTCCGTGAAGAGACCCTGTAGCCCTTGTCCTCTAAACCAGCAACAAAGAGGAGGTTCTTCTTTAAACCAAAAACATATAGGACATCATCAATATGTAAGACCGTACCAGAACCCAGTTGAAGTGTGGTTGACCCAACTCCTTCAATTTTGTAAGTGGAGTCATCTCCAAGTTCCACTTGAGTAGTGAACTTCTTTCTGTAACTGGTGAGTGCTCCACGATTATCTGTCATATGTCTGGAGGCACCATTGTCTACTAACCAAGAGTTAGCAATGTCGGTGATGGATCCAGAAAGGGCAGAGATCAGGTAGTACTCTCTTCTAGGTTCCTCTTCTTTGGTAGTCTTGGTGTTCTTCTTCTTCCTGGGTTCTTCTTCTTCTTCTACAGCAGAAGCTTGGAATCTTCTTTTGAATTTCCCCTTGGGCTGCCTGCAATCCCTAGCAAAGTGCCCAAACTTGTGACAATTGTAGCATTCCACTTTTGAAACATCAATGTGCTTACCTTGTGGTTTCTTTCCCTCCTTTTGCTGAGGGGAAGGATTCTTGAACTTCTTTGTCTTAGCTGTAAGGACAAGGTTTCCTTCCTTAGTGCCACTTTCCTTGCCTGAAACTCTTCCTTATTCTTCCAAGCAATCGTGCCAAAGCCTCTCAAAGTTTGGTTGATTTTCACGTCCACTTACCGATGCCAAAAACATTTCCCAACAGTTTGGGAGACCATCGACTACGGTCTACACAAGGTCATCGTCATCTACAGTAATACCAATAGCAGTAAGTTGGTCTCTTACCTGTGCAATCTTTGTGAAGAAGGGTCTGACTCCTTCATCCTTGTTCATCTTTAGTGTCTGAAGCCTTTTCTTCAGAACTCTCTTCTGACTGGGAGCCTTCTTTTCATATAGGTTCATCAAGGTGTCAAAGCATTCTTTGGTAGTCTTTAATGATGTGATGTTGGGCATCAAAGCTTCTTTGACATAATCATAGATGATCCTTCTAGCCTTAACCTGCTTTTTCTTGTAAGCAATTCTACCAGCATTAGATGTTGGCTCTTCTATGGTGTTGAACACCAATTCATCAAGGTCATTTTCCTCTAGGATGGCTGTGAGCCTAGCCTTCCAAGAATTGTAGTTTGTTGAACCTTCAAGCTTTTCTTTTGGTCTGAAGATGTTGTAGCCATATCTGCTACTAGTCAGTTGTCCAAGTCTGCAAAATATCCCAAGGTCTAGGAAGACATCAGTAATCCGCCTCTTACTGGGTCTTCATGTGCTAAGCTCTGATACCATGTTGAATTTTTAGCATTAACATGTATTCTTAAAATTTTGTAGACTGTAAGATAACAATAGACAAGTACAGTATAAGCATCAACAACATCACATACACTGAACACAAGAGTTTTTCACGGGGAAACCTTTAAAGGACAAAAACCCCAAAAGCATTAGTAATTCATCTCTTAAATGAGATGAATGAGTTCAGGAAAGTTCCAATAATTTGTCAAACCCTAATGAATTTGATCAGAAATGTCACAAAAATAATTTTTTACAAAAAATCAAATTAGGGCTTGCTGCCCTTATTACTTTCCTGCTGCCTGAGGTCAAGCTGCCCAAATTCCTGTAGCTACCCGGATTTGATTTCTTGTTGCCCGAGATCACTGACAGCTGCCCAGACCCAAATTTTACCTACCTAGAATCACTGCTGCTAGCAAGGGCTTCTGTTGGAGCTTCCCTAACTCTATTAGGGCTGCCCGATGATAGATTTGGGCTGCCCAAACCCTGCACTGTCATCCTAATACCTGCCCGAGTGTATTTTTTACATACCCGAAGGTGTAGCGGACCTGCCCGGATCCTCTAACGCTACCCGAAGCTGGAGTAGGGCTACCCAGAATAAACTCAGGCTGCCTGAGTTGTAAAACGAACTGCCCGAGACTGAAGAACAACTACTTGAGCTCTGTTAGGTTGCCCGTGAAGACTGGGTGTCTTGTTGTTGCTGTCGTTATGGTTTTAATGCTACCCGTGAGGGTAAAGCCCTAGCTGCTGCTGCTCACCGTGTAAAAAGTGAAACCCTAGCTTAGGGTTAGACTGTAGCACAGTAATGAAGATACCCTAACTAATTTAGGGTTTGTTATTAGTTGCAGGTAGAAGATGGAGATGCTCAAGTTGTTGTGGATGATGCCCTAGCTAGATCAAGCCTCCATGCTAGGGCACAAGACAAGGATTGTCCACTCTTCTAGAAACCCAACGAAAAATATTCTATGAGCAGCTGAACAATGATGAGCAAGTGTGTAATAATGAAATGGATTGATCTTCTTTTATAGCCTTTGAATCACCTGGATGTGGACCAAAACTTAAAAGAACAAAATAATATTCTTTTATTCTTTTATTTTTTTGACTTTTACCTTTAGTGGTACTAAAGGTCTTTTTGCACTTTCACTTTGACTCCTTAGTGGTCTAAGGGTCCTTATGTATTTTTTACTTCTACTTTTAGCCTTCTTCAAGTGCCCCTGTAGTCAAAACAAGTGATCATAGGGGTCCTTCATCGCTACTCAAAGTACATCATCATAAATAGAGAGAATTACAAATGCTTTTATCTCACACTCCATGTGACACCAAGATCGGGTACTAGGTGTCTTAACCAAGGGTAGCTAAGCCTTGGAGAAGATCACAAAGCCCACAGATCGAGGGTAGGAGTGCCTCACATGCCCAGACCCTGTCTAGGACTTATAGTGATATCCTGGTAACAAACCAGGTGCCTCACATGCCCAGACCCTGTCTAGGACTTATAGTGATATCCTGGTAACAAACCAGGTGCCTCAGCCATAGGCTGCATAATTTGACCCAAGGTCAAATACTTGGTAACAAACCAAGCGTCTCCATTCTCCCGGAGAATGGCCCTCGGCCCTAGGCCGAGTCCTCCCAGTACTAGACTGGTTCATCTTCCTAGTAACTGACCAGGTGCCTCCATTCAAAGAATAGCCAGTCAGCTCTAGACTAAGTCCACCAGTGCTGGACTGGTTCTACATCCTAGTCCTTGACCAGATGTCCCCATTCAACAAAATGGCTACTCAACTCAAGGTTGAGTTCCCCCAGTGCTAGATTGGTTCCACATCCTGGTCCATGACCATATGTCCCCATTCAATAGAATGGCTACTCAACTCAAGGTTGAGTTCCCCCAGTGCTGGACTAGTTCGACATCTTGGTCCTTGACCAGATGTCCCCATTCTCCTAAGAGAATGGCTCTCGATGTTGCTCAAGCAAAAACCAACATTGGAGACCTATGTGGCTAGTCGCTTTGTCCATTGAGCGTGCACATGAAGGTTGGTTGCTTGCATGGTAGGACAACTTACCTTCGAGGAGGAGCATTGGGCATCTTGGAGGAAGACATTGAGCCCTGTTACCACCGGAGTTGCACTCAGTTGGACTTTCAAGTGAGCCGCCAAAGATGAACAAATACTTGTTCAAATTCCGAGTTCAAAAGTCCATTCAGGCCTTCGAAGACCCTTTTTTCACTTTTTTACCATGTGTCATACCCTGCAAGGAAGTTGTAAAAAATGTACTAGCATGGATTTTTTGTAAAGGACTTGGCTTCCTAGGACTTAAACATCAAACCAAGTATCCCAAGGTCTTTTTTCCTTGTTAATGGTATGTTGTTGAATAAATGACTTGTAATTTTCGAGTTTTTCACCTGCTTCTCCAAAGCTAGAATGGTTGTCTTGGTGGTTAGGCCTTAGGAGGTAATTAAAGTCCATGTGTCAATGTATATGAACATGCTAGACATTAATATTGAGTCATATGGACATGTGCTAGATCCCCTTAGGTTTTATTTTAAGTTTTGGGAAAATTAATTTTTCCCTTAAACTTATTTTTTATTAGTTTAATTGGGAAATTTGAAAATGTAATAAAAGTGTGGTTAGGAAAAAATTTTGGGCATGGGGTCCTCATTTTCTAACTCACTTAACCCCCAAACCCACTTTCCTGAGTTTTTGAGTAAGTAATTATCTCCAAAACTGAATATTACTTGAAAAACCCAAAAAAGACCAAAATTTTGGAAAATAAATGAAAAAGACAAATTCCTAAATCAATGGAAGTTTGTCTGGGACAGGTAGGGTGAGTTGGAATGTTAACTAGAGGTCAAGGCAAGTTCATTAGGAGCCAAGGTGACTTGTTTGGTGAAGATTTTGGGAGGTGGCGACTTCATATGAGTTGAAGGATGCGCCCCTCCTACATGTTGACGTCTTGGCTTATGTGTCACCCATTCGTGTGGAGTGTTAGCAGGTGTGGTGAGGGGTGCATGTCCTTTGGATATGTGGCGCCCTCTCCTTGGATTAATTCCAATATAGATCCCCACTCAACTCCATGACTCGCCCTCTAACTCCAGTAGAGGATGAGCCCCCCCCCCTGGGCTCCTCTTGCTATAAATAAAGCATGCCTCTCACCCATTCGAACTAGTTGGAAATTTCTGGGAGGAGCTTGCTCATTGTAATTGTTGCTTATTTGAGAAATAAAGAGACTTTGGAGGTCAACTTGTGTGGTGCCTTTGATGAATGGATGAATTATCATTAATCTTAATGGAGGTAATTTGTGTTTGATCCATTTGTTTTGCTTTGCATCTAGTCTAGCTTGCTTGAAGTATTGGTATCAATTTGTAAGGAAGGTTAAGCAATTTGTTTATTGTTTTAATCTCAAGTATGAATGTTTAGATATCTCACTGAATTCTTCATTTGTTTATGACTATTTTCATAGTGATTTCTAACATATGTTCTTCTAGACATGATCTCGGTTTGCAAGTGTTGTGATGTCAGGTTACTTTAGTTGGACAATTGGAAGATCTTGCTTGATTTCTCTTCTCCTCTAACATTTTTCTTGCAGATAAAGTCCCTCTATATCCCACAAGCAAAGCCTCAAAGATCCTCATTTTCTCCAAGACCTCTCTTTTTTCCTTCTCCGAACAACTACTGTTTCATGTTTTGGTTACTTGTTTTGAGCATTGTGTTACCGACTAGATTGCATCTAGTTGGACTTTCAGTGAGTCGCCAAATATGAAAAAATACTTGTTCAAATTCAAGAGTTTAGAAGTCCATTCATGCCTTCCAAGGCCCCTTTTTCATTTTTTGTAACGCATGTTCATACCCCTTCGAGGAAGTTGTAATAAATGTGCTAGCATGACCTTTCTTTTTGTGAAGGACTTGGCTTCCCAAGACTTAAACATTAATCCGATCATTCCAATGTGTTTTTTCCCTTGTCAATTATGCAGTGTTGAATAAGCGATGTATAATTTTTGAGTTTTTCACCTCTCCTCCAAAGCTAGAATGGTCATCTTGGTGCCTAGGCCTTAGGAGGTTATTAAAGTTCACGTGTCAATGTATATGAGCGTGCTAGGCATCAATATTGAGTCGTATGGACATGTACTAGGTCACCCTAGAGTTTCGTCCGATTCCGAAAAATATTTTTTTTTGTTTTTTAAGCCATTTTTAATGATTTAATTAAAAAATATCAAAATGTAATAATTGGTGGATCTGGAGTCCGTTTTGGGCGTGGAGATGCTCGTTTTCACACTCAGAGCAACATCTTTACCCTAGTGTCCAATTTTACTATGTTTCGGGTAGCTAAAACATCCCGGAAGGCATTATTTGGCTAACAGAGCATCAAAGTGGCATTTAATTGATAAAAGTGCATCAGTTTGGCACTTGGGGACAAAACTGAATAAGCCAAAATTCAATTATTTTAATGTTATAGTGACATGGAAAAAGGGTCCCATGTGGCTAGCGATTTATGCATCCACTCAAAGGCATTCAAAGTTTGGTTATAAATTGATTTATGAATGTTATTTTAAAGAGGAGGTTGACGTCAAACTAGAGGAAATCGCAAGCATGGTGTAGGGGTTGTGCTAGCACTAGGATGTGGACCCCTCTTCACGTGTGTATTAAAATATGACTTTGGATAAAGTTTAGAGCGATTATACCATATACTTACTTCACTTGGATGGATAGCGCATGAGGTTGGTAAGTTCACTCGCGTGGATAAAGAGATGACGCCAGGATTTGGAGCACATGCAAATTGGAGTTGTGGAGTTGGCTTGGTAGGTGGAGTGAGGTCGCCTACCTCATTTGAGGTGGCGCCTCGTCCATGCTAACACTTCAGTTGGACTAAAAATCTCCCCACCAATTCCTCATATCACTCAAGCTCAACTAAACTTGATCTTTAGTGTTGGTGTTGCCCCCCTGGGTCTTTCATTTCCTATTTAAGCAGGTCACTTCTCCACTGTTTTGGATCGGAAGGTTGAACCTTTGCTTGAATACATTGTAATAAATTTTTTTTAGTATTGTTAATAAAATACTTTGGAGGCAATTTCCGTGTGGGATCCATAGATGTTTGGTTGATGTTGTCTTTATGCTAAATCATTGAGGTAATATGTATCAACTCCTTTCATATTTTGCAATAGTTGGGATTGCTTGTCTTCCTAAGGAAATTTACATTTCAGTAAGAATAGGAAGTGATTCTTGTTAGGTTACTTCTTATTGTGGAATATATGACACTATCAAGTGTTACGTGAGTTCTTTTTGGATCTATAATACTGCTTGTCTTGCTATCATTTCACACAGATGCTTTTAATTCCCTTTGTATTTTGTTGAAGGTATTTTACAGGACACCTGAGCTGGAGCATTTGATGAGCGAGTGGGCTCTCCCTCTTCTCCAGTAATTTTGAAAGAAGAAGCATCATCCTTCTGATCTCACCAAAGGAGGGGTCACCATCCCTTTTCTACTTCTTGCTCCATCTGGTTCTATCACTTCTTGATCCAAAATTGTCAAGTTTGCTTTGGTTATTGTTACTTTGCTTAGGTTTACATTTCAAAGACATATCTAAAGTAGATTTAAATTCCCAAATCTAGATCTTATTCAGTAATTGAAAGTTATTATTTAAAACGTTAGATCTAGCCTTCTTCTTGCAAGTTTAAAGTTAAAATTTAAAAGTACTTGGTGAAAAAGATCAAAGAGCCTTCATTTTATTTATTTGGCATATAGTGCTTGATATTTTGCTTGCCAATCTCTTTAAGAAGGCAAGCAAAGATCCCAAGAAGGCAAGCTTCCTAGCTTGCCTTACTTAGTCATTTTCAGCTAGTTTTACATAGAAAATTTTTTCAGATTTTTTTTGGAGATTGTTTGAAGACACTCTTAAAGTGTCTTTGAGCATCTTTTGTATTTAATAGCTTGCTGATTTTTTGCAGGTATAACAAAAAGGAGAAAGAAACTTTGTCCGTTTTGCGGGCAAAATGAACCATTAAGAGCTCAACGGAGTTCCCCTTCCACAAAAAATCTTTTCTTTTCTGTTGTTGTAAGCATTTGGATCCCAATTTGTGGACCAAAGTGCATTCTTTAATCATTGTAAAAAGTAAAATAAGTTTTAGAGTAGGCTCATCAAAGCCCACTCCTCATCCCACCTGGCGGTATCTACGTTGGTGCACCTTTTTTGTGATTTTTAGCTAGTTTCTTTCGTTTTTTCATGTTTATGCTTTATTTTGATAATTAAAGTGAAAGAAATACTTACCCCACGCTCTCCCAAGTATCATGAAAAGGGAAAAGAGATTCATGGTAGAATATAATTAGAAAACCTTTCTTTATGTTTTTCGTATCATTAAAATAAACCCCCTTGCTCTCCCGAGTACGGTTCATGGATAAGGGCTTGCCCGAGTACTGAACCTGGAAAGAGGTTCTTGGGATTTACATATTTTAATCAAAAAACTTTGTACCAAAATATTTAAAATCAACAAGGCCTTCATCCTCGTATGCTCTACTTCCACTGCAGTTTCATCTGATCAGTTGGTTGTATCAAAAAAGGATTTAGGTGACTAGTAATTAGTTTCACTTTTTAATCAATCTCCTGAAACAACGAAAATCCCACGTTACATTTTGCTTCGTGTGGGGAAATTGTACAGAGGAAGGCATAAACTACTGAAAAGCGACCGCGGGGCCTCGTTAGGCTACATCCTTGTTGGTGTAGTGTTGAACATCCCCCCGTGACTCCATTCAACTATGCTACCACACTTTGTGAGTCTGGACATATTCCCTGTACCTTCGTGGTATATCGAGAATCCCCCTCCTTGCTAATAATCCAGATAATTACCACATTAATAAAACCAAGCAAGAATTTACACACTCCCTTAATTATTCATCTAATAATCTAAAATTTACCAACCAAGACGCTGCAATACTTTCACTAAGACTACACTAGCAACCCACATTTGCAAAGCACTCTTTTCATTGTGGCACTGGTCTATTTTGTTGTGTTTTGCATAAGTTAATTCCACAATGTGTCTTGAATATTGTGTATCTATTTGAACTAAGGGTTGCTAAAGTAAATCTTACTTGCAGTAATTGGTAATCGCTAATTTCATTCATTTTAAAAAATACTCCTAGAAAATGTGTTTTTTGCTTTCATAGTTAGAAACAACCTTAGATTTATTTTCATTAGTGTCCACCCCACTTGGTATCGCTAGGAGTTGGCCTAGACGGAGGAGCTGAGTATCAGGTGACAGCACTTGGCTCGAGCTTGGGGGCAGCAACACATTGATAAATCTACAAATCAAAATTTTCATTTAGAAGTAGTTTCATTATTGCTCATATTCTAAAGATCTAGCTAAAGATTAAAGTACTATCATTCATTAGTTTAGATCTAGTTTACTAGCTTCTTTTTTCAAGTTATTTATTTTGTATATCTAAAGGCTTGAATAGATAAGTTAGTATTTGAAATTAATCTAATATTTAGCAATCAAGTGCTTTAGATTTGTTTGTTATCCTTAAGAAGCAAACAAAGACCCTAAGAAAGTAGCTTTCTAGCTCACTTTCTTAGTTACTTTTATGTAGTTTTGTTTCATTTTACATAGAATTTCTTCAGCAATTTTTTGTTGGCTTTCCCAAAGTACTCTTAAAGTGTTTTGGGGCATCTTTAATTAAGGTTGCTTGCTGTTTTTTCAGGTTTGCACAATAAATAAAAAGGCACTCCGGCCGATTTTCCAAGATTTTAAACTTCCAAGATGTCCCACAAACTTCCCTTTACTTTAAAGTTTAAACCTTCTTTCGTGCATTTTGTATTGTCCCTCGCCATCATACACAACCGTTATCTTTTTTGCTGCAAACACTATACGGCTTATCCCTCAACACGACTATACAGCCACCCATTCTGAAAGTCAAGTCTTTTGCCATACAAATTTTATGTACTCATGTCCCTTCCTCTATAATCTACACACTCGTACAGCCTTTGTACCTCCTGTCCAAGTAATCGTACAACACTTTGTGGCGTACAGCCACTTGTGAGGTCATGCCTTCTCAAACTTTATAACCAAAGTCAGCATTATTAAAGTTCTTTTAGCTTGGGTTAAAATCAAGTTAAAAGCTTTAATTTTTTTTTTGAAGTTCCTTTGCCAAAAAAATAAAAAAACTTTATATATAATATATAAAATTAAATTAAAGTGGGTTGTACAAAGAAAAAGGAAAAATCCAAGATGGTAAACAATGAAGAACTCCAGTTGAGGTTAACCATTGTTGAGATGAAGTTAATAGCATACGACATTGTCTTGGGAATGTTGAGAAAGGACAGAAAGAGTTAGGAGATGGACAAAGAGAATTATGAGAAAAAATCGACAAAATAATAGACGAGACATCTAAAATGTTTAAAGACAATATTAACAAAATAACAGGAGACATTTAATACATTTAAAAACGGTCTTAACAAGATAACGGAAGACTACGAGACGTAATGGAAAGCCCTATTAAGAATAAGAACTCAAGATAGGGCTGAAACAACAAGGGTACTTATTGATCATAGTGAAAGGATTGACCAGCTAATTGAAAAGGTAGATGCAATATTTGCACAACACCTAGCCCACCAAAGACCACCACCAAGCCCAAAAGTGCCAAACACTAATTACCTAAGATATCCAGATAACATGGGGTGTCTAACTAAAATCAAAATCAACATACTTAAATATGATGGATTGGATGATCGAAAGGCCATCATAAGGGTTAGTAAAATTGAAATATTTTTTTCTATGAGCCCACCTGCAAGAGAATTAGCGAAAATATCGATGGAATCCTTCTATTTAGAAGGCGATGCTTATGCATGGTTCACTTCGTGGTCTAGAAAAACTAGTGGCTTCTTAGTTAATTGAAAAATGTTCACAAAAGATCTCCTTAAGAGGTTCCATGACGATGAAGAAGATGACACCGATAACAGGTTTGCCCATTTACAACAAATGGGAACAGTGAAAGAATTTACTATAGAATAATGTATGGGAAATAAGTAGAAGTATCGAATCGAGAAAATAAAATCACTGAAGCATACAACTCAGATTTGGACAATGACGAAACACCGCAAAAATTATCGCTATCTCCAATTTCATGCATGCTACCAAACTGTAATGATGATGATCTGTCGCAAAAGGGAAATATTACTCATAAAACAAAACACAAGAAGTGCCCACAAAATATGTCCCACCTCATCTTAGGAAGAATGATGAAATCAAAGTTCCAAGAAAAGAGGCATGAAAAACGACAATTCCACGTACAACTAAGACAAAAGAATCACAACCTCAAAAACTAAAGCTCAAGGGAATTGTAAAATATAGAAAACTAACAATCCTCATGGATTATGTCAGGACTCAGTGCTCATAACTGTACAGACATCAATGTCGCTAAATAGTTAAATATTTTTGTGTGCCCCACCAAGGACCTTGTTGTTAAGGTTGTTAATGGGCATCTAGTCGACAACATAGGATGATATGATAAAATACATGTTCAAATACAATAACTAGAACTACAATCACGATTCTATGTACTACCACTCGATGGGATGGAAATGGTGGTAGGTGCAAAATGCTTGATACAATTGGGCACTTCTACCACCAACCTCAAGAATCAGTTCATGGAGTTTTACTTTCAAAGTAAACATTATAAATTATATGGTAATGAAGGCTCCATTCCCAAGAAAGGAGAACTAGGACCATGGGCAAAGAAGGAGGAGGCGTAAAAAGGCATACCACAAGAAAAGGATAAGTTTATACCCAAGAAGAATAAAGATTTTAAGTTAAATAACCAAATCAAAAAGAATTCAGGGTATGATACACATCTTGCAAAAGAATCTTGCCAATGTTCAAATTGGAAGCCCAAGCAAACTTCTACAAGTCGACAAAGACAAGGATGTTGCTACTAGGGAAGCATATTAGTCAAAGAGAATCCAATTTATTATGCTTTGAGGACAAAAGCATTCCTTGAGAGGATGGTAATGAAACAAACATAAACAATTCTAAGAAAACATAATAACACAATAAATAAATAATGAATAATATTAGAATTAATAACTAAAAGAATGTAAGTAATAATAAACAATAATAGAAATAAATATTAAAAATAGTTATGAAACATCACGGGTTCATACCTTTTCACCCCATGACTAATCAATGCGTATAAGTACACCGTCATGAGCCATGTTGTAATCATCTATCAATTTTTATTCAATATATTCTTATTACAGAAATCTTCTGTCGATTATTAAGTGAACAAGAACTGACCACTACAGTTGTACTTGGAGTTTGATTTTTAGTTGTTACCTTAGGTTATCTTCATGATTGAATAGAGTCTAGCTAAGTCACAAGGTTCGACGAACTTCACCCATCAGAATCGAAGTTTGTCGAACCTTAAAAAAAATTTCAAGTTCGTTTAGGTTTGGCGCCAAACCTCAAAAACCAAACCTAGGGTCACCATTTCACTGTTTTCAGGGTTTTTTTTCCTCGTTTGTTTTCTTTTGTGGTTTGGCAACTATCTCCACCCCCACTGATCGCAATATGTCTCCACCCTCGCCTTCCAAGTCGCCGCATAGTTTGAAGTTAAACGCTCGCTTGCAGATGGCGTTCATGTAGTGCTTGACCCTCGACCACTGCGGAGTTGGAGGTATTGCTTGATGGCTCTACCCTCACTTCGTTGACCCTCGACCTGCACGATGCTTGGGAAATGACGCATGAGTTGTGAGTTTCCTCCATATAAGAACGGGATCCCTAGGCACAGATTTCTATTTGTAATGAAAACCTTTTTTTATACAAAAATTATAAATATGTTGTTGTTGCTTATATTTATAATGGATTGCAATGAGCAATGTCGATTTTGAAATAATGCAAATGGACTTTAGATAAATATACATAAGCAAATTTAAGGGTATAAAGTGTGCATACCAGTTGAAAGTGCGCATATATGTTTATAATCCTTATTTTTAATTGTTTTGCTTGATTATTTATGTGTATGTATATATATACACTTTATTCTTTATTTAATATTTTCTTTTTAAGTATATAGTCAAACCTCATGGCAAACCTCATCCGAACCTCATCAGAAAATTCGAACCCGAATCGAACTTAAAGGTCGCCGAACCCAAACTCAAACCCGAACCTTGTGACATAGGAGTCTAGTGCTGGTCATGCATGCTCATTTGACATAACACTGAGCAAAATTTGTTAAAGGACTTGACACATATCTAGAAGATAAAGGGGCATATTTACTGCTATCATAATATGTTGCAATAAGTCATCTTCAGTTCTATAATTTGCTTGGAAGTGTACCCTAAGAGCTGTAACTTGTTGGCATTGAGCACACTAGATTTATATTTATTTTCTTGGCTGCCTTGTGAATTGGGTTGAAGGAAGTGAAGCATTAGCTGCTGTAAATTGATATTTCAGATTCAGCCCTAAGGTTGAAAGCTCACAAAAAAAAAAACTGGGAAACATCAAGGTTGAAGTGAAATTTCTGAAGTGGCATTTCATGCAATTTCTACATGGTATCAGATCATGTCAGAGATTTCTACCAAAACAAAGGTTCTTTCACAGCCTGGAGTGGGGAAAATTTAAATGTTTGTCTGTGTGTAATGAAAATAAAATGAAATGAAAAAATCGCTAATGTCCTGCATCTAATGTCAAAAGATAAATTAAAAGAGTCAACTTTTTGTTTCTTTTAATGTTAAAAAATGAGCATAAATCAATCTTGACCCCAAATAGAGAAGCTGCCACAAATATATAATCAGTCTTTCAAGGCACCGAACACTCTATTCAAAAGGATTGTCACGAAGAATGGAACAGTTCTTTAAAATTGCAAAATCTATGAGTTATGAAAAACTATATAAGTGAAACGAACATTCCAAATACTATCATCTTTGAAGATACATCAGCAAAGAGATGAATATGAAGTTGATAAATTTAGTATCATAGACTCATATTTAGCCCATACTAGTTTTGCTTACACAAAGGCTTCAACAAACAGCAAAATACATAAAGAAGCATTGTCAAGCACATCAAAAGCATCTGCTTTCCCATCATTTGCTACTTGGTAATAGAACATTATTTCAAAAATATATCCAATAGAGTTAGCCATTATTAAAAACGTATCATGTGAAAATTTGAGACACCGCTACTCAAATTCATCCAAGATATCAAAAAGCCAAACTTCGCAAATTTTAAGCAGTATCACATATTTAAACAACCACAAATATATATTTCCTCTTTTCAACAACTGCTACTATGAGAGTATTTTCAAGAATAAACTGTATATGACAGTATATATACAGTAGTACAAGATGATGCTTGTTACACAAGAGTATCAATATATAAATGTCTTCAAAGGGTGCCCATGTCCTGAGGACACAAACATGGAATACATACATGTGTATTTATGTAAACATGGTACCCATTTTTTTCCAGGTATATTTTCCAAGGCAAACCTCTCAAGCACTTGTCGTTATTTTGAGGACGGTACCCAAGGTAAACCCTATACTCTTCAAGGCACAAGGCCAAGTCAACAACAGGACTTGAAGTTCATACAACAATATACTCATTATAAGTTAATCATGCCACTTACGGGATAGAACCTAGATGGGGAGGATAAACTCCATCCCATAACCACTCAGGCTAGACCCAATTGACAATATACATACATACATATGTTGACAACTAGTTGAATTAACTCCATGAGCTCTCATATATATATATATATATATACAGTTTTTTTCCAGGTAAATTTTCCAAGGTGTTACCGGTTGAAATGGCAGGCCTTGCCACCGGTAAGCATATTCAGAACAAGTGACCACTGTCGCCTTAGTCGCTTACCCTTAACTGCTTTGGAAGTCGTAACTTCCTAGGGGAGAGCCCTATGTGACTCTGCAAAAGACACTAAAGCACAAAAGATATCTTCTTTCTAGGCCTATTAATGGTCAGTGCCTTATGGAGTCTAAAGAATGATATGAATATTAAAAGCAAATAAAATAGCCAAAGATAATATGCAACCATTGGTAAAGTATACTAAGTCATTACCACAATATAAGAGTTATTCGATTAATGTAACAAATATAGTTCGAACTTAATGCACTAAAAATGCAAATAATGCAAAATATTAAAAATGTAAGAATAATAAACTAGCAATAATTAAATATATTATAACTAAGATATAAATGTATAGGCAGATTTATGAATGCAAATAACAAAACAATATCCGAATAATTAATTAAAATATCCAAATAACATGATAATAAATAGCCAAATATAAGTTAATGCATAAACATTAATAAAACATGCATACGTAAAGTAGATGGCATAAAAAGTAATTATAAACTAAATCAAATATAATGTAATGTATATATTAAAATTATTATTGATAAAACCAAATTAATAAATGTTCACGATTTTTTTAAGTAAAGTATTATTGGGTTTGATAATATCTAATCATAGCTGATTTATGGTAGGGAGAAGCTCCGCAGTAACAAGGTGGAAGAGATCGGAGTTGGGCCCGTGAAGGAGACGCAAAGGGAGAAGGCTGCGTGGTAGTGTTGCAGGCCTGCAGGTGCAGTGAAGTCGACATGGAAGAAGTGGGAGATCACGCGAGTGGGAGAGGAGGTTTCAGAACGGGCTGCGTGGAGGATGAATAGGAGCACGCTACGAAGGGAAGAATACGTGGTGCTGCAGAGGGGGGCCACCGTAAGTGCAAGGATCCACCAAAAGGTTGAAGGAAGAAATCGCAAAAGTGGAGGTATAGGTGAAAGAGGGATCCAGGAAGGTGGCAGCTGCAAGGAAGGGGGAAAGGTGTGGACGATGGAAAGGGATGATCGCGTGAAGGGAGGTGGTGAAGGTTAGGAGTGTTGTGAGGAGAGCGTGGTCTGCTAGTAGGCAGGAAGAGGTTGCAATTGTGGATGTACCGAGGGTCGTGGGAACAGGCTGGAGTTAGCCGCATGGCCAAACAAAGGCTCGAACGATGGCTGCGAGGAGGAAGGAGGTGATCAACAAGCGTGGTGGATGGGGAGAACAGCGATGGTTCGAATGGAGAGGTCGCGACGGAGTTTGAGGACTGGCTAGGCTACAAATAACCCTGAAAACCAATCTAATAACTAACCCTAACCTAAGAGCCAAACTAACTTTTAAAAAAACCTAACAACTGAATTAAACTAGCCAAGAAATAAGTTGGGCTAACCTAAGACTACTCTACGAAATTAACCCTAAATTGGATTTTGTAGGAAGAAGTGTGAAAACCTAGGAAAATCCTAGCACAAGGCCTACCTAGCCTAGGGTTTTCTGAGGAGGAGCGTTGACATAGTGAAGAAGGATCCTAGGTTAAGCAACTAACCTGGGAAAGCTAAGGAGAAACCCTAGGGCACACTCACAAGAAGGCGTACTGTTGTAGCTAAGGTGACAGGAGAGAAAGCAGTGACCTATCCTAGGGCAAAGTGCAGCTCTAAGGCTACCACTAAGACTTCAGACATGCACATCCACCAACATCCAACAAAAAGGTAAGAAGCCTAACCTCCTTGTGCTTGTGTTCATCCAACAAATCAAAGCATCACCAAAAGCAAAGATCTCACCAAAGAATTACCAAAAAAACAGCTTGCATTAACCAGAAAACTTCCTCACCAGGAGCACATCCATCCAGAGAAAACCCTAAGTAGGGTAAAACAAGTGCATAGTGTATTATCCCATAAGTTTTGATTTAAAGTGAAAGTGAGGAGATCTATTTATATGATCTCACACTCACTTATCCAGGCTTACATGCCTTAAAACAGGTAAATTTATAATTATTTCATGTCAACTTAAAATTAAAAGAAAATAATAATAAAATATAAACTATGGTAGGCTACCTAGGGGAGTTTGCATTGCCAGGTGCCAAAACATGCTCAAATAAGCGATCCACTCCGAACAAAATACCGGAGCAGGCTAGAGGGAGGGCGTTATGCCCCATCTAACCCCTAGAATACTGTAAAATCCCTCAACGCCCTCCTAAAAGCATGGAAACAACCTGGCATGGAGGATGCCTTCCTCTGAGGAAAGAAGGCCAGGGAGAGTAAGGACCCACTGACTAAAGGGCCAAGAGGGTGCATGAAGTGGTCGTAACTGAAGACTAGTGTCTCGTGGTTGAAGCAGAGGCCACCAGAACGCCCAAGAAAGGAATGGGGCCATGAGACCCAGTAGTCAACCTTTAGGGGCCCCGAACACCAACCCTGAGGTTAAAAACCTTTTTATCGGGCAGTCAGCAATGCCATTAAGCCATAGTACCCTTAAAGGGGGACCAAAGGGTCCATCCATGACTGCCATCACTCAATAACACCCCTCCTGGTCGAAGAATTTGGCCCTCTCCTCCTGGGGTACACCAGAAGGTGCGCTGGGTACAAGTGCAGCGTAACACTGGATCCAACTGCAAGACGAATGCTCTTCCTGAGAGTGCTCGAGAACCTGTGAATCTACTAGTACCTGTAGACCTACACACATATCACATGCCCAAGAGATCAAAAGCATCTAGAGGCAGACACTTCCGTCCTGCCTTGTTCGCAAAAATGAGGGAAACAAACTGAGAACAATAAACTAACTAGACATGAAAAGACATGAAATGCAACGCACAAAAGAATGCCTAATGCAACTATCCCTACCTACTCTAAACATGGTAATCAAAATAGGTTAACTGAAATCATACCACCAATGTAAACATTTGAGTAAGCAATTCATACTTGTCATCTTACCTTTATCCTTTAGCGTAATCCAAGACAATACCTCATTGACGATATGTTGAGTTTGTACCAAGATCTTTGTCTTGACGAGTGCAGGAAACCGGACCTTCTCATGAACTTGGAAAACTTGAAACTAGTGCCATGGAGAAGCATCACTTTGACAAGCTTTGTTGATCCATTCTTTTAGCGGACTTATGTATGCAATACCTCCATCGTACATATCTTCAAAAAATATTTGCTTGAAACTCGCCCATGAATCCTGAACTTGGGAGACTATCCGTGGAGTTGTATTTTGCAAATCTTCATATGTGAGCTGCAACCTGTCCCTGCATTTACTCAAGATTTTCTTTGTACATACCGGTATATTGCTTATTTTTTCCACAATCATGTTAGTAACCCCAATAATCCTTGAAGTTTTGAAATTGTCAACGATATAAGTCATACCTTCATGCCTCAAATGAAAAGATAAACAATAAATATTATGAGACTGAGGGATGAAAATCATACATGTCCACTTACCTTCCTTGGCCTTGTTGAGATGTATCATTAAAGGCTTGCCAATGTAGGGTAGCGCGGGCTGAACAACTTCTTCTATGCTTCTTGGGGGGCACAACTGAGAGTGATAACCTAGGCTCATCATATGTTGAATATCTGCAAAAGAATCCTCTGTGCAACAAGCTTGCCTGCTGCATGATGAGCATGATGGTGACATAACAAAAGAATCATGAGCGATACAAGGTTCCAAGTCTTCGAACTTTTCATCATAATGGCCTATCTGCATATAACAACTATTTGTGAATCCTTGTGCTGTCCCATCTTCAATTGTGGTGGCAAAAGGGTTAAGCCACTCTTCGTCATTTGCCTCATAAGGGGAAGGAATGATCATGTCTCTTTCAACAGGGTCTTCGTAAGTTATGTCTTCAACATCCCTGCTGGAGGTAACTGAGAGTTCCTCGTCCCAAATTAGGTCAAGTTCTAGCTCTTCCTGAGTAACTTCATCAAGCCACTCTTCCTCGCTGCAATGTATGGAGACAATGCTACCTGGTCTCAAGGAATCATATAAAGGTGGACCCATAAATGTCCAATAACCATCGTCCTCGGAATTCTCGTTATTATGTTCCAAGAGATCTAGTAGGTCACAAGGAGCTTTTGTATGTTGGAAGGGAGGGCTCATCGTATCCTTTTGTTCCTCAACTTCTTCAATTAGGACTTCCAGATCGTCATATACAGGACCATCATCATATTCATCTGCTTGGGAGGTTTTATCATCAATTAGATATTGAACAATGGCTGTTTCGACCTGATCTTCGCTTTGGACTTCCTTACTGAACAAATCCTTCGCATGTTTGACATGAGGTATCCATTCATCACGACGCCCTGAATCCCAGTGGTTACAGAATGTTTCCACCAATTTTGCAAATGATGATATCGTTCCTTTATCTAGGCCCACAAACCAAGAAAGGGCCTTGCCTCCCAGGTGAAGGACAAATGATCACATGTAAACATCTTCTTCCTTGATACCGTATTCTGAAGCCATAATCATAAATCATTCCACATGATGTGTGGCATTATCATGGTCACCCTTGAAGGTATGTTAGAATGCCTCCAGTAGCTCATCTGAGTATAAACTGAGAAAGTTGATAGATCAAGAGGAGCAAAACCAATTTCTATTTCTGTAGCAATTGGATTATCAGGATCTTCAAACTCAAATGGAATGTCATTTGTGGTTCCTTCTCTTGCATCATCTTGAGTCTGGATTTTACCCAAGGTTTCTTCCCATATTCTATCGATCATGGCCTTTCTTTCCTGTTCTTCTACACCGTAATCCCAGTCCGTGCTAAATGCATCAATGAATTGCCAAAGAGAAGAAAAGCTCCTGCAAGGAAAGCCTTCATACCAATTTCTGACAAATAAGTTGACTCCTAAGTGAAGAGACAACAGAAATAGCCTTAGCCTGATGTCTTCATGCACGATGTTACTTGCCCGAATGAATTGCATGAATGCTTGCACATGGAATGATGCATGGTTCTAATACTACTGGAACAATGGGAACAGTGCTTTCCCACCATCTTTAATGGCATACTTGTGTGGTAAACCTGGAACGCATGAGAAGTCCAATATGTCCATCCACAATTCATAACCGGATGCCATCTCGTCGGGCTTCCCTGTCTTTATAGAGTACTTCTTTTATTTTTCTTTGATTGGAGTCGCTAGGAGAAACCTGCCAGGTCAGTTAAGCAAATCTCACCAAAGTACTAAATAAAAACAAAGGCGTACCTGACAGATGGGATAGACTGAGCTCTTTGTGGAGTCGCCAAGTAAGCCTATAGGTTAGTCCTTGAAAACAAGAAAGCAATCATATATGATTAGGACTTCAAGACTTACCAAAGTGTCAGGCCTTGTCAGGCTTTCTTTGTGGAGTCGCCAGGTAAGATCTACAAGATTAGTCTTTAAAAATATTTTCAAAATACCCAGAAAGACTTACCTCGACTCTTTCTTACCGGATGTCGTTCTTGCCAGGGTGTGAATGACTCGGGATTAATCGCTTCTAATTTGAAATGGTCCTCGGCAACGGCGCCAAAATGTTACCAGTTTAAATGGCAGGCCTTGCAATCGGTAAGCATATTCAAGACAAGTGACCATTGTCACCTTAGTCGCTTACCCTTAACTGCTTTGGAAGTCGTAACTTCCTAGGGGAGAGCCCTATGTGACTCTGCAATAGACACTAAAGCACAAAAGATATCTTCTTTCTAGGCCTATTAATGGTCAGTGCCTTATGGAGTCTAAAGAATTATATGAATATTAAAAGCAAATAAAATAGCCAAAGATAATATGCAACTATTGGTGAAGTATACTAAGTCGTTACCACAATATAAGAGTTATTCGATTAATATAACAATTATAGTTCGAACTTAATGCACTAAAAATGCAAATAATGTAAAATATTAAAAATGTAAGAATAATAAACTAGCAATAATTAAATATCTTATAACTAAGATATAAATGTATAGGCAAATTTATGAATGCAAATAACAAAACAATATCCGAATAATTAATTAAAATATGGAAATAACGCGATAATTAATAGCCAAATATAAATTAATGCATAAACATTAATAAAACATGCATATGTAAAGTAGATGGCATAAAAAGTAATTATAAACTAAATCAAATATAATGTAATGTATATATTAAAATTATTATTGATAAAACCAAATTAACAAACGTTCACGGTTTTTTTAAGTAAAGTATTATTGGGTTTGATAATATCTAACACTAGTTGATTTATGGCAGGGAGAAGCTTTGCAGTAATAAGCTGGAAAAGATAGGAGCTCGACCCGTGAAGGAGACGTAGAGGGAGAAGGCTGCGTGGTAGTGTTGCAGGCCTGCGGGTGCAGTGAAGTCGATCTGGAAGAAGTGGGAGACCGCGCAAGTGGGAGAGGAGGTTTCAAAACGGGTTGTGTGGAGGATGAATAGGAGCACGCTGCAAAGGGAAGGATACGTGGTGCTGCAGAGGAGGGCCACCGTAAGTGCAGGGATCCAACAAAAGGTTGCAGGAAGAAATCATGGCAATGGAGGTATAGGTGAAAGAGGGAACCAGGAAGGTGGCAGTTGCAAGGATGGGGGAAAGGTGTGGACGGTGGAAAGGGATGACCAGGTGAAGGGAGGTGGCGAAGGTTAGGAGTGTTGCAAGGAGAGCGTGGTCTGCTAGCAGGCGGGAAGAGGTTGCGGTTGTGGATGTGTCGAGGGTCGTGGGAGCAAGCTGGAGCTAGCCGCGTGGCCAAACAAAGGCACAAGCGATGGCTGGGAGGAGGAAGGAGGTGATCAGCGAGCGTGGTGGATAGGAAGAACATCGATGGTTCGGATGGAGAGGTCGCGACTGAGATTGAAGACTGGCTAGGCTACAAATAACCCTGAAAACCAATCTAAGAACCAACCCTAACCTAAGAGCCAAGCTAACTTTTAAAAAAAACTAACAACTGAATTAAACTAGCCGAGAAACAAGTTGGGCTAGCCTAAGACTACTCTACAAAATTAACCCTGAATTGGATTTTGTAGGAAGAAGTGCGAAACTCTGGGAAAATCCTAGCACAAGGTCAACCTAGCCTAGGGTTTTCTGATGAGGAGGGTTGACCTAGTGAAGAAGGATTCTAGGTTAAGCAAATAACCTGGGAAAGCTAAGGAGAAACCCTAGGGCACCCTCACAAGAAGGCGTATTGTTGTAGCTAAGGTGACAAGAGAGAAAGCGATGACCTATCCTAGGGCAAAGTGCAACTCTAAGGCTACCACTAAGACTTCAGACATGCACATCCACCAACATCCAACAAAAAGGTAAGAAGCCTGACCTCCGTGTGCTTGTGTTCATCCAACAAATCAAAGCATCACCAAAAGCAAAGATCTCACCAAAGAATTACCAGAAAAACAGCTTGCATTAACCAGAAACTTCCTCACCAGGATCACATCCATCAAGAAAAAAACCTAAGTAGGGTAAAACAAGTGCATAGTGTATTATCCCATACGATCTGATTTAAAGTGAAATTGAGGAGATCTATTTATATGATCTCACGCTCACATATCCAGGCTTACATGCCTTAAAACAGGTAAATTTATAACTGTTTAATGTCAACTTAAAATTAAAAAATAATAATAATAAAATATAAGCTATGGTAGGCTACCTGGGGGTGTTTGCATCCCCAGGTGCCAAAACATGCTCAAATAAACATTCGCTCCGAACAAAGACCGGAGCAGGTTGGAGGGAGGGCGTTATGCCCCATATAACCCCTAGAATACTATAAAATCCCTCAACGCCCTCCTCAAATCATGGAAACGACCTGGCATGGAGGATGCCTTCCTCTGAGGAAAGAAGGCCAGGGAGAGCAAGGACCCACTGACTAAAGGGCCAGGAGGGTGCATGAAGTGGCCGTAATTGAAGACTAGTGTCTCGTGGCTGAAGCAGAGGCCACCAGAATGCGCAAGAAAGGAATGGGGCCATGAGACCCAGTAGTCAACCTTTAGGGGCCCCGAACACCAACCCTAAGGTTAAAAACCTCTTTAACGGGCAGTCAGCAACGCCATTAAGCCATAGTACCCTTAAAGGTGGACCAAAGGGTCCAGCCATGACCGTCGTCACTCAATAACACCCCTCTTGGTCGAAGAATTTGGCCCTCTCTCCCTGGGGTACACCTGAAGGTGCGCTGGGTACAAGTGCAGCGTAACACAAGGCAAACCTCCCAAGCTTTTCCCCTTATTGCGAGGATGGTACCCAAGGTAAACTCTAGATTCTTCAGAGAACAAGGCCAAGTCAACAATAGTGCAACTCAACCATTTGTTGCCAATATTGTTGGACATTTGACTAATTCCAGTTTGAGTCTCCTTGGGTGATGTGCACTAGTCTACTACAACGGGTTTACTCAGGATTCGAAATAAATCTCTGGATTATAAATTATTCAATATTTGGATATGATTGTGAATTAGAAAATATTCAATATTTGGATATAAGGTGGGCTGCCTACTGCATTTGGGTTGGCTATCAGCTACTTCTCTCTAATGGCATCATCTTTGTCACTCTCTTTGCCATGTGCTCTACATGGTTCTTCCAAAATGTTTTTCCCAGCTGCTGTTTAACAGTTTTGTTCCCTTCTTCATGTGACTATATTTCTCACAATGGTGTAGAAAATGCTGTTTGGTCTCCACCTCTCATTTTCCACATAACTGGCATCTCCTGATTCCTCATTTCTCTTTGGGTTCCTTCCTCTTCCTGTTTCACATCTTAATCAATGGAGCTCCTTCTTATTTGGTTCAATGCTTGCTTTTCTCTCCCTGGGAAGTTTAATTTCAGAGATTCTTGAATTCAGAATTCTCCCTCTGGGTTAGAGTTGTCTATGTCATACCACTATTTCCTCTTGGTGTTTCTTTTCCATTTTCCTTTTCTGTAGTATTCTTCCGGGCATCTTTCTTCCACCCTGTTAAGCTGTCTTACTGTTTTTTGTATTGCAGTTCCATATGTTTTTTTTCTTATGTTTTACCCAAATTCCGTTGGTATCCGATTCAATAGAGTTGGTTATAATTTACCTGAGCATAGACAAGGGTCAAGAAAAGCCAGCCCTGAGTCAAAAGGATTGCTTTCTCCGATAGCAAGGTAAGTAAAATCCCATGTCGGAGAAACCAACCACGAGTGTAAAACAATTATATATACAACTTGTGCAACTCTGCGATACTTTAAACCGAATGACAAAAACACTAATATAGGAGATAACTATAAGCCTTTCAGTGTGACCCACATGGATTCCGAGTTATTTCAATCTATATTTTGCAGGCACCGAGATGAAAACTGCAAAAGAATTAGAGCATAGAATTTCAAACCAGTAAGTTATATGTAGGAAAGAACAAAACGCAGAAAGCGCCAAATTACATGTCTGTCGCCCACGGGAATCTTGACTGAAACAGGACGTAGAAGGGGCTGCTGAGCTCCATCGACAACAGAATCCGCATTTTCCATAGACTCTGTCTTGGGTATCTTCGATGTTCTTGATGTCTTTGGGCGTTTCTTGGCGGCTGTTTTTGCAACGGGTTCTCCATCTTTCGGTTCCTTGCCTCCTTCGTCCTTGCAAATAATAACCGGATAGACTGTGTTATGAACTCTCGTTATGGGTCGCAGATGAGTTGAAGGAGTTGAGAAAATTGGGGTGTGGCGAGGGGGAGGGAAAGTGAAGGGCTGGGCAATGCCAGTGAAGAAGCATGAAGCTCCAGCCATCATTCTTGCACAGTCTTTACGGATGCTGCAGCCAAGTCCCGGTTTTTTTTTTCAAGCCAATATGAGAGGTTTTGGGGGGTTTATCCGCTTGGCTACTCTCACCAAATGATACGTGCAATGATAAATAAACTACGTGTAAATGACAGAAATTTCATGTCAATTGATATGTATTTTCATTCCTTTTTCACACTTCTATCGATCGGATTTTACCATTTTGGTTGCAAGTGGTTAACAAATGAGATATCAAGGATGTAGCTCGACAATGTATGATTAATCAAGTAACTAGTAATTTAAATCGACATTTTTTTAAATTACATGTTTCATGTGATTATTAATTCTTTTACATTTAGTTTTTATTTTCCAAGAAAAAAAAGTTAGTTTTTATTGATAAAAAATTATATGGTTCATGTCTACAAAATCATATCTCTAATGAAAAATCAGATAACAAGATTGGGCAGAGAAGCCATAATCATCTGTAAAAGAAAAATCATGATTGTAGTTTTGTCAGCGTCTAGAAAAATCTCAAAATATCATAGCAAACAGGGGAAAAAGGAGACTAAAAGCAAGATCGGACCAAAGGCCTAGAGATGCCCCTGGTCACCTCCCATTTATCCATGAATCAATTCGGCAAAAGAAGACCATTCTTAGAGAGCAAGTCGGCCACAGTATTGTTTTCCCTGAAGGTATGATGGAAGACAACCCGGCTTAAAAGAGGTCTGATCCTGTCAATGGCCTCATAGAGAGGAAGAAGAATAATGTTCCAATGCGGCTTGCGCAACTTGAGACAATCAATAATCAGCTTGGAATCGCCAAAAATCTGAAGTTGGTGAACCCCAAGCTTGTGGGAGAGTCTCAATAGGATGAGACATGCTGAGAATTCAACACAATTGTTCGTCATGTCACCCAAACTGACAACAAATTGAAAAGAAAGATGGTTGGATATATGAATAGTTCCTCCGGCACTACTTACCCTAGGCCTGCCTTGTGAAGCTCTGTCCACAAAGGCCCAAGGGAAAGAAACATCAATAATAGGAGGATTGATGATGCACACATGTTTAATAGGAGCCTCTTGTGGAAAAGCTTTGAAGATACCAAAGCTGCGACCCGCCATAATCTGAGCTAGGATATAATTTCCATCGAAAATAACCTTATTCTTAGCGAGCCAGATACCCCATACAACAAATGCAGGTTAGGCGACCAAGGAGCTATCACGAGGCCTACTCTTCCATGCAGAAGAGACGTTGTCCCCATCCCAACATAGTTGAGAGCCAACAAGTAATGAAAGATGACACCAGATGTCACATGCAAATTGGCAGTGGATAAATAAGCGATCAATGGATTCAACAAAAACTTCTCAAAGAGGACATCTGTTGGGACCGGAATAGAATCTATGAACCAAATTGTCCCATACCGAGACCTTGCCCTCTAGGAGAAGCCATAAGAAAAGCTGAATTTTGAGCGAACAGAAGATTTCTTATATGGAATGACACCACCAAGAAGGAACTATTACTTCCTCCAATCTGATAGTCAAGTAACCCAGCTGGGGAACATATACACCACCTTTGACATTTTTAGTCCATTTGAGGGAGTCTCGTTTATTTTTGAGATAAACCAAACTGTGCCTAAGATTGTTGATGTAACGTTCCCAAATCCGAGATTCATCAACCGAGAGAACAAGTTCCTTAGCCGACAGTCAATACTAAGTTATCGGATTGTTGATCCGCTTCCAGATATGATGCAAATGAGAAAAACCACGCTCAATCAGCATTTCTGACAAAGCTAGAGGAAATCTAACAAAGTTCTATGCGTCGATCCAGGGGTCTTGACCAATACAAACAGAATGCCCATTCCCTGTTTGCCAAGCAAGCCAATAGATTATGATCAGTAGTTAGCAATTTCATATATTAGATATTGGCATTGAGATTTTTTTTTTTTTTGCAAAAGATAAAAAAATGGAATGAATTTTGTTGTGATGATATAAGATGTATATTGGAAATGATTATTAATGTTTTTTTATTATTCGTATGTTTTTATTGCATTATGTTTTCAGGTTTAATCTTTGTTTTATATTTAATGATTTCGTGTTTTGGATTTGAAGGAATTTGAAGGTATTGTGGGTGATATTTTTTTTACTTCAATCTAGATATGTCTTCGTATTAGCTAATTTGTCCACTACAAGGTTCACCATTCTTTAAGAGGTATTGCATTTGTACATTTAAAGAGGATGGTTAGATAAGGGTTATCTCCTTAAGGGATGTCCCAAACACCAATAAGATACAGGTTGGCCAAAAGATCCTCCTCTTTTGGTTTTTCAATAGACTGTAGGGAAGTCTTTCAGTATGCCCTATTTATACAAAAGAGACCTGAGTCAATTAACATTTTCTATGATTATGTAATACCACCAGTTTGACCTTTGTAATGTATTTGATTAGATCATGTAAATTATGTAAATATGCTACCATGGATTCCTAGTGCGGAGCTCAAGGCCAAGGCTCGACTAGTGAATGGCTAGGCATGTATGATGTAAATATTGTTATTGGACCTTATGGTTGGATTGCCATGCTAACTTGAATATGTATGTAAATATTATGTGCATAAATAATAACATGGTCCAACATGGCTATGTAAACAACACCAAAGGGACAATGATTCCACCAGAGGAGAAGAGGAAAGGGGGGCCATGTGAGACCAAATCCTTGCTTTCAAGTGTCAACTTTAGAACTCATCCAAATTCAGTCATGTACCTTAAATAAGCCAATTCTCTCATTTTTTTTACTATTTTCCAATCATTGAATGCATGTGAAGTCAATCGGGGAAGTCACCCCATGCAGTTCTTAAAGCATGGGGTGGTGACAATCACTTATCTCATTTTCCTTGGAGTCAACACTCAATTCATTCATTCTCTCGTGTAGATTTTCTACACTATGTAGAGTTTCCTACTACTGTTCATGTTGATTATCAGACTGTGTATAACCCAAGAAATTTGATTTTAGGAGATAGTTGTTGATTTGGAAGGAAAATTGATGGTTGTAGGTGAGTAGATAAGTTGGGAAAGCTAGGGAACCTTTCCCTTTGAGTTATGTTGCTCATAGATGCTTGAGAAGCCACTGATTTAGGATATAGATGGTTCTCCAACAACATTTAGTAGGTTGGTCTTCTTCTATGCACACACTGAAAGCACTCAGCAAGAAGGATCACCCAAGAGAACCATGGATTGTTGAAGTGGATACTTGAGCCAAGAAGGGTGATGTGTGAGGCGGGTGCTATGGAGGCTAAGGCTGCGAGGCTTAAGTGAGATCCTTGTAGAGCTTTGTATGAGTATTTGGCTAAGCATAGAGAGCAGATCGAGTTGTCTCCTGAGAGAGAGATTCACGTAGCTTTTTCCTTTGTCATGGTGGCCTCATAAGCTTGCGAGTGGCCTATCAACAGAAAGAGTATCTGTTGAATATAGTGCCTAAAGTTTGGTGGAAAATCACTCTTACACAATTAGTTGTTTGGATATATGTTGTTTATGATAAGTGTTCTTCTGTATTTGAATCGGAAACATTGTTATTTGATGTTTATCTCTGATTATGGTTGTAGATGCATGAATCATGTGTGTGGACCAATTTTATTTTCGTTGTGTATGTTTAATTTGCATCTACACATGTCTTTAAAATTGGAAGAATATTTTTGAGTTTCCATTGTCGAAGTACCAGTGCCAATGTCTAAGGCTGGAAGGGAAATCTTGGCGGAGCATGCTATTAAACATCAAGTTAGTTGTTGATATATTGAAGTGTCGAGGTGTCGATGTCGGGGTGTCAACGTTAGGATTGACATATTATTAGTGAATGGATCATCATACTAGTGTTGATGTCGAGGTGACAACACCGAGGTACCAATGTTGGAATCAGGGGTTTCCTTGTGGAGTTGTGATTGCATTCCAATTTTCGACTTTTGACTTCCAAGTCGGAGGGTGATAGAACCTAGTACATGTGAATTGTCAAAGCTTTCGATGTTTCCATTAAGTGCCAATGCGGTGAGACCCACATCGGAGAGGAAATTTTGGTATCGATGTCGAAGTGGTGAAGCCGATGTCGAAATCAGGGGTTTCCTTATAAAGATGTGATTGCATTACGACTTTTGACTTCTGACTTCCGAGATGGAGGGTGATATCACTAGCTCTTATGAATTGCCATCATTTCGATGCCGAGGTGGCGACGTCAAAGTCAACATCGTAAAGGTTGTTGGTAATTTTGTTCATCTAATGACAACTTTTTAGGTTCGACATGACGACCTTCGAGGTATGATGTGCCAACTTTTAGGGTCTGACATGTCGATGTCGAGTAACTCAAGATTCAGACATTAAGGCGGCCATGTCAAGGTTGTTTCGTTGGGGACCCGTTATGCAGTCTTGATATCCGACTTTCGATGTCATAAATGTCAGGAAGGTATGGTTAAGTCAGGAAGGCAATAATAATTGTCGAGGTTGTTTAATAATGCTAATTAATTGACAGATAAACCAAAATTAATCTATAATTTATAACCTTTCACCGTGGAGAGTCAGAGGAGCCCTCCATACATCGTATAGGAGAAATTTGTTTATTGGAATGTAATATGCTTCTACGTTACATATTAGTAACTATGTAGTTGTCTAACGTGGGGTACATTATAGAGTGGTACCAGAGCTATTGGTTGCAACACCAGAGCTATATGGGCCAAAAATCCAAATTTATAAGCATAAATCAGAAATGGTTATGGAAAAAAATTGAGTTACGTTAAGTGACAAATGTGGAGGAGCCATGTTGGCAAAAGGTCTGACGTGGAGGATCCATGTGGGAAAAGGGTGTAATGTGGACCAACCACAACAGATCCGTGTGGAGGTGATAGCATGTGGTGGAGTGTGAAGGTGGATGAGATATGGTTGTTGGAATAGTATTAAATGGGGGCAAGTTGTGGAGTTTGAAGGGTGATTTAGATGTTTCTCTAGTTTGACAGAAATGGGTAATATGGGTTGTTCCCATAATGCATGAAAAATATTAATGTGTATTTTTTAAGAATGTAATGAGGCTAAAATACAAAAGAGTCAAATAGAAGGTTCTTACTTTTTAAACAGGTTTCTTGTTGTTTCAAATAACAGGTAGAGAAAAGCCTCTAGGCTTGATTGGGAAAGAAATTCTCAATATGGGTGACATCTAAAGCAGCCAAATTTTGGAAAATCTTTATATGACAGTGCATGAGTATTAGAGATGAAAGTGACCTAAAGAGTAAATATTAGGATACTAGTATCATGGTAATGGTGCTAGCACAATAGAGTGGAGGCACATTTGGGAACATGATCATGGTAAAATTGCATGTTATCTAGCAATGTGAAGAATTGAAGCAACTATAGTTGGATGCTTGGTGATAGGGCAATTCCACTATTGAGCAGGGATACTCAATTGAGAGTATTATGGTAATTCATGTTAATAATGCACTCGTGTAGATTGTATTTTATAAACTATCATGATGGGAGATGGGAGCTAACAGGAATTGATGGTTCCTTGGCCAAAATGTATACGATGCATTTTCCATGTTCATAATGTACAATTTGAATCATAAGGAAGAGCCATGTGAGTTCTTGATTATCGAATATGGATATTGTATTCCATAAGTGCATGATCAACAAATAATGGAATAGGCCAACAAGTGAAGGAAATGTATTTTGCAAGCGCGATGGGTGAATCATCCTTGTGGGAAAGTGCATGCATGCTAAAAGAAGTTACAGGAAATGAACTAGTAACTTATGAGCAAGTAATGAGAATGGATAAGAAAATTCCATTCACCCACAAGTTGTCACTAACAGGAATAAGATATCCAGGCATGTGGTCATGTCATGTAGTTCATGATAGTGACAGAGTGGCCATACAAAGGCTGCTGATCAGGAAATGAAGCATTCCCATGTGTGAATCAATGTTGTGTTTCATAATTGTGACAAATATTTCCATTGGAAAGGAAAGAAAGTCTCATAGTTAAATGAGTCACAAGGGCATATGATGGACCTTGAAAAGACTCCATATGGAGTTGGAATGGAATAAATTGTAGCGCTGAAAAGTGCTAGGAAATTTAAGAAAGGTTAAGATGGATGTGGATAGCATTGCTCAAAGCAATTGGAGTAGCAAGGCAATGTGAACTGAGTGCAACAAAATATGTTGTAGTTTCCAAGGAAAGCTACAAAGGGTCGATAATATGGTTGTAGCAGAAATTGGGGAATGATCTCCATAAAGCAACAATGATAAAAAGGGAAATTTCTGACCTTAGACTATTTTTGTGTATAGCATAAAAATGACATGCTTGGAAAGTAGCAAGTATGAATGGTATACATGTGTAAAATGTATTGGGTTGTTGCTTAGTGAGAAAATCATAGCTAAGGATCCCTTGTGTGCTTGAAAAAGAAGCCATGAAATTGGATCAGCTATGATGTGTAAGAGGAATTCCATGTTATGATAAGGAATTAGAAAGGGAGAACTCCTCAACTCTTCTCTTGCTGATATAATTATATTTTTTGAGTTTTATATACAAAAAATTATAGCATAGGAATGTTGGAAATACAAGAGATTAGATAGGCGAAATGCATATGCATTAATGGGAACATTAAGAGATAATGCATAGTGCATGTGAAGATGTTTGTGTGTGCATATGATACTGCATATTGGTAAAGGTAGTGTGGTTTTACACATGCAATGAGCCACTAATGACAATCGTTGTGGTTGATGATGATTGTATGACCGGAGATGGTTGAAGCATGGTTGAAGATGTTGATGATGTTATTGCATGTGACCAACGACATTATGAAGAGAAGTTAGGACAATAAATATATGATCAAGAGGTTGGTGGAAGGATTGTGTAATCCTTTGTAAAATACCAACTGATTAGGTTGTATCAAAGCTGTTGATGGAAACCATGTAGGTAATGGTTTATTTATGTTGATTGTAGAAGTACTAAAATGGGATTGGGTAAGAATCCCTTACGTCATATTTCAATCATCATAACTTGGGTTGCATGTGACATTTTATGCATTTATGCAGATTTTATCCCACCTAGTATGGTGAAGTGTGGGGAAGTAAGGGCAAAGAGCCTTATATCATCTAACTGTTCAGGATTTTGAATGCATTCGTATGAAAAAATATTAGGCCTTGCATGTATATTGGTTATGATTTTAGTAACCAAAGCAGGTGAGGAATTATGGTCCTATTGTGGTAGTGCATGCCATATGAGATGGTCATGGTTAAGGCCATAATGTGATTGGAAATGGTAATGCTATAGTGCTACACAAATATCCCGTTAAATCCCTATTGGCGTTAATCTAGGATGAAACCTATTTACTAACAAACAGGGAGTGAGCAAACTCTTGACATGTTGTTCAAGTGAAAAAGGAAGGCACCTAGAGATTTAACCAAGTGATTGGGGAGGAGGTTGGGTGATGTGTCGAGGCACTAGCTATATCTTCCAAAACATCACGGTGGAATGCATGACATGACATTATGGTATCCATGAATCAATGCAAGGGTGCATTAGGTGAATGTGCATTGAAAGATTATGCGAATGTTGTGATTGTGAATGCATATGTGTGGGTATATATGTTAAGATGCATTATGTGAATGCATGGTTGTGATATATATTTCATTGAATTCATTAATAGCTGAAATAATAGAATTATTTCCAATTATGAGATCATTTGATGAGTTTCTATGGAGTAGGGAAATGAATTGCATGAAGAAGGTAGTCATGTTTTATTCGCTACCAGAAGCTCTGTTGGGAAGACAGAGTTGCATGAAAGGAGTTTGATTGTGTAATCATGAATATCGAAAGTCTTATTTGGTTGCATAGATAATGTGACTATATCTTGCAATTTTATTGTGATAATGATGCATATAAAGTAAGTATATTTCATTGCCTCGAGATATTAACAACTGATAGTGATTGAATTATTTTGTGTTAAAAATTTGAGATCACTTCAGTGACTGTTGTAAATGTTAATGAAGAGGTGTTATGCATGGATACTCACAAATTGTTTGCTTGGATGGAAATTTCATATTGTAGGTAGAATTGTCTTGGGTATGGAAATGTGTGTAAGTCCATAGTAGATACTAGAAGCTACTATGTGCAAAATCCAACTATTATGAGAAGGATCTCATGGCTGTGAAATCTAATTTCTGCACAGAACATATTTGTAAATTTCATATTTGAAATATTGCTAATAATTACTAAGGACTGCTTAGTTGATCTAGAAATGTGTCAAGAGGACATGTTGTATGTGGATGTCCAGGTTATGGCAACATGTATAAAACCATATGGGACAACGTGCTTCCACTGACAAGGACCAAACATTATGAGGATGGGCTCATGGCTAAATAAATATAATTCCTATAGGAGACATAATTGGAATTTCATAATTGAATTTGATTATTAATAGAATTTTCTGTTTGGATGTGTGTGAGTTGTGTCAAGAGGACACATTATAGGAAGACCATGTGTTATGGCCTACAAGAGATAAACATATTGATAAGGATCTCATGTTTTGGAAATTTGGTTTCTATATGAAATAGTTTTGAAAATTCTAATTGAAATTATTACAATAAATATCTCATGACAATGAGGTGGAACACCTATTGCTTTAGCTATAAACTTTGTTTTAAATTTTGATGATATCTCATGTGAACTGCATGCTTGTATGTAATGCAGGTGAGATGGTGAAAATATGCCAGAAGGGTAGATATTGGTTGTTGAAGCTATGTTAAGTCATGATTTTGTCTTCCTTAGTTTTATGCTTTTATTTATGTTTTTGAACCTTGCTAGTACTTTTTTGTTTCTGGGAAATTTTGTTAATAAAGATAATTAGAGTTCACACTTTTAATTTTCATGATTTTGATTTTTTAAGCCCGCTTTTATAAAATTTTTGCTTTGATTTCATTATTGAAGGGTTTTATAAGGCATATATGGATTAAATGGTTTTTAAAATGACACTAAGGTTGAGATTAAGCACATAAACCAAGTTTTAAACTTTATTAGTGGCCTAATGATGTGAAATTATTTGATTGGACTTTCTTGTAGTGCAAGAGCAAAATTAATACACTAGAGCGCTACAAGAAAGTCGCGAATGCTAAAATCATCATTTTTTCAGTCCGATTTTTTGGGTGTCTTATCTCTGAGGTGTTAATCACATCATTTGATGCATTTGATACGTGTCCTGCATAGTTTTATCATTGAAACAGGTGGATGATCATCATAAGAGGTAGATCATGGCAATTGCATGCAATGCAGGGTAAATGATGACAGCGAGTAGAATGAGATAGAGTTTTTCGGGAGTATGTTCCTTAGTTGAAGGACACGAAGGATATTGAAGGTTGTGGTGAGAAGACACTGCTGAGAAATCGAGATTTTTTCAACTTAATGAGGAATTAGGGCTTTTCAGCAGTGACTGTTTGAAGTGGTTTAGACAGTTAGAGACAGGTGGAACGTGAAATTCGACACTTAACCATTGAAGTGATTCCATTCTAGCGCTTGTATTGGTCTTATAAGCAGGTACCCCGCGTGTCATTGCTAGGGTTTGCTTAATTTGGGGCTTTTCTGATAAAATCCTTAATGTTAAAATTCGAAGGAGGAATATGATTTTTTCACCTAATACACTGTGAATGATGAATTTTTAACAAATATATCCAAGTATTCATCATTTAAAACAATAAAATTGTAAGCAGAACTTGTTGGAGTTCCCTGAACTCTGTGATTAGGTCAGACTGTTGTAAGTTGGCACAAAAGATTTCTGAACTGTGTGTTAGGGCAGACAGTTATCATTTGAAGATAGATAGACTATGAGATATCGATAGGTGCTGTTAAACCATAGTGAATATGAAGAAAAGTGGAAAAACAAATAGAGCTGAGCCCACTGACCTAAGCTAGGTATATAATTTTCCAGAATGTGCAGAGTTATTTTTAAATGCAGGATGGTTGACATTTTTCAAAAAGATTGATGGATATCATGCAGAGGTGTCCCATAAATTTGCCCAGTGCTATGATAAAGATAGGGTGTCTTTTGATACTTTACAATTCAAAATGACTAAGGATTTGGTAGCTGAGGCAACAGACATCTTGAACGAGGGAGAATTATGGTCTAAGAAGGTTCCATTCACCTTCAATGCACAAAAGTACTTACTTCCTGGTGTAATTGCAGATTGAAAGGTGTACCAATTCATAACTTCAAGCTTGAATGGATAGAGCCCATTAAAGTTTTATAGAGTTATATTACCTGTGAGGGTAGATATGCCTTTGTTTTCAAATACCACTTTAGATTTCTTCAGCATCTTAGTAATGAGTCCAAGATGAACTTACCCTTCTTCTTTCTGAAGAGTCTGCAAAAGATGTCATGCAGAGTTAAGGAGCACCAAAATCATACTAAGCAGTTTATTTTCCATCATGGACTTATCAAACTCATCATAAACACTGTTTTGCAGAGTAGGGGAAAGACTTGGGAGTATTTCATTTTCTGGTCAGGTTTTCAAAATGGTCAAGAAGGATAGTCTCACAGAAGACAAGCTGATAAAGGGCAGACTTTGATCAGAAAGCTCAGGCAAAAGGTAAAGGTCAAAGATGAAGACATGGTTAAATTAGAGGAAGTTTCAGATCATGCAAATGAATACTTTGAATCTAAACAGCACCTTAATGACAATGAGAGCAAAAATTTACAGTCAAATATTAAGGAAGCCGAGCCTGTTGAAAATGTTGTACCTATAGAGACAATTTCTGTTGAAAATGTTGTACCTGTAGAGAAAATTTCAGATGAGAAAGAGGATATTTAAGTTCAAAGACAAAGTCCTATCACAGTTCTGTTAGAAGATGAGAAATGGCTATTTGATGATGATAAATTCCCTGTCACTGATGCAACTAGGGTTTGTACTGAGAAGGAATTTCACAACCAGGGTGATGAGGTAGGATTACCAAAAAGAAAGAAACTAAAAGTTGTTGAGTTTGCCTCGGTTACCCATCAGGGTAAGACTCTCAAAATGTTTGGGGAGATTGCTCCTATGTGGAGACCAAAAACCAGACCTAGAAATAAGCTCAGACTGAATATGAAGAAGTTGTTGAATCCTAAATTGAACAAAGAAAGAGTAATAGTGATAGATGATTCTTCATCTGAGGAAAAATTGAATGATGATAAAGGTGACAGTAAGGGTAAAAGGCCAATGGAGTCAGAAAGAGAGTCTGTCCTAACTGATACTAAAATATCTGATATATTCCTGGAGGTACGAAGTCAGATGTTGCAGGAACAACAAGAAGCTGAAATAAAGAGTTCTTACTCAGAAAAGAAGGTGATGATTGAGGAAAAGGTTCCATGTAAAGCTGAGAGTGAAGAACACCTAGGTTTTCCTGAAACTCCTACAGAATTATTGCCAGAAGATGAAGAAATTTATAAGAGATTGAATATTCCTTGGCTTCCAAATGAGATGCAAACCATAACAGGAAATAAAACCTTTGATTCAGAAAAAGAGAATTTACATAGAAGTGTAAAACAATATAAGTATCAGGTTGAGTACATGCAGGAGACGAATGATGGCTTGGTCATGGCAAACAGAAGACTCAGAGAGGATTTGGAGGAGGTGAATAGCCACTATCAGTAGCTGATTGCAGTTTCAAGAGAAGCATTGAAAAGGAAGAGGAATACAGAAGGTCAATTCACAATGTTGAAGCAAACCATCCAGGATCTGCGGCAACATAATGAAGAGCTCTCGAGGAAGATTGCAGATATGGAGGCAGATCAACTGAAGGCAAGAAGAAAAGCCTAAGCCCTGGAAAGGATAGCCTTGTTAGCTGAAGCAGCTAAGGATCTGTAAAGTTTGTTAAGATAATCAGTTATTAGTTAGGTTTGAAAGTTACTTTATTTTTGTAAATCTTATTTAGATGAAACTATTTCGATGGGTAGACTAAAAAGCAGTTAGGGTTCAGTTCCTTAACCAATTTTGGAGGATAGTATTAATGTAAGTCACAAAGAGGACATATGTTTGGATTTTTTGGCTGGTAAGAGGAGGTCTTCAGACTTGTTCATAAACTAAGTAAATGACTCTTATGTGTATTTGAAATACTAATTATGAAATATATGCTCTATTTACCCTTCAGTTTGTTCTCTGGTTTCATTTATAACTTGTTTTAGTTACTCAGTTGGTAATTTCATTGCTGGTTTAAATTTTTTTTTACTTGGAATGCTTGCCATCTGTGGATGAACCTCAATGTTGTTTTCTGTTGGATTATGGTTATTATGTTATGCATATCAGCCTTTCTATGCTTATGATTTAATGTTTATTTGGATTTATGAATTCATTCCCTCTTGTCATCAAACTTCTCAACCAAAAAACCTTGAAAACCCTAAAAACCCTATTTTGTTTTATTGAGATTGTGTTGGCTTATTCTCTTGTAGTCTGGGAACAATTTCTGGCATAAATAAGCTGAAAATAAAAAAGAAAAGCCAAGAGCGGCTTGGGTTTGAGAAACCATGTAAAATTCCTCACATGTGATTGTCTCTCTGTATTGTTGCTAAACCCAGTAAGAGCACAAGTACTCAAGAGTCTTTCACGGGTATTAGTAACCTTTCTACACTCACACTTAAGAGCACTAGAAGGGATGGGTACACCCAATGGACTATATAGTAGAGAAGGGGTACCATCCTTGTGTTGTGTGAGTGGGTATTTGGAGCCATACTATCCTGTAGTCAATTGAGTCACCTATGGAGTTCCTAGAGGGAACCATTGGTCTACATAGGAGAAGGGGCCATGTGGTTGTATTCCTTTAAATACCTGATAAATCCAACAGAGATGTTGGCTTGGTAATGATCATTGTATGCTTGATAAATCCAGTTGGAGAGATGGCTTAGCATACTAGTTAATAGAATGCTTGATAAAATTAGTCGATGTACTGGCTTGGCATTAATTATTTAAATGGTGTGGCATAACTATCATTATAGCTTAACCTTTGTTTTATATGTATGCACAAGTGATTCGAGGCTTTCAAAAACTTGGTTACCTTTCAATGCACATTTAAAGAGCATTGGAAGGGGTGGAAACACTCGAGGGACTGTATAGCAGAGAAGAGGTACCATCCTTGTGTGGGATGAGGCAGGTCTTGTGGGTGTGCCATAGTTGTCTAAAGTCAAAATGGGATACCTATGGAACTGAAGGAAGATGCTTATGTAGATAAGTATTTGGATTATTTTTCATCTACTTGTTGATTTAATGTGATAATACATGTGTATACAATTCATTAATGGTTCTAAAATCTTGTTAAGAGATGGATCCCACGAGAATGAATTTGACCTATGAATTGACTCATTATTTGAGCATAGGTATTACTAAATGCCAAAGACCTTGGAGGCGTTCCAAGGTAAAGCAAAGGAAGGATTGAGCATTGTTGTCCAAAATAGATTGTAACAATACAAAGTGGCGTTAAAGAGAAAAGCATTGCAAATGCAGCTGGACACAAGGGCCTGGAACCTTGCTAAAAATAAAGAGAACATTGAGGGCGATGTTATTCCAAGGGGGAGGGGGTTGTAATATCCCCAATTTGACCCTTGCAATATATTTAATTAGATAATGGCAATGATGTATATATGCTACTATGGATTCCTAGTGCGGATATCAAGGCCAAGTCCCCACTAGTGATTGACTAGGCATGCATGATGTAAATATTGTTATTGGACCTTATGGCTGGATTGTCATGCTAACTCGAAAAATTATGTAAATATTATGTGGAAAAATAATAACATGGTCCAACATGGATGTATAAAGAGAGCTAAAGGGGCTATAATTCCACTAGAGGGGAAGAGGAAAGGGGGCTCATGGGAGACCAAATTCTTGCCTCCAAGTGTCAACGTTAGAACTAATCCAAATTATGTCATGTTCCTTGAATAAGCCAATTGTCTCCTTTTTTTAACTACTTTCCAATCATTGAATACATGCATAAGGTTGGTGGGGAAAATCACTCCATGCAGTTACTGAAGCATGGGGGTGGTGACAGTCATGTCAGATATCAACGGTCCTTTCTTTTATGGTCAAAAGCTATGTCAATTGTGTCTTCACCCGTATTTCATTCTCCATGGAGTCAACACTCAATTCATTCATTCTCTCATGCGGATTTTCTACACTACATACAGTTTCCTATTGTTGTTCATGTCGATTATGAGACCGTGTATAACCCAAAAAATTTGATTTTACGAGAGAGATGTCGATTTGGAAGGAAAATCGATGGTTGTAAGTGAGCAGAGAGGCTGGTAAAGCTAGGGAACCTTTCCTATTGAGTTATGTTGCTCATAAATGCTTGATAAGCCACAAAATTAGGCTACGGGTGATTATCCAACAACATTTAGTAGGTTGGTCTTATTCTATGCACACACTGGAAGCACTCAATAAGATGGATCGCCTAAGAGAACCGTGGATTGATGAAGGGGATGCCTGAGCTAAAAATGGTGTTGTGTGAGGTAGGTATTGTGGAAGAGTGAGGACTAAGTGAGATCCCTATAGAAGTCTATATGAGCATTTGGTTAAGCATAGAGACTAGATCGGGTTGTGGGATGAGAGAGAGAAGCTTGTAGTTGTTTCATTCTCCCTGGTGGCCTTATAGCCTAGCTTAGGGGTGGTATCTGGACATAAAGAGTATATGTTGGACAGAGTGCCTACGGTTGGGTGGAAAAACGGTCTTACATAGCCAATTGTTTGGATTTGTGTTGTTTAAGATAAGTGTTTTTTTATGTATTTGAATAAAAAATGTTCTTATTTTATGCTTGTATCTTATTATGCTCTTAGATGCATGAATTGTGTGTGTGGATCAATTTCATTTCCATTGTATATGTTTAATTTGCATCTCCACATGGCTTTTAAATCAAATAATATTTATGAGTTTCCATTGTAGAAGTACCAATGCGGATGTCTAATGCTAGAAGGGAAATATTGGTGGAGCATGTCGTTAAATCACAATTTAGTTGTCGATATAATGAAGTGTTGAGGTGTTGACATAAGGATCGACATATTATTGTATTATCATATTGGTGTCGATGTCGAGGTGTCGACACTGAGGTACAAATGTCAGAATCAAGGGTTGCCTTATGGAGCTGTGATTGCATTCTAATTTCCAACTTATGAATTCTGAGTCGGAGGGTGATAGAGTTTAGTGCATGTGAATCGTTGAAGTTTTCAACATTTCCATAAGTGCCAATGTAGTGGGACCCACATCAAAGAGGAACTTTTGGTACCGATGTCGAAGTGGCAATGTTGATGTCAAAATCGAGCGTTGCCTCGTGGAGTTGTGATTGCATTCCTATTTATGACTTTCGACTTTCAATTCGAAGGGTGATAGCACTAGTACTTGTGAATTGCAAGAGTTCTGATGCTGAGGTGGCGATGTCAATGTCGACATCGAAAAGGTCATTGGTAATTTTTTTCAACCAATGCCGACTTTTGAGGTCTAACATGTCAACTTTTAGGGTCCGACATGCCGACTTTTGGGGTTCGACATGTAGATGTTGGGTAGCTCGGAACTCAGACTTTGGGGTGGGCATGCCGAGGTTGTTTCATTAGGGACTCGTTATGTGGTTCTGATTATATCCTATTTTTTATGTTGAAAATGTCAAGAATTTATGTTTAAGTTGGGAAGGCAGTATTAACCATTGGGACTGTTTAATAATGCTAATTAATTAATGGATTAGCCAAAATTTATCTATAATTCATAAGATTCCGCCATGGAGAGCCATAAGAGCCCTCCATACATCTTATGTGAGAAATCTATTTATTGGCATGTAATATGCTTCTATGTTACATATTGGTAATTGTGTAGTTGTGTAATGTGGGGTATGTTACATATTATTTTGGAATCTCCCATGATTATGAGTTGTTTGATTTCTAGTTCCCTTGGTTATGTCTAGTCATTTCCTCAATGTCATAATATATGTCATATTACTAGTAGACTCACATATATGTTGAGTATAAAGCCCAATGGCCTCCCCTAGTAATTTTTGGGGAAATGTCCCTATTCCTACCTTCCATAAGTTTCCTCGTAACAACCAATCAAATATTAATTTGATAAGGGTTATTTTGGTTTTTTCCATTGGGGTAGTGTGGCTTCTGATTGATTCAAATTGGGGTTGGTGAGAGAGAATTAGTTATATAGATTTGAATACACCTAAAACTAACTTAGTGCTTCTCAATATCCATGAGGTCATCTTCTTTCCATTTCTTACTTTTTATGGACTCCTTTATAGTCCTATTTCCTCTACAAAATTTGTTGGAGAGAGTTCCTCTTGTCCTTGAAGATCATGTTGTTATACAACACCAAATGTTCCAAGTTACAATTCCTAAGACTATGGCTCACATCCCAACTCCTAATATAGATGTACATTTGTTTGAGATAGTTCTTCGTATTCTTGATGATCATTTTGGTACACACCACCAAATGTTCCAAGTTACCATTCCTAGGATAATGGCCCGCATCACAAATCCTAGTCTAGATGTGTATTTTCCTTTTTCCCATGTCATGATAAACTTTGTTATGTCTTCTTGCATTGGGGCAAAATTTCATATTACTTTTTGAATTCATTCCCATGAGGCTTGAGCATAAAGACATTTAATGGATAGATGGTTGATATATTTTGAATTGTGAGAGCACATTACACATTTAATGGGTTGTCGGATCTCTTCATACAAAGATCATCCTAATTTTTATTTTCCACCCAAATTGATATAGACAATTACTTGTTTTTACTCATTAGTATGTACTCCAAATTTTATTCCATAATCAATCTCAATTCTTTTGGATTTCATGCTTTCCCAATTGAGTAGGTGTGTTTAACTAAAAATTTACTTTACAAAAATGTGCCCCAATGGATTATGTCTGACCTTTCTTTTACCAATACTTTTCTTTCCTTTAACTTTGGCCATATCCTTTCAATGTTACTCTTGGGTAGACTAATATCCTATGAGATAGGGTTTTCCATTGCCTCAACATAGTATACTCAAAATTAGAGACCATGGATTTTTCCCATAAATGGTCTACTAGTATTCTTTTAGCATATCCTCCCATTCATGTTCCAACAATGGATTGTTAAGGTGAGGAAAATCGGTTTGTTGAATCATCCCAAAAGAGCATTGTTTTTTCAACCTTTATTTCCCAAAATCCATTTTATGATATGAGCATAAAGTGTTGAGTGAGGGAAATTGGTTCCACGAGTCATCCCCCAAAAAAACCATTGATTTTCCAACCTTTATTTCCCAAAATCCATTTTATGATATGAGGTGATCCTAGAGTGTTGAGTGAGGGAAATCGGTTCCATGAGTCATCCCAAAAGAGCATAGATTTTCTAACCTTTATTTCCCAAGATCTATTTTATGATATGAGGTGATAAGATATCCTTTTGGTAATGTTGTTATTATGGGGATGTCATACCATTGAATATTTAAGGCATCGTTAACTTTCCATGTCTAAGCCCATAATGTTGATTGATTTGCGTACATCTTTGCATTTGTTTACTTTATAATGGTATTTTAAAGTGATGCATTTTTCTCAAATCCAACCCACCTCTATTCTCAAGAAAACATTACCTTTTAAATATATTACAAACCATTTATGGACCTTAACATGTAAAGTTAATTTTTGTATCTTTATGGGTTCTACTACAATGAAGAAAATGAACATTGAGAGTGTCCTAATTGCAGTGGTGTTGATCTCCCAACTAAGAAAATATGTCAAAATGTTCACCCTCCAATTTATTTTTCAATTTAGATGGAGTTTCATCCAAATCTATTTATTTGGGGTTGTTGTCTACTATACTTGCTTAGAAAGGAGGCTCTTGTGAAATGTGTTGGAATGATTGATATGCTTTTAAATTGGGATTGGAATATTGAAGAATAAAATCTTCAATTTCTCTTTGTTGATATGCTTTAAGAACAAATTCAAAGCTTTCTATGAAGGTTTGGCTTCTCTAAGTTAGTTTTTATTGTTATGCCATCCACAATTTTAGATGCGGCATTGATTTTGTATTTGGTGAAATATTTATGTTGTGAATTCAACTGTTCGTTTTAAGAGCATCTATCATTCTACCAAGCCTTTTTACCATGACAATGAACAAGTATGGAGATAAGGAGCCCCCTTCACTAATTCCTATGATAGGTTGGAATGTTGTTGGAGGGATTTCACTCAATAGGATTGAAAAGGACACCAATGATATTTTACTCTTAACACATTGAATCCATGTCTCAATTAGTCAAAAAGCCTTTATAGTTGAGCTATGAAGGCTTGATTGAGCTATGAAATCCCTGTTTAGTGTGTCTTATTTTTTGGTCATGTATGATCAAATCATTATTTGTTTTTGTATTTGCACTTGAAAGGAGTGAATTTATCTATGCATTATGATGATACAACCTAAATGGGTCTAGTTTCCATATACCCACCTTGATCTTTAGATATTATTGACGGGAAGATTGTTTTGAGTTTAATTGTCATCACCTTAGAGATTGTTTTGTATATGATGTTGATAATGCAATGGGTTTAACCTTAGCAATCAAGGTCACTTTCTTTTCCTTGGGTGTGAAAGTGATGAAGGTGGAATTCAATGCCTTGATATAATTTACCTTGATTCCTCAATTCTTGCATTCTCTGCCAAACATCATCTCCAACTATTTGCCAAAATGCCATGAAGAATCCATCTAGACCCAAGGCTTTCTTGTTAGTTAAGGTTGCAACTTCTTGAAATCAATCATCTATTTATATTCTTAGCATAGGCATGTGTTACCATTGTTTAGATGTGTGAGCATACATGTTATAATGCTTTACAACTATCCATTGGGGATCCTTACATGAGATGATTATAGTGACTAATAAGTTTAACCTCTATTTCTCATCGCACATTCAATATATCCTGTTGGTAATTTTGCATGTGATGTTATAATTGTTCATCCTTTATTTGATTTAGAAGGACGATTCTTGACGATTAAGTCCTTTCTCAAACCTAGTGTAGAGTATCTTCTTGAACTCAATTCATCTCCTCGTATATAAACTATATTCATAGAATATATCTTCGAATGTTCATTCTTTTTGCTCTTTTAGGCCCATCTTTAGTTTTTTAAGGTTTTTTTGAAGCTCATACATCTGTGTTCCCCTAATACTACCATAAGAATGCTACCAATTCTACATGTTTACTTTTAACTATGGTTGAGAAATCTACATCATCTCAAATATGAAGGGAGTTTTTATGAATTTTAATTTATATGAATGTGGAAGAATTAGATAAGATCATACCCTACTCCTTTTAGGATGAAGGATTCTACCATTATGGGGTCTTAAAAGCAGTGTTTCACTAATATGGAATCGTTCTAGACTTTCCATTATTAAATGATCTCTTCCACTATTCTATGCAAAGATTGATTTTTTTGGGTACAAGGTCTACGAGTTTTAAATTGTCATTCATTTCTTGTTGTCTTTGCATGCCCAAGTATTTTTTTTCCATTTACTGAGGATTATGTTGAAGTTTCATCATGTTATCCATATCTCCTTAATGCGATTTTGATGATAACTTTCAAAGGAATTCCAACATCTCAATTTATCTTTGTTGGAAATTGGAGTATATGTCTTTGTTATCATAACTTTCATATTATTATTATACATTTGGAAGCAAGCTATAATCATGTCGTTGGCTCCATCAGCTTGGTTGATAATCCATATTTTTATGGGTTACATGGTATTGTTAATCCCATTGCATGACATTGACAATATTAGGGTGAATCCCAAAACAATCTTAAAGGGAATTGTCATATATGTGAGTATCAAAAAGTGCCAACTCTTATTCAACATATGGAACACAAAATAATTCATGAAAAATATCAAAATACAATGTCATCGACTCAATGAGATTGCATTACCAAATGGGCCTCATACCTCATTAATCCACACAATCTTACTTCACAAACTCACACAAGACTCAATATCGCATGGCATGCTACACAATAATGGCGTAAAAGGAACATGTAGAAGATCGATAAATTCTTAATGTTTTATGGCATGCAAGTCTCATCAAATGTGCACAATTGTTTCCTTTTGAACTAGTTCTTGTACCTTCCCACCTCTGTATTATCTTCTCTCTAAACCATTCTCTTTTATAGGTTATGACTTCCCCAAGCCTAGCTACAACTTAAATATATTATTTTCATCATAATTCTATTACAATATCACTTAATGCTTGTTTTTGTTTTTAAAGGCATATGAAAAGATCCACCTCCCTTGTGCAGCCACATACAACTAACATAAATGTCATGCAATTTCCCATTCTTGTTCATATGACATATGTGTCGTTTTACCAATATTATGCTAAAGACGCTCCTTCACCATACTATTGTTGTTTAAAAGTTATGAACCTCCTTGTTCAAAATCATTATCACTAGCTTGAAACACATTTCTCATAACTCTCTTTGCTACAATTTCAGTACAGGCAACCAAATTCAATTCTTTGGTTATTAGTACCAAGCATTTTTGGTGAATGATAACACCTTTCACAAGTGGGTTTGTCATTGCAAGCTACATCGAAGCCATTCCTTATCCAATCTTCATGGGAATAATAAAATATTCTGCTTTTTCTTTCTTCTAATCTACATCTTTGTGCAGCAAGGGAGTAAAATTTATTGCAACTCCCAAACTGATCCCAACTCCATGACATTTACGTTACGATTAGTTCCATGTTCATCCTTCTTGTATTCCTCTTCATCGCCATGTCTTACATGAGTATTTTATACATCAATCCTATAACCAATTGCAACCTCTTCATATACATTACTAACATCATGTGCAAACTCTTTAGAACAAATCATTCTAAAACTACTTCCTCCTCCCATCTTGGAGTAACTCCTATTCTTCACAACATCCACTACTATGGTATATCTTCAACTTTAATTGCAAACATTTTTCCTTTCTTGGTTTATTCTCGAACCAATAAAAGATTTTGTTTCTCTTGATTTGCAATACTTTCATCTCCATCATCATCTTCAAACTTTATGTTCCCCTTTGAAACACATTTAACTATCTTATTACCAACACACACACCAATGAAGTAACTTTAGAGAATTTAAGCACCTCCAACATTAACACTACCTCGACTTCTTTTCTTGTCTCAAACTTAATCTTTGAAGACCTTTTAACTATACATGTTTTTTGTTAGTCAATTCCCGCTAACTCATTTGGTTAAGGTGTGGGTCTCATCAATAAGGCGACCTGAGTTCATTTCCCCTTAGGGTGAGCTAGTTGGGAGGAGACACCCAAAATCCAACCAGTTGAGGGTTGGTGTGGCTCGGACTAAGTGCGATCCTTGGGTGATTTTGATAGCCTATATGCCCTTGGGTCATGGTTTCTTAGACCAAAATCTATTCATGCAAGTTAGGGAGATTCTAGCAAAAAAAAAATGGTCATATTTTCTTTGCTTCAACTTTCTATTGCATTTCCTCATACCTCTACTCCAACTACTATAATTTCTTCTTTGAACCTATCACATTGTCCAAATGCACTCTTTTCATCACCACTGGGATAATGTACAATGTTGTAGAATTCTTTCTTAACAAAATACCTCCATTTTCACTTCTTAATTATTTGCCCTCTTGGAATTATTATCCTCATGCTCTTCTATCTCCAATCTCCAATCTCGATATAGTTTCCTCCTACCAACTTAGTTTCCACTAGAAACCATGACACACCTCAATCTAAATTAATACTCATTAGTTATTAAAAGGTCTCATTTGGCCAAATCAATAACACATGTTATTATCAAACCACCTTCAATAATTTTTAAAGCTCCTCAAAGAATGCAATTTCATAGTCTAACAAGAATTCTCTGAGCTAAGACGTAGCCCATAAACAACCACAATAATCACGCAGGACTCGTTGACACATGCTCTTCACCTTGAGCCAAGTCCTCACATAATCATGCGGATCTCGTTGACACAAAGAGAACTTGTTATGAGTATCCTATCCCACTTATTTACCATTTATGATGTTTCTTCAAACCTCGTCAAACTTTTCCACTACAAGTGTACCATGCTTTGACACCACTTGATGTAGATAATGATTTTGTAAATCCCAAAACAATCTCAAGGGGGGCATTCACATATACTAGCAACAAAAGGTGCACACTCAAATAAAAAATACAAAATACTTCATAAATAGTTATAAAAATGCAACATAGTGAACAATGGACTTTCATTACAAAACAAATAAATAGAATTTAAATAAAATAAAACTATATAAACAATAAATGATCTAAAGTATGACTTTCGCAATTGATAAAAATTAAAATAGTGTGATAGATTCAATCACACACCGCAACCCACACAATAGTGGCATGCATGTCACAAAGAAGATCTATCAATTCCCGGTTCCCTCTAACTTGTGAGTGTGCACAAGGGTTCTCGTTGACCTCATGTTTCGTCAAAGATCACGAATTGCAAAGTCTTATTACTTTGAACCTGTTTTTTTATGAAAGAAACGATGCATGCAAATATTCATCTTTGTTGAACCTATTTGACATATGCGTTTATGATATATGATTCATCTTTACTCACCATTATAACTTAAAGATTGAAGATACGAAGTTATGGGATGATTAAAAATGATACCATTATTGTGAGAACATTTCTTTGCTAACATGAAGGGTTGAGATGATGCTTCATGGATATGCTATGAATTACCATATTTGATTGTATTTCTATGCATTATCAAGTTGCCAACATTAAGATTATGTAACATCCGTGAGTATGTGTTAATCAACAAATGATATAACTAGCAATAAATTAATTTAATAAAACATATATTTTAAACGTGGATTTGTACATGTAAAATTTCTTATTTACTAGCGTAATATGTCTAATTTCTGCATTTTCATCTGATTCAACTACTAATTATTGTTACTTGTAATGATTGGTCATACATAACTTTGAAATTTAGTTCATCAACTTAAATCGAGTATGATAATGTATCTACCTTTACATCTAGTTGTTTTAGCAATATAATAGAAGTTCCAACAGTCCAAACTTCTACTCTTTAGTCTGAATGAAATAATGTTACCTAAACTAGGATTAATCCTCCCAACCAACTAGTTCTAGGGACCCATGGTGTTTCCTAGCCCTTTGGTCCCACAACTTTGATAAAAACAACAACAACTACCAAACCTTCGAAGTTCAAGAATCAACCCAAGGTTCCAATCCCAAGTTACTAACAAACAATGTTTCCCCTCTCCAAGTCCTTCTCTTCTAAGTGTCAACAACCCCCTCTATCATCCCCCAAAATCAATTTTTAGCAAGTTATTTTTCAGTGCCTTCCTCCCTTCTTACCAAGGGCCCTAGGAAGGTCAAAACATTATATAATAATAACTTACCTACCAACATTATGATCAGACAACCCACTCATAAGGGCAAGTTTTCACATTAATTCAATTCATATCTTTTAAATCTAAATATAATAAAATAATAAAATATCTACATATCATAAATACTCTTGGAGCAATTCAATTGCCATCCATGTCAATTTATATTTTGTATGCATGGAGAGAGTAATCTGACCACATCCTGTAACGAACTTGCATCAACGTGCGTGCAATGTGAGGTTTCTGAAAGGCCGATCTGAGCCTCTTTGAGGGCTGATCATGCTATTTTACAACTCCTGGCGAGCTACTCCATTTCACGAAGCAGAACGATTAGAAAATCTGCATGCAGAGGACATATGACATTAAGAGAAATATTAGAATTAAGATCGAATGACTTGGATATGATTAGGGCTGAGGGTGGCTTCATAAATGGACCCCCCTTTGGATCCGAGCCCAAAGGATCACCGTCGAACCTAGATGAAGCATTCAGAGCTCTGGTGGCCTCTATGCCTCCTCCACCTTCCTCTGGCCCGGACTCCAGCGACGCTAACTTAATCAAACGAGTTGTCGCCCCTAGAATCCAAATCAAGTCGATAGCTTCAAGACTGAAAGCCCTTGCATTGAGCGAGAGAGGCTTGATAGGGAAATTCATCGGGATTTGGCCATCGCCAAAAACCATGGACACGTGGATAAACAAGAATTGGATGGCCTTAATCACATGCGACCTCCAACACTACTTCTACGGAATGGGATTCTTCACCTTTCTATTCGAAAATAAAGAACACAAAGACCTCATCTTCAGGAATAGACCCTACTTCATGGGCCCTCGAGGTTTATACCTAAATCGATGGAGCTTATCCTTCGACCCAGAGAAAGATGTGCCATCTCCGTTCCTGGTTTGGATTCGCCTTCCACACCTTCCCTTGCAATGCTGGAATGATGAAACTCTATAAGCAATCAGAAACTCCCTTGGAAACTACATCGACAAAGTAGAACCAATCCAGATCAAGTCGATAGCTTCAAGACTGAAAGCCCTTGCATTGAGCGAGAGAGGCTTGATAGGCCAGTTCATCGGGATTTGGCCATCGCCAAAAACCATGGACACATGGATAAACAATAACTGGATTCCCTTGATCACATGCGACCTCCAACACTACTTTTGCGGAAAGGGATTCTTCACCTTTCTATTCGAAAATAAAGAAGACAAAGACCTCATCTTCAGGAACAGACCCTACTTCATGGGCCCTCGAGGTTTATACCTAAATCGATGGAGCTTATCCTTCGACCCAGAGAAAGATGCGCCATCTGCGTTCCCGGTTTGGGTTCGCCTTCCACACCTTCCCTTGCACTGCTGGAATGATGAAACTCTATAGGCAATAAGAAACTCCCTTGGAAACTACATCGACAAAGCAGAACCAAAGGGACCCTTGTTCTCCTGCGCAAGGATCTGCGTGGAAGTAGATCTGGAAAAAGAAATGCTAGAACTTGTAAACATGTTTATGGATAGTTGGGAGCACATGCAAAGAGTAGACTATGAACAACTGCCCTTCAAATGCAAAAAAAATCATGAATATGGACACTTTGTCAAAAACTACCCAAAGGTGGCCCAGGAAACCTCAGAAAAAAAGTAGGATGAAGGATGGCAGCAGACCAAAAGAGGAAGAAAAATGCCCTCACCAGATCCATCATCAAGTGAACTACAACTAACGACAAGCAAGGAGATGCATCAAGAAGGAAAGGAAACCTTGACCAACAACAAATTCCAGGTGTTCCACATGGAAGAGGGAGAGATCCTAAGCTTGGAAATCAGATGAGCATAAGTAGAAGAGACTCCTGAAGTTGCAACTTCTCTACCCTCATCTCCAAGAATCGAAAGGACTGAAAAATCACTTGAAGGATCAACAACACCAGCGGGTTCCTGGGCAGATATGGTAAAACACAACAAAGTAGCACAACAAGGCTCCTCCCTAGATCATTCACCTCCTCAGGAACTGCATGAGGTAACTATGCAACCAAACACTAGAGGGAGAAAATCGCAAAGATACCACAGAGAACAAAAGGCAAAAGATAGCTAGAACTGGGAAGACAATGGAGCCTTGAAGAAACAAAACTCCTGCAATACCCAAGAAACCCAGGAGGGACAAAAATGGATAATAGATCCAGAGCAAGATCTCAATCGCTCAAGAAATGATGAAAGTCTTCTCTTGGAACTACAGAGGATTGGGAAGCACAAGCAAAGTGGAAGCAATAAAAGAGATAATAAAATCAAAGAAGCTCGATATCCTGCTAATCCAAGAGACAAAAATGTCGAATGCGGAGACAATGGCACGCTTAGGATCCTGGAAAAATTGCCATGGCAAAGCCATTATCTCTAGAGGAGCTTCTGGGGGAATAGCTACATTATTCTCAAACAAATTCTCAATAAAATCAACGACGAAAATCCATAACTGGATCCTTATCAAAATTCAAGAAAAGGACAATTCAAACTCGATATACATCTGCAATGTATATGGACCAACGCATTACAAAGACAAGGCAGTTTTTTGGGAGGAACTTCTCAAGCTACACGAGGACTTGTGGGGAAAGAATCTAATTATTGTTGGGGATTTCAACACCACCAAGTCGAAGCTGGACAAAAAAGGAGGAACAAAGGATAGGGATCCATTTGGTGATAAAATGGAGGACCTGATTTCAGATCTAGATCTGTTGGACATTCCTCTAAAAAGTGGGAAGTATACTTGGAGAAGCAAAAGAGATGGAGTAGGTCACATAATGGAAAGACTGGATAGATTTATGGTAAGCTCTCTTTTCCTTCAACAAAATATTCTCCCTGCTTCCTTTGCCATCCCTTCGGTTGTTTCCGATCATAAGCCCATTGTATTGACCTTAACCCAACCTGAAAATATCGGCCCCATCCTGTTGTAGAGGAAAGTTTCCTATGCCTAGGGTTTAAGAGGTCATCAATGTATTGGGGTTAAAAGAGAGATGCATATAGTTCAACAAGTAAATATAAACAAGATCAGAGATTGGAATGGTTCATACCTTAGCCAAAGGAAGGTCGATCCAAGCATCCCTTCAATGCTCCTCTTGCTCCAAGAGACCTGCAAAACGAATTGTATCTTCCTCAAACCAATATGACCACATATAAAGCAATGATAATCAAAGAAACATGAAATAATAATCTGATTAACATCATCATATGATTATAAACAAAGATTCAATCACACACTAAACAATTATTTGGGAAGAAGAAGGACATCGCATCTTTATTAATCATGAAATGAAGTACAAATATACCTTCTCTTCAAGTTTGGCACCTCACGAAACCTTGATCTAGTTTTGTTGCTTCTCTTCTCCAAGCTCTGCAACACAAGGAGAAAGCTTCTAGGGAAAAGGTGGGGGGAAAGAGAGTCCCAATTCCTCCAGCATGAAAATGCAAAAGTTCAAGTCCCTACTCATGGACCTCCCTACCTCTATTTATATGCTTTTGCAGAGGTAGGGTCGAAGACAAATTAGTTACAACTAAATGAGTCAGTTGCATAACCAACAAAACTACCCAAACTTCAAGAAACTTTTTTTTTTGACATCTACAAGATGAACACGCGGGTTGCAGAGACATCAGTCGCGTGTTCAGGGGATACACCTGGGTTGCAATGAAAATAGTCGCGTATGATGCATGAGTTTCAATGCAAATATTCATGTATTTAGGGAACACGCGAGTATTATGTAGACAAGTCGAGTGCAACACGCGGCTTTCCTTAAGGAAACTCGTGTGTACATAAAAAATATCTCAATTTTAGGGTACTTTTGGGCATTTTCAGACTTTGGTGTCTTCTGGAAAGTTTTATCTAACTGAAATACCTTTCGAATGGTGCATAGAAGAGGTCAAACAGAGTTATAGACCTTCGGATATGGGTCATCCAAGTTAGTTGTTTTTTCAGTGACTTTCATGAAGTGTCGACATGCGACAGAATCATGGGAAAGTGGTCACAGGCATAGATGTGTCATTTTGAGGTATAACAGATGCCCCCTAACGTATGAGATTAGAGGGGAAGATGATAGCTGAAATACATTATAAAGGAAAAAAATGACTAGGGAGAGAGCAGAGAATCCAAGATCGAAAAGCTCGAACAAAGGTACCTGGAAGAGAGATAAATGTTAGACAAAACTGATCTCTGGGACATGCAAGTCCATATACAAATGATCGCCATAAATATATAGGCGTATCCAACATGTGTATAACTGATTAAACTATCATGGTCGCTCAATATGAAAAAAGGCGCCATATCAAATCTAAAGGATTCATGGCCATAAATGAACAAGGTGGATCCATGCTCAACAATCGGTCATAACCACAAGAATACAAGGTGGATCTATGTCTCTCAACAAAATGTCATATGAAGTGTGACAAGGTCTTGTGCAACTCGGGCAATAGCAAAAGATGGCGATGCTACTGTCGGCCCAAGGTATTTAATCAAAACCGCCAAAAAAGGCATGAATCCTAACCATGTGAATAAAGGAGCTGAAGTCGAACATGGAGGAAACCGTTTGATTACCGGTCAATGATGAGAACCGTTAACAAACATGAGGGAAACCACCATTGATGGAAATGGTCCCCAAGGTACCTAGTACATTCTAACAAGTGTGAATAAAAGGACTTGAAGAATCCATCGAGTAAGAGACAATAAGGTATTCCCACTACCCAATAGCGAGGGAAATTGCCACTGATGACTGCAATCCACAAGGTACTGTCATAAAACTCTAAATCTCATCCCAGAGCAAGAGGTGTTGCAATCGTTAGGAAGAGATCCATTGGAAGGACGGATTAAGGCATCCTTCATCATCCAACATGAGGTAAGTCAAAGACTAATTGGATATGGAACTGGTACTAAATTTCCCGACAAGGACCGCCGAAGACATGATGTAATGAAATAATACTAGGGAAATGACCGACACAAAAGTTCAAGCCAATTGCAGAATGGCCGAAAAAGGTTTATCCTTGAATAGTGAGAACGACACAAAAGTGACTTAGGCAGCTTTTGACATAAAAGGGACCAATGACACAAATTTGCAATGTAGGAGACATTGACAGATTCCCATATAATTGGAAAAGAGACCAACTGGAGGAGTAAAAAACTCTAAATTGGGATAAGGTCAAAATACTAGGACCCAACTGTTGATAGACTCAAAACTGGTGCTTTGTTCAAGGAAACAAGACTTGCAGCCATGATGTAAAATACATGTGAATGAACTTCCCTTCCCTCTTTCTTGTAAAGGTTTAACAAGTCCAAGAAAGCAAACTCGGGACCTTCTTCATTTTTGGCAAGCTCGAAGAAGAGACAAAAGAATGCTTGATAAAGCACTGATTCGTGGATTTTACGATCCCGAATCAGTAAATTATCGACGGTCGTTTCATAGTTTAGAGAGTCTGAGAACTCCAAAGAAGACTCCAGGGGGGTGTTTTTTCATACAATTTAGTCTCTTGAGGCCGAAAAAGTATAAAACAATCCATAGAAGAACTCTCTTAGCTTCCGAAGAAGTAAGGTGCACCTTTTTTTGTACTTAGTTGGGGAGGTCCGAAAAAGGTTAAATTACCACCTACCCAATGCTCCTTCAAAAGCAGCATATAGCTTGAGTTTAACGAGTGTGAAGGAAGGCAAGATCACTTGGAAAGATCCATTTGATTACGATAAATGGGGCTTACAATAGTAAACTTGATGCTTTGTTCTTTAGGTTTTAGCAAGCATGACAAAGACATAAAGTACACTTGGAATCTTTTTCATGTTTAGGTCTAGAGAACGACAAAGAGAAAACTAAGCTCATACTGGGCGCTCCTTTTCCCTAAATTTAGTCCCTCAGGTCAGAAAAAGCGATAAACCTTTGCCTGAGAATACTCTTCTCAATTCCGAAGAAAAGCGAGTGTTCCTTTTTTGTATTATTCCACATGGTCCGAAAAAAGCGATAACCTACCACCATTGTGGGTGCCCATTCACATATTCTTAACGAGACTAGATGGACAAGTTTACTCGGCAGTCAGGTCTATTTTGAGGAGTTAGACCCAGGCCTAAAGAAACTCCATATATTTCCTGTGAAGTTTTAACGAGTCCAGAAAAGTCAACTCGCGACCTCCTTACAGTTTTTAATGAGCTTGACGAAGAGCAAAAAGAATTCTCTACATGCGAGGAGACGAGTCTCATAGGCAGGAGAAACTAGTTCTAAGCGCAAGGAACAAACCTATGCATAATGCAAGGAAAGCAGGAAAGATAAGGAGACTTGGGGAGCATCTCCTCCAGGTAAAGGGTGTCAAGTTAAAAAGGAAAAATGATATAAGGTTGAGAGATTATGAGAGCAGAGATGAGGGCTTATACAACGAGCTAAAAGCGTGGAAGCCAGCATCAGGCTCAAAAGCATGAGCAAGGCACATGCAAATGCAGTTACAGCTTGAACAACAAGGGGAGGTCGGTAAACAGTTGTGAATCCAACTAAAAATCCTGTCTCCAAGAAACAACAACACTAGGATCACATTTAGAAGAAAAAATCTGATGCAGGTCACTTTGGCAGAAACACATGCGACTTTGCTATCTTCTACAAAAGGGAAAGTTAAGGAAGAATCGACTGAAGAAGATTTTATAGCACCAAGGCTCGAGGGTTTATAATAAGTAAGATCAACATCATAAGGAGAGAAAAACACAACCTGGGAGATAGAGTCTACAGGAACAAACTCGGTATCACAGGAGTTGAAAAATTCATAATTAAAATCAAACTCATCATGATCACTGACTTGCTGATCAAAGGGAGAGTTCAAAGACTCAACAAGACCAATAGAAGGAGATCCATCAAGAGAAAGATTAGGCTTATTAAGCAAGTTAGGGTTATACTTAGTCACAACTGAACCGACATCAATAATAAGGTCAGACTGTATCAATGACTCTAGGAAGACTTCATCCGAAGGAAGGAGATCATCTAAGATAGGACACATGTCTAAAATTTCAAATGGATCGACAGAGTGGAGAGCAGGCTCCATGGTCTGTATAGGATGACTCACCTGGTCAGCTGGTGGGACCAAGTCCCGAGAAGGTAAGCATGAAAATAGAGGCTGCTTCTAAGTAGCAATTGAACGCAAAGGACATGAGGCCACATAGCTCACCCGTGGCGGGGTAGTGTCTATAGAAACACTAGGAATCAATAAAGGAAAGACCTGGTATCTAATCGGGTCAGGAGACAGATCAAGAAAATCCAACTGATTGATAGTGACAATTTCTTCGCTATGATTAAATTAAGTCACACGAAAGAATGTTGACACCGCAACTTGCATGGGATAGACATAATCACATCCGAGGAGCATATTGAAGTCCAAGGGGTCTTTTATCACCATGAAGTCAACTAAGACGATCTTCCCACCCAAAGTAATAGGTGTTTGAGCAAGAATTCCCAAGGCTATACTAGTTCTTCTATCAAATGCCAGTCACTGACTAGCAGTCGACACAAGGCTGGGAGATCCCATGCCTCGCCAAGCACGAGCAGACAAAATACTAACTAAGGCTCCTTCATCAACAATACAACGAGCAATCATGTACGATCCAAAGCAATCCGAGAGTTTGGTAGGGGTTCATCCAAAGCAAGTTCAATGCCCCCTTGTTCAGTAAGTTCTGAACTGGTAGTGAAGAAAATGTAACTAGAAGACACTTCACTCTCCAAAGGAAGAGTGGGATTGATCGACGGTGGAACCTATTCAACCGCTTCATGAAAGTCACTCTCTGAAGGGAGAGTTGGATTGACCAAAGATGACATTGGTTCAATCACATAAGGATCACTCTCCGAAAGAAGAGTGGGATCGACCAAAGCTGAGGTTGGTTCGACCACTTGATCAACCAAAGGATAAGTAGGTTGTTGAGGAATTATAGGTTGTTTAGGAGAAGTAAATTCTTGAGTCTCGGAACAAACTCTTCGTACCTCTGCGACAGCAGAGCACTGGTGAGTAAGATGATCTCCCTCGCATAGCTTACAAGGGAACTTAAGTTTGCACTTCAAATGACTAGTTTTCTCAACGGTGTCAACATGACCAGTAGTGGCTCACTGTTTGCTCTCAGCATGACCTAGAGAGGTTGAGAGTTTTCCCCCAGCATGACCACTAGAGGCTAGGTGACTGGGTCCAACCTGACTAAGAGAGGTTGGTTGTTGAAAAACTTCAAGATGTTAAAAAATGGGATGACCATGAAACCAAACTCTTCATACCTCTGCAATGGAAGGGCGTTTATAAGTAAGGTGGTCTCCCTCACAAAGCTTATAAGGAAACTTGGGCTTATGTTTTGAACGATTAGTATTTTCAACAATGTAAACATGACTCGTAGTGGCTGATGGATTGTCTTCAGCATGAACCACAGAGGCTAAGAGACTGCCCCTAGTATGACCTGCAGAGGCTGAGAGACTGGGTCCAACATGACTTGTAGAGGTTGGATGAGCACCACCAGCATGAACAACAGAGGCTGAATGGTTAGGATCAACATGCTTTGCAGCATTTGAGTGTGTGCCACCAAAATGAACCTTAGAGGTTAGGTGGATGGATCCAACATGACTTGCAGAGGTTGGATGGGGAGGTTCAACTTAACCTACAGAGGTTGAACGGGTGTTCTCAGCATGAACTACAGAGGCTGAGTGACTGGATCCAATGTGGCCTAGAAAGGTTGGAAGGATCCCACTAGCATGATCAACAGAAGCTGGATGGTGAAGATCAACTTGACTTGCAGAGGTTGAGTGCTTAGATCCAACATGACCTGCATAGGTTGGATAGGTGCCCCCAGCATGAACTGTAGAGGTTGGGTGGTGAGGTTCAACTTGACTTGCAGAGGTTGAATGGGTGCCCCCTTGCTTATGTGCCTTCTTCCTATTCCTCCTTCTTTTACTCCTTTTAGACTGTCAGTTACTAGTATCAGTACTTTCACTGCATGAGGTAGAAGGAGGAGGAGAAACATCTATAGGTGAAGGGGAAGCAGTGTTTTGATGCCCTTGATATACGGAGCTTACTTGAGAAGCATCATGAGCATTCAGGACAGTTGGGGTGGAAAATAACCACACCGGTATCCCTAGGGTGAATCCAGGTAGATTCAACGTGGCCATCAAAGGAACACCAACATTCCCTGTGAGAGGAATAGTACAAGGAGTTCCCAACATGGGCATCTCTTGGTTGGTGTTCAAAGGGGAGTTAGCCATAATTTCAAGCAATAAGACAGAGTTTGAGGTAGACAGGAAATCGAAAGTACAAAGCACACACCTGAAGGAAAACTAAGTACATACAAACCACACATCACTCACTAAAAAATTCCTAAAGCCAAACAGACAAACATGTATAAGATATGTCTTCCAGAAGAAAGATGATAGACAGTTACTTCGCGTCCCTGTAGATGTTCTTAGGGACACACGGAGGAATCACCCAACTACCCTCCCACACCTTGTATCGGGGTTACCTTCCAAGCCCGTCCAAGGTAGACCAGAAATAGCTTTTCGGTATACCTGTGTATGAACCCTAGATGTCAAAGAAACTAAAGGCTACCTCAACTATACTAACAATTTGGGGGGACGGTCGTAAGCCTGATTAGTACACATGGGTAGGGTAGCAAAGCTCGAAGCCCTATCAACACCGGTACCACATAGGGCCCAAGAGGTGGTATTGATAGAATTCCCCACATGTGTAAAAATCTTTGTCTACGCTTGAACAAGGAATCAGAGGGTTATCTCCTCAGTCCAGGTCCTCACGCAGCCTCATGCTTAACTTTCGTTTGAGAGGAGCTCCCCAAATACAATCAACATAGAGGAGGATTTACCTAGTGACTGGCTAACTATGTCCGAAATCAAATACTTGTGGAGAGTTAAAACTCCCTAATCCACAAGTCTAGCCTAAGCTAGTTGGTGTAGGAGCCTAAAAAAGAAAACTTACTAATAATTTTTAATTATGTCGTTCTGTTTAATAGGTTGTTTTTAGTCGGAGGCAAATGGCGTGAAACTTATGTGGTGTTTTGACTTAAAGTTGAAACAAAACAACTAAGCAAAGAGAAATGAAATGCAAAAAGCAAAAACTATTCTCTTTCTCTTTTTGAATAGAAACTTGAAAGCCACAAAAGAACAATTTCTTTTTATTTATTTTTTCTAAAATAATGATATGCAGTGCATTAAAGACAAAACCCTAATCAACATGCATATTAAACAACTATATGTTCTTTTTCTTTTTCTTTTATAAATGCAAAAGAAAAACTACCTACAAACAAAAGTATGCAGATGACAAGAACAAAGAAAGAGGAACTTTGCTACACAACCACCAAACAGACTCTAGAATGCCCTAAAGTCAGTATAAACCCTACTTTGAAGGAAGGATTGCATAAGGGACAAGTCAACTACTTAGTCATAGTGAATTGAACCAATAAAAGAAGAAGGAAACAAACACCAACAAGCTTCTAAACTTAGACAAAGATCACTGACAGAGGCTGACCAGAAACATAAGCCAAAAATCAAACCAAGCAAAACGGGGTGGGGGCGATGAGCAAAGAGAAAACCCTAATGCTACAAAAGGACCTACCACATAGATAAATAACACCCAAAATGGATGACACTAACTCCCTAGAGTCATGCACCTGCAGAGGACCCCTAAAAACCTACCAAACAACCCTCAAATAGTAGAAAAACCACAAAAATGAGGAAAAACACTGTTTAGGGGCACACACGAGTTGTACTACTGACAGGTCACATGTCATACGCGGGTTAAAAATATAGCAAGTTGCGTGTAAATCTTAGACACGTGACTGTTCAGTTTGCAACTCGCGTATGGGTGGGAAAAAGGCCCAAAAAAGGCCAAAAACTGCCTTAGGAAGGCAGGGTAGGTGTTCTATCAGACTGAGAAGGTGTTCCAAAGTGGCAAGAAGGACCTAAAAACTTGCAAAAGACTAGAAGAAATAAAGAGAAACCCCAAACAGACAAGGCTCTCCCAAGCGATGTCGCCAGTTCTATTATAGAGGAAAGTTTCCTATGGCTAGGGTTTAAGAGGCCATCAACATACTAGGGTTAAAAGAGAGATGCATATAGTTTTGCAAGTAAATATAAACAAGACCAGAGATTGGAATGGTTCATACCTTATGCAAACGAAGGTCGATCCAAGCATCCCTTAAATCCTCCTCTTATTGCTCTTGCTCCAAGAGACCTGCAAAACGAATTATACCTTCCGCAAACCAATATGACCACATATAAAGCAATGATATTCAAAGAAACATGAAATAATAATTTGATTAACATCATCATATGATCATAAACAGAGATTCAATCACACATTGAACAATTATTTGCGAAGAAGAAGGACATCACATCTTTATTAATCATGAAATTAAGTACAAATATACCTTATCTTCAAGTTTGGCACCTCATGAAACCTTGATCTAGTTTTGCTGCTTCTCTTCTCCAAGGAACTTGGCCTCCAAGCTCTCCAACACAAGGAGAAAGCTTCTAGGGAAAAGGTGGAGGGGAAGAGAGTCCCAATTCCTCCAGCATGACAATGCAAAAGTTTAAGTCCCTTCTCATGGACCTCCCTACCTCTATTTATATGCTTCTGAAGAGGTAGGGTCAAAGACAAATTAGTTACAACTGAATAATTTAGTTGCATAACCAACCAAACTACCCAAACTTTGAGAAACTTTTTTTTTACAACTATAGGATGAACACGCGGGTTACAGAGACATCAGTCGCGTTTTCAGGGGATACACGCGGGTTACAATGAAAAGAGTCGCATTTGAAACACAAGTTTCAATGCAAATAGTTGCATATTTAGGGAACACGCAAGTATTATGTAGACAAGTCACGTGTAGCACGCGGGTTTCCTTAAGGAAATTCACGTGTACATAAAAAATCTCAATTTTAGGGCACTTATGGGACTTTTCAGACTTTGATGTCTTCTAGAAAGTTTTATCTAACTGAAATACCTTTTCAACGATGCAGAGAAGGGGTGAAACAGAGTTACAGAACTCCAGATATGGGTTTTCCAAGTTAGGTGTTTTTTCAGTGACTTTCATGAAATGTCATCGTGGACGTGTCGACATGCGACGGAATCATGGGAAAGTGGTCATAGGCAGAGATGTGTCATTTTGAGCTATAGCACATCCCCTCCCACTTCAACTCGCTCTAGCTGGAAGATGGAAAACTCATTGATTTAATCAGAGATGTCTGGAATCAGGAATATCATGGTTCAACCAACTTTATATGGGAGTCAAAACTAAGAGCGGTGGGATTTACTATGAAAAACTGGATAAAGACTGGATATAAGAACCATAGTAATCTTAAAACTAGGCTACAAACAGATCCAGATGCTCTTCAATTGTGCATGGAGACAAAAGAAGTGACTCCCACGCTTCTAATCCAGAAAAAGGATATAAATTTAAAAATCTTAAGTGTAGCTAGGCAGGAGGAAGAGGAGCTGCGAGTTAAGTCCAGGAAATTATGGCTCAAAGGAGGTGACAGTAACACAGAGTATTTTCACAAGCAAAACAAGGTTCACTAGAGCTACAATTTCATCAAAGATTTAAAAGACAACAATGGTAACAAGATAGTTGGGTAGGAGGAAATAAAAGAGCATGCCTTCACTCACTTTCGAGACCTTTAGACCGATAATGAATAGACAGATCTGGAACCCCAAGTAGACCTTATTTTGGGAATTCCAACACTCATAAAAGATGCAAAGATTAGAGAACTTTCCAAACCAATCATGGAGTTTGAGATAAAAAATGCAATCTGGTCTCTTTAGGCAAACAAAGAGCCTGGGCGAGATGGATTCACCATAATTTTTACAAGGCTGTTTGGGAAATCATAAAAGAAGATTTGAAAAGAATGTTAAACTAGACCAGGAAAAAAGACAGGATTGGCGGGGCCACACACTCATCTTTCCTGTCCTTAATTCCTAAAGAAAACAACCCTCTCATGATGGATTGCCTCAGACCAATCTTATTATGCAATGCTTCATACAAGATCCTCTCCAAAATTCTGGTCAATAGAATGAAGAATTGCATGGGGTGTCTTATCTCAGATTCACAAGGTGGTTTTATAGTCAGGCGCCAGATACTGGATAATATAATTTTAGTCCAGCAAGCTATACATTCCAGCATGGAAAGAAAACAACAAGGCATGGCTATCAAAATTGACATGGTCAATGCATTCGACAGGGTAAATCACTTTTTCCTCTTCGAAACCATGACCAAATTTGGCTTCTCTAAAAGGTTTGTCAGATGGGTTAAATCCTGCATCAGATTCCCATGGATTGCATTGCTAGTTAATGGTAGACCCACCAAATTCTTCCAGGCAACCAGGGGCCTCCATCAAGGCTTCCCTTTATCCCCCTTCTTATATCTTCTGGTGGCTGAAACATTGAGAATGAAACTCAAACGCATGCAATACTTTGGCGAACTAAAATGCTCGAAGACAGCGAGAGGTGTCAGAGCTGCAGACCATGCACAATTTGTAGACGACACCATCTTGCTAGGAGGGGCATCTACCATCATTTCTGAAAGATTCAAAAGTTCCCTATCAGCGTTTCTTAAAGCCTCTTATGGCAAAGTAAACTCTGCCAAAACCAAAAATTATGGATGGAATTTCCCTCCTAGAACCTTGGAAAGGATAGGGAGGACACTTGGGTTTGAGGGAAATGCAGAATAGAATTCCTTCAACTATCTTGGTATCTCAATATTTAAAGGGAAGAAACGAGCAACATACTAGCAAGGGCTAGTCGATAAAATAAAAAAGAAAATCACAGCGTGGGGGACAAGATGGCTGAACCTATTTGGTAAGTTAGTCTTGATCAAATCAATCCTCTCTATTTATCCGATTTACGTTTGCTTAATATCACTAGCTCCCCAAAAAATTATGAAATACATCATCAGAGAAATAAAAAGGTTTTTATGGTAGGGTGGCAATCAAAATCAAAGGAAAATCCATCTTATGAACTGGAACACAGTTTGCACTCCAAAAGATTGCGGTGGCAATGGGATAAGAGACCCAAGATACTCTGGAGAGTTGTTTCTGGAAAGAGAGTGTGGTGGAAGGATATCCTTCATAAAAAATACATGAGCGGTGACAGAGGATGTGCAAACACCATGGATCAAGGGAAGACAGGCACGCCAATTTGGGATATGTGCAAGAAGGCAGCCAAAATTTTACAAGATCAACTTTACTGGATCCCCTGCAATGGCAAGCAAATCAAGACCTGGGTCGACAATATAGGACCATCCTACCTGGCCAACTTCACGCAGAATTTCATAGAGCTGAAACGATGGATGGATGAAGTAAACATAATCACCCTATACGATCTCTCAAACTGGTCGAGTAATGATAGATGGGCCGGCTGGTTGGATTTGGAGGTGTAGAGTCACCTATGCGCAAAACAAAATGCCTTCCTCTCCCTTCTACATGGGTTCACCCTTGTACACTGCAATCTGCCAGATGAGCATTGATGGGGAAGCTCAGGCACTTATGAGGTGAAAACTTGGTATCATGTAACAGCCGAGTCCACATGTAGTAGAGTGTATGACAGAAAATGGTCCTAGGCGTGGAGCAGTGATGGGATTCCAAATATTAACATTTTTTATTGGACACTTTCCCATCAAAAAATTTTGACCTCCGAGAAACTCTGGAAAAAAGGAATCGCAAGCCCCATTAGGTGTGTGTGTTGCAAAAATTATGAAGAGTCCTTGGAGCATCTCTTCATTGAGTGCAAGTTCTCTCAAGAGGTTTGGCAGCGGGATTTCGAAAAATTTAACTGGGATTTAACATTGCCAACAAACTGGAGTGATTTCTTTGCGTGCTGGAAAGATTACTACCAGGGATCCCTCTTTAAAAAACAAGACTTCGCTAGAGCATGGGAAGCTCTCCCAAGATATATTTGCTGGAAATTATGGATAACTAGAAACACTGAAATCTTCGAGGGGAAAAAAATAGTCATGGCAAAGTTGTTGCCGCAGAAAAGGCACTTTGGGTGGAAGCCTTATCTATGAGGAAAATGGACAATATTAATAAGAAACGTTTCACAAATGCTGAAAGAACTTGGGCTTCCGACTGTTTTGGGGGAACCTCCTTTATCCACTGGACTCAACCAAGGAAAAACTCTAAACCTCAAAGTTGGCATGTTAGAATGAAGTATTAATATTTCATTGGGTGGTGGAAGAATGTTGGTTCCAACTCCTTATTATTTGACGACACCTCGAAAGGCAATCCCGGGCTAGCAGGTGCGGGTGGAGTCAATTTCAACTTTAAAGGAAATAAGATAAAAGAGTGCTCTTGGGGAATTAGAAAGCACACAAATAATTGTGCCGAATGGATAGCTTTAATCAAAGGTCTAGAACTGGAAAGGAATAACGACATTGAAGGGTTGTTGGTCATCAGGGACTCGATGTTGGTCGTTAGAGAAGAAAGGAACTTGATGAAGAAGCGCAAGAATCTAGTGACCAAGACACATCACATTCTAAAATGCATGGTCAATGAATACAAAGCTATCAACTTCCTTCATCTGCTTAGAGCAAATAATCAACAAGCGGATATTATGGCGAACAAGGGTGTTGATCTAGACTGTGGAGTCTTAGTCTGTGATCAAAAGGATTACAAGAGGAGCTGGATACCTTAATCGGGACAACATGTTTTTTGCATATGTTATGCTTTTGCGCTCTCTTACTTGGGTAGTTTGTTAAGAGATATAGTTGCCATAGACTAGGGAAATACCATGAAAAATATAGGATGGTAAAGGATGAACAAGGAGTCACGGACGTAGCTCTCGTTTGGGAGCAGTCTGAGGTCAGATCTATGTATTTTTTTATCAAACTTTTTATATAAAGCTACTCAACCGTTTTTATTATAAAAAAATTAATATTTTGTAAGTATAAATGAATCCAATTTCCAAAATGACATGACAAGTAATGCAAATTGAATGAGAACTAGTTGACTAAATGAAATGTAATTAATATAAATACCAATGGAATTTAATTCATATATGGGGAATGTAAATGAACCTAAATGAAATGAAATTAATATAAATGCAAACGAAGTGTTTATTAATACAAATGAAAGGAATGGTCATTGCGATGCTTGGAAGACTCCGTTCTGAAGCACAGCTAGGGTTTCCCTAGCCGTTGCCCTTGGCCTGCTCCTTGAAGGTTTCGCCCTTGGACGGTGATCACCCGTCTGCCTGTTTTTTGCATAGTGCTCCTGCTACCGCGCAGTTTTCCACGATTGCTGGTGGCAATTACTCTCTGCGTGGTTCTTTCATGGGTTGGTTTCTCATTTTTGGTTGTCTGGTTATGGAGATTCAAGAACAGCTTCAGGCCTTTAAGGCCTTAGGTCAAGCCGCAGCTCCTCAGGATACGTATTTGCCTCCCTCCAAGTTCATGAAAAAGATTGATGAGAATCCCTCTCTGGAGCTCTCTCCTTCGGATCCATGCTGAAAAGTGCTCATTCTCTCAGAGAAATCTCTCATCGGCAAGTTTACAGGGTTGTGGCCTAGCCCTAAGGTGATGGAGCTTTGGATTGTAGAAAAATGGAACCCTATTCTGGAAGGACAGGTCTCTCTCTTCGCAACCAGTAGGGGTTATTTTTTTTTATTTTTTTTATTTTTATTTTATTTTATTTTATTTTATTTTTTATTTTTTATTTTTTATTTTTTATTTTTTTTTATTTTTTATTTATTTTTTTTTTTATTTTTTATTTTTTTTATTTTTATTTTTATTTTTTCTGTTTCTGAATAGATAAGAACGAGATTTAGTTTTTCGATATGGTCCCTTCTTCATGGGATCGAGAGGGTTGTTTTTGTCCCCTTGGACTTAGGGTTTTAACCTAGAAGCAGAGATTACAACTGCTCCAGTCTGGGTAAGACTGGCTCATCTCCACTTCATCTTTGGGGGAAAAGCTCTCTTGCAGACGTCGATAATAAGCTAGGGCACTATCTAGATAGTGTAGATACAAAAGGGGGTCAGTTTACAAGTGCCCGCATTTTCATAGAGGTAAATCTAGAAAAAGGGATTTTGGAGGCCCTAAAGCTTACTTTAGGAGAATGGAGCCACATTCAAGAACTGGATTACGAGCAGATTCCATTCAAATGCAACTTCTGCGATATTTATGGCCACTTTTCCAAAAGCTACCCCAAGCTTTCCGAATCTCAGAAATCAATAATTCCCCTTGCACCTAAAGAAGCAGAGTTCGAGACGGTCACTAATTGAAGTCGACCCCCCCTGCGAAAGGAGCCTCAATAGAATAAGGACCCTCCTCTAGATCCTCCTTCTCCTCCTGCAGTATTCTCTCCTCCACTGGAAAACAAAAACAACTTTGAAGTTTTGCAGGAAGTCGAAGCTCAAGAATCTGAAACAACGAAAGATCCGGTGCAAGGCGAGACCCCGCCAGGTTCTTTCGACCCCTTGGAGACAGTTGTCACTGCTCCCTCTACGAAAGAAGCCTCTCTGACCCTTGCTCCTTCAAGCTCCAAGAGCGATGCTCGGACATTAGACCACTAGACTTCAGCCCAACTAGGACTGGCTTCCTTGGTCCCTTTGTCTGGGTAAGAGGGAAACTCTGATCCTAAAGACTTCTCAGGCCCTTATCCTCCTCTCATAAGAGGGAGAAAGACCAACAAAGAACGTAGGGAAAAGGAAGCGGCCTCAAACATTTTTTTGGGATCTCAGAAGCGGTTTGACCCTTTCATTAAGGGGGGATTTTACCTCCCCTTCTAATTAATCTTTTGCTTCTGCACTCTTCTCTACTCACAGTTCGCGAAAGTTTACTCTTGTAAGAAATTTTTGTCTTTTGCTCGAAAAATCTCTAGAAGCAAGTGGGATTTACCTCCTAAGATATTCATAAGAAGGCTGACAGTACTGTTAGAGGTCATCAACCCTCTTTAATTTTTTAAGCTTCAGATTCTGGTTAACCAGAAAACGATTAATGCAACTCTAATTGTTCTTGTCTAAAAAAAATACAAATGAAAGGCTAATTATAATTATGTGTTTGAACCCTTATTGTATCCATCATGCATCAAGGATAAACAATAATAACAATTTAATCACTAATATATTTTAACTAATACTAGCATACATGTGCACAGTATGTATGTTTGGCTAGTGTACACATAGATTGTATGTGTACTAAACCATCAATGCCTCTAATGTAAACTTTCTAAATGATCATAATGACACATGCAAGGAAATAATTTATTAAACAAAACACTACACAATCTCACTAACCAAGTCACAATTTTCTAGTATTGATTGAACATTATACTTAGGTTTCCCTTAATGCATTAAACAATAATTTTTAGGTGAAAGGAACCAAGTACAAAACTAAAGTGGCATCTCAAATCTCAAACAATATTATTACTAGTATGAAACATCCTTCCGTCCTAATCTACTTCTGTCTTCCACTTCCTATTTGTTCCTTTGCTGGAATATCTTGGAGTGTCAACTGTATTGAATTAACCCCATATATAACCCATAAGTGGAAGTGTAAACTAAATTATCCTAAATTCCCTAGAAAGAAACTAACGTTCGCCATCACACAACTTGGGGACGGTGACTTAACATGACGCTCCCGTGACTCTAGGTTTGGAAGGTTAAATGGTGGCCATACCTCTACCCCTCCTAATGGAACTAGGTAGCTCACATATCATAACATTACCAACAATTAGGTGACAAATTAAAACCTCATAGCTTACTCTTTTATCGTTTGATGTCATTGACATCAGGTTAACTTTATTATCACAAGTATCTGGCTATCACTAAGCTCCTCTAACCTACGATTTAGTCTCATCCAAAACATAATACCATGGACAAGCTGAAACGACAAAATCGTTCTTACACAAATACCCAGTGCAGATAACACAGGTAATCCATGAAAGGAAAAGTAATTTAATATAAGATTGATAATATAAGTGATATTACAATGAGAATAACGTTTGTATAAATACCCATATTGGATGCCTTTTTCGTAAAGAGGCATAACCCTACATCAAGGTTCCTCTTCATTGATTATTAGTGCATCATAATTATTAATGTTTAATTATTATTATTATGTTTAATTGTTCATTATGTTCATTACAAAATCGTTCTTACACAAATGCCTAGTGCAGATAATGTAGGTAATCTATGAAAGGAAACGTACTATAAGGTTGATAAGATAAGTGACGATATTTACAATGAGAATAACATTTGTATAAATACCCATACTGGGTGCCTTTTCATAAATAGGCATAACCCTTCATCAGGGTGCCTCTTCATTAATTATTAGTTCATCATAATTATTAATGTTTAATTATATATATATGTATATATGTATGTATACACACACACACACACAGACATATAGCCTTCCCCTTAAGGGAAGCTTTGTCCTCAAAGCTTTATTGAAGACAAGGATGTCGTCTGATGTTTTGGTTGTAATGTCGTCTCTCGATCCTTAATTTTAGTATTTGCGACACTTGACGAAATGAGACGATATGAGTTACGAATTCCACGAAAAAAATGTCGCATCGTTTGTGATGTGGTCCATCCGAGATCTAAGTTTCATTGAAGGTGATTGTTGATAGCCTTGTTGGATAAATCTTCCCGTTTCCTGTCGAGGTCGTAGATTTTGTGTTCTTTCGCTTGTGAGTTTATAACCCTTTTGTTTATGTTCATTTTGACCCTATCGTTAAATGCTTTTTGTAATTTGGGTGTCGGTCAAGATATTTTGTTGCTTGTTTTTCTGCTGGATCGAATTCCTTTTGAATTGTGATGGAAAACGAATTTGTACTTGTTTCTTCTTCCTCAACTAGATTTTTTTTTTCTTTTCTGGATATTCTAGATGATTCCTTCTGGATTTGAACTAATTTGTTCTCTAATAGGTTATTATTATTCTGAATATTCTCAAACCTTTCATCTTGTGATTGTTTGTCCTCTTTTAACTTCTCGATTTGATCCTCTAGTTCTTGATTAACCTTCTTCAGGGCGGAATTTTCTTCGTATTTTCTCAGTAATTTTTGCTGGAGAGCCTGAATCTTCTATTTTAACTTTTGACTGCATTGAACTTTATCCTTTGCCTTATTGATTTGCATAAGTAATTTTTGATTATGATCTCTTAAACGAGAGATCTCTTCATCTCGTTCGTGAATGTCCTTTTCGAATTTATTTTTCACAATTTCAAATTCCTTAGTTTGTTTAGTGGACTCCCGAATACGATCTTTTAACTTGGTGTTTTTTAAATCATTAAAATACTTATCCTTGTCATTTTCAAATTGTAAATTTGTATTGCTTTCCTTATAGTATCCTAATTCACTTTCCAGTTTCTGTGGTTGCAACTATGAGTTACCTCGCTCATCTTTCATAATAAAATATTTACCACATATTATATAGGAGTGATTGCCATTCTTAAAACATGTCGGATATTGGAATTCCATTTCGCAATAAGGACAATTCTCCCAA